>LR738713.1:293313844-293355455 GCA_902687465.1 Secale cereale
TCGAAGCAGAGGGGTAGGCGGCGCTTGGGGACTCGGGGAGGTGCTGGTGGTCGGCGAGAGGGAATACGGCGGCGCAACAAGGGGCCACTCGAGGCACAGGAAGGCGACGATGCATGGGCTGGAGGTGGTGGTGGTGGTGGCACAGGGGGCGCTTGGGGCGAGGGGAGCAGGGTTGGAGCGGGAGGAGTCCGGCGAGGGGATCCAGATCCCTCTCCTGTGTGCGCGAGGAGGAAGACGAGTGGAGGGGAATGGGGATCGAGCTGAGGGAGGTCGGGCTGAGCAACACGCTCGCTAGCGACGCTAAGGGAGGAAGAGGGAGCGAGAAAAAAAAAGGAGAGGTCCAGGTAGGCTTTGGCCAGCTAGGGTTAGCAACGATGGTTAGGTAGTGGGCTGTGGCTAAGCCTTGGGCCATGTGGGTGGAGATGCAAGTAGCTAGCTGGGCTCTTTCCCTCTCGCTTCTACTTACAGAAAAAACACAAAGAAATAAAACCAAAGAAGGAAAGATTGGGGAAAGAAGTTGGGCAAGCGGATTACTTTCCCGAACTCACAAAAATGTGTTTCTTCCATGAAAATAAGAATGGCCAAGATTGCAAGATATATTCAAATTCATTTGAATTTAATTCAAATGGTTTGAACAAGGAGTAGGATTCGAAGTGCCCAAAAATGTTGATAATTTTGGTGGAGCTCGGGAAAATGATGAAAGAATTTGCAGGCAAGTTTGAGGTCAAAAGTGTGATAGAAAAGGCATGTAATATTTGCAAGTGTGTTTTTGGTGATTCCAAAGTTAATAGAATATTTATAATATCTCCATAATTATTAGAAGGATATGTTATAAAGAGAAATCACCACGTGAATTCCCTCGATTTAAATAGATCAAAAGACCTATGCAATTTATTTAGTTGAGTTTTAATAAGTTAAATGACATGATGGCATGATGACATGATGCAATGCAAAAATAAATAGAGCAAGCACAAATGAAACACACGGCGAAACCCGGAACAGCCGGAAGTCTTCTGGAGCGTCGGTCTTGGGGCATCACAACTCTCCGACACTAACAGAGGATCTCGACCCGAGATCCTAGGGATAGCATCGGAGAAAAATGGACAAGGAAGAGGTAAGACAAAGATGCTTTAACAAACGAGTGAACCCACGAACCTTGAGAGGTTGAACAAATTGAAAGAAACAATACAATTGAGATGACCAAGATTGCAAATAGTCCGTTGGACAAGAGGAACAAGGAATACAATGAGAATCCAGAGCTCAAGTAACAATATAGACTTTGAAACCACTCCGGTTAAAACAAGATAGAGAAGGAATAAGGACGGAAGAATTCGGACACCACTCCGACTGAAAAATGGAAGGAATTGAACGTGAACTTGGCAAGATGGGATGATACTTGATAAAATCAACAGCACACTGCCTTCAGAACAATTAAAAGAATGGCACAAGGGTAAGAAGGGTTTAGACAACACTCCGGTTGAAAAGAGAGGCAAAACTTGGTAAGATGGGAGAACTTGAATGGAGGACCCGACACTCCTGTTAAATGGACGAGAAAGGAAAAGAACATGATCTTGATATGACAAGATGATGGTTTGAAGAGAGCAATATCACAGAGCCTCCAAAACGAAAGAATAGAAGGTAGATCGTTCGAAAGAAAGAAAGTAGAAGAAAATGATAACTTCTACCACCAATAAATTTTGAAAGCATCCTGAGAAAGAAGGATTGAATGGAGTTGTTTAAAAATAAAAAAAATAAAAGAATAAGGTTATTGTGGGCTTATGGAAAACATCTCAGAATTATGAGGTGACAACCGGGCACTAACGAAAACAATTGATTTGATTGAGAGCACCAAAGAGATGAAAACTTTATTTCGCCGCGAGGATAAATGAAGAACTTGGTCATTTATAAGCACCATAAATATCAACAATCCTTAGGGAAAGCTTTTAGGTGAGATACAACCCAAGATTACTCCAACAAAATTGAGGGGTTGCAAGGATCTCCTCAAGAAGGAGAAATGATGGGTTTAGATATTTCATTCCCGACAATTTGTGAATCATGAAACATGCAGGGAAATTGTCAAGAATGACATAACACCATTTCAAATGATAAGGTAGAAAAAATTGCACTTCAGAATGCAAGAAGAAGAATACTTGAGATCTTCCAACAAGAATCTTCAAGAACACTTCGAGGATGAATTAAATCATGATGAACCACTATGAAGAACTCCAGTAACAAAAGGATGAGAAGTGAAGGAAGAAAAGAATAAGATTGAAGCCTTGCAATGATTTAGATGGATCTTTGCAATAAGAAAATTGAGAGAGCTTAGAACACTGGGAAACAAGACAAACAACTTGAAAGCAAGAATTTATTCCTCCCGAACAACTTTCAGAAGAAGGAATTAATAACCTTGAGGAAAACAAGAATAAGAAATTATGTTATGCTTGTCCTCTATCAACTTAAATCGATGAGAAGCAATGGATCTAGCATACTACTTATTCTCGTTGCAAAAAAATTAAGGAGAGATCTCGCACAATCTTGAGAAAGTATTCAACAAATCACCGGTAGGATTTTGGAAAGAACGAGTGAAATGATATGATAATATGGAAGAGGAATGTCCAATGAACCACCGTAAGAATTGAACCGAATGAGAAAAGAGAACAAATCACCGGAATGAATTAGAAAAAGAACAAGGGCACTTGAGGAAACTTAGATACAAAAGAACGAAGGGATCACGAGCCAATTAAAGAATACTTGAATGATGCACCAGGAGAATATGGAGATGAATGAAGAGACAACATTTTAGGAGAACTGAAGAACGAGTGGTGAATGATGAGAACGAATAAATATTCTGAGATGATGGCCTCCGTGAAATCAAAATGAAAAATAGCTCTGAAATGCTTCGGATGGTTATGAAAAGAATTCCTCACGATGGAAAATAAATTGAGAGATGTCATGAGGCTAGAACCATGCTTCAGGAGAACGGACCAAAATTTAGGAGAAATTCTTCTTGGGTCTTCAAATGTTGAGATATGACGACGAGAAACACCTTGAAGAATTTGTGAGATACTCCGGAAGAACGAAAAGAGGAAAGGCTGAGCCATAGATAAAAACAATTAGAAACATTCTTGGAGAAGGTATCTGACTGATGAAATTCATTCTTACGTCAAACTTTAAAGAATTTAAGAATAGCTCCGAAAAAAATTAGAAGAGTCAGGTAAGATCCTGGGAATAAACCTGTGGGTTATGAGCCCACTGAAGAGAAAACACCGTTGGAAAGGATTGAAAAGGAGATGATGCACCGAAACAATTGACTGACTCAAATGATGTGACTACCTCGAATTAATTGAATGCGAACACGAATCTCCTGAGATGTCTTCGGAACTCCAGAATATTTAAATGGCGAGAGGCGAACGAGCAATTGGAAACATCTAAGTCGAGGAAAAGAATATGATCAACACTAAAAACTTGAATTGAATCCACCGGAGAAGAAACGAGATGAAGAATGATGAACTAGATGAGTATTCGCCAGTTGAAATGATTGAGGAAAGAAAGCAAATGATTCACACGAGTAGGATGGATACTCGATTAAGGACTCCGGCTCCGAAAGGAAAAGGGTGGACGGGTGGGAAAAAAGAAATACTACTTCGGACGGGGAAAACAACGCCGGTTGGAAAGAACTGAGGACTGAACTTGCAAAAGACAAAGAGGGTCGAATCAAATTGACGAGAATTGCACCAGATGAAAAGATCTAACATCACAACGAACGAAAACTAACTGCGTGATCCTAGAAAAATTTGAAGGAGAAGAGGAGTAATTCAAAACACCTACATCAAGATTCATCACCAGAGCGACGAAGGGGCCGAGGAGTAAAAAGAATTCCCACTCTCCGATATAACTAGAATCCAAAATAGTTTTCTTCTAGACTCGACAACGGCCAACTACGATCAAACAAGGGGGGCTCCTATGGTCGGTTGAGGCTCTGATACCAACTTGTCACGCCCAAGATGCGATTCTATCTCGATCATTAGATAAAACCTGTGACTGAGGCACAACCGCATTTCGGGCTCTTAGCCAGATGGATATCATTACATCGTACCATTACATTAATAGATGGGGACACATACAAGTCATACAACTCCACATGAATACAACACATAATACACAAGACATCCGACTACGGATGAAAACATGAAAAAACAACGACATCCATCCTGCTATCCCAGGCTGCCGACCAGGAACCTATCCCAAGATCGACGACGAAGAAGAAGAAAGAACTCCAACACAAGTAAACATCGCTCTCACATCAAGTCATCAGAAACCTGCACCTGCAACTGTTGTAGTAGTATTTGTGAGCCACGAGGACTCAACAATCCCGTAACCATGGGTATCAAGACTAGCAAAGCTTAATGGGTATGGAGAGGTTAAGTGGTGAGGTTGCAGCAGCGGCTAAGCAGTGTATGGTGGGTAACTTACGAGTACAAAAATAAGATGAGCATCTACGCAATGGTCGCAAACTAGTAATGATCGCTAAGTGATCCTGAACTACCTACGAGTGAAACATAACCCCACCATGTTCTCTTCTCAAAGTGAAAAGAGACGGTCACGGTTACTCACGCGGTTGGTGTATTTTATTTCGGATCCTCTGTCAAGTTTTCTACAACCGGCCATTAACAAATTCCAATCTGCCACATAACCACGGGAACGACCTTTGAAAGATCATAACCCTGCAGGGGTGTCCCAACTTAGCCCATCATAAGCTCTCACGATCAACAAAGGTAAAAACCCCTTATCTTAGGGACAACTCGATCAGACTCGGAATCCCTGTGCACAAGACATTTCAACAATGGTAAAACAAGTCCAGCAAGACCTCCCGACGTGTAGACACCCTGATATTAGCCGCGCGTATCTCGTCTCAGGCCACGACGGATGAGCTATAGTTACAACGAACAGATACACCAAGTTGCCAAGGGGTGGCACCGCAAGCTGCTCTAGGTTGGGCCAACACACATGAGGAGCACTGGCCGGGCTGTAATTTAAGTCCTCGGGGTCCGGAAAGTCCCTATGCAAGTTTTGAGTTATTAGGCAAATGGTAAAACCAAAGTTGGGCCTTGCTGGAGGAGTTTTATTCAAAGCGAACTGTCAAGGGGTCCCCATAAACCCAACCGCGTTAGGAACGCAAAATCAAAGAACATAACACCGATTTACCAGTTCTTAAGGCGGCATGAGTGGAACAAAATACCGAGCAAAAGGCCAAGCCTTCCACCCATTGCCAAGTATATAGGTGCATTAATTATAGTCATAAATATAGTGATATTCCAACAATCCAAGTTCCGACATGGAGCAATCTTCATCTTCACCTGCAACTAACAACGCTATAAGAGGGGCTGAGCAAGCGGTAACATAGCCAAACAATGGTTTGCTGGGATGGTGTCAAAGGTTAGAGGTTTCATGGCAACAATGAGAGGCTGACAATGAATGATGGGTAGCGTGACATATAGCGATAGCATTGAGACAACTAGCATAGCAATGATAGTAATGAGATCCAAGGTGATGGTCATTTTGCCTGAGATCCCGCAAGGAAGAAGAATGAGTCCACGAAGAAGACAAGCAGGCGTAGTCGAATGGATCCTCACAACTCCGGAACGGAACTGAAGCTAACGAGAGAAGCAAACCAGAAAGAAGCAAACAACATGGTAAACACACAAGCATAAACATGGCATGATGCACAACCAAGTATGATGCATGTCCGGCTTAAATATACATGGCATGGCAAAGTGCAACAAACAACACTACAATTTAAGTGGAGCTCAATATGAAACGAGTTGCATATTGACAAAACACCACATTCTATTTATTTAGTTGACTCTCATTTATGTGGACAACAATATTAAATGTTAATTAACATGGCAAGAGGTGGAGCATGAGAAAAGTACACTATCTAGGCATTTTAAATGCGGCCAGAAATAACAACTACAATTCCGGAAAATCCCCCCATGCCATTTAGCAATGTTAATGCAAACAACAATTTTAACCATTTAAAAGTTGTTAAGATGATGCGGATGACATATTCAAGTTATATACATTTTTAGTGAAACGTTTACATGAGCATTTTGTCACCGTGGTGGAAAGAAAAGGGGTGCCACGGCGGCGATAACCGAAAACGGTGCCACGACAAATCCGACACCTCTATAAGATATCGGTGCAAAAGAAGGACGACGGGAGCATGTCATGCAAAAGATGGTGGGGCGCTCCCGGTTACTGGGTTCCCACATGTCAGTGGCATGGCAAAAGAGGGGCAATGTGCCACGACAATTCAGACACGATGCAAACACGGGCGTCTCATACAACACAAGCATCCGTTCATCGCATCGGCGTTCGACTCGGGGTATACCTTCGAAGAGTGCGGTTCAGGGTGGTTCGAGTTCAGCGGTAGTGGAAGTAGCCGTTCAGATGGCGACGGTAGTGGAAGTAGTGGTTCACCGGGCGTCGCGTTTCGTAGTCGTTCAGGGTCACGGCGAGGAACTTAATGTCCACGGAGTCAACGGTAGTGGTATTCGTTTTTGCAGATGTTCGGGTCGTCGTAGAGGTACTTGACGGATCCATGGTGACGGTAGTCGTAAAGGGGTCTTGGCGGTTCTGGCGAGGATGTGGCTGGGACTGGCGTGGCTGCGGCCAACAGGTGGTCGTCGATGTGGATGATGCTAGATCACCGGGAACAGATCGGTCAAGGCAGCGCTGGTGCGATCATCTTGCGGGGGAGCGGGTCTTGGGAAGATGCAGCCCACGCAGCGAAGGCCGACGATGTTGCTGTTGGGGAACGTAGTATTTCAAAAATTTCCTGCGATCACGCAAGATCTATCTAGGAGAAGCATAGCAACGAGCGGGGAGAGTGTGTCTACGTACCCTTGTAGACCGAAAGCGGAAGCGTCTAATGACGTGGTTGATGTAGTCGAACGTCTTCGCGATCCAACAGATCCAAGTACCGAACATACGGCACCTCCGCGTTCAGCACACGTTCAACTCGATGACGTCCCATGAACTTTTTATCCAGTTGAGCATCACGGGAGAGTTTTGTCAGCACGACGACACAATGACGGTGATGATGAAGTTACCGATGCAGGGCTTCGCCTAAGCACTGCAACGATATGACCGAGGTGTGTATCTGTGGAGAGGGGCACCGCACGCGGCTAAAATCAACTTGTGTGTCCATGGGGTGCCCCCTGGCCACTTATATAAAGGATGGAGGGAGGAGGAGGCCGGCTCTCATAGGGCGCGCCAAAGTGTGGAGTCCTACTAGGACTCCCTAGTCCTAGTAGGATTCCACCTCCCACATGGAATAGGAAAAGGGGAAGGAAGGGGACGCCCCCTTTCCCTAGTCCAATTCAGACCAGTCCATGGGGAAGGGGCGCGGGGACCCTTGAGGCCTTTCTCTCCTTTCCCGTATGGCCCATTAAGGCCCAATACGAATTCCCGTAACTCTCCGGTACTCCGAAAAATACCCGAATCACTCGGAACCTTTCTGATGTCCGAATATAGCCTTCTAATATATCGATCTTTAAGTCTCGATCATTTTGAGACTATTCATCATGTCCGTGATCTCATCCGGGACTCCGAACAAATGCCGGTCATTAAATCACTTAACTCATAATACAAATCATCATCGAACGTTAAGCGTGCGGACCCTACAGGTTCGAGAACTATGTAGACATGACCGAGACACATCTCCGGTCAATAACCAATAGCGGAACCTGGATGCTCATATTGGCTCCTACATATTCTACGAAGATCTTTATCGGTCAAATCGCATAACAACATACATTGTTCCCTTTGTCATCGGTATGTTACTTGCCCGAGATTCGATCGTCGGTATCATCATACCTAGTTCAATCTCGTTACCGGCATGTCTCTTTACTCGTTCCGTAATACATCATCTCGTGACTAACTCATTAGTCATTTGCTTGCAAGGCTTATTATGATGTGTATTACCGAGAGGGCCCAGAGATACCTCTCCGACACTTGGAGTGACAAATCCTATTCTTGATCTATGCCAACACCACAAACACCTTGGGAGACACCTGTAGAGCATCTTTATAATCTCCGGTATTCGGGAGTTGCATAATCTCATAGTCATAGGAACATGTATAAGTGATGAAGAAATCAATACCGGTAAAACTAAACGATTATAGTGCTAAGCTAACGGATGGGTCTTGTCCATCATATCATTCTCCTAATGATGTGATCCCGTTCATCAAATGACAACACATGTCTATGGTTAGGAAACATAACCATCTTTGATCAACGAGCTAGTCAAGTAGAGGCATACTAGGGACACTCTGTTTTGTCTATGTATTCACACATGTACTAAGTTTCCGGTTAATACAATTCTATCATGAATAATAAAAATTTATCATGATATAAGGAAATATAAACAACAACTTTATTATTGCCTCTAGGGCATATTTCCTTTAGTCTCCCACTTGCACTAGAGTCAAAAATCTAGTTCACACTACCATGTGATTTAATACCGATAGTTCACATCGTTATGTGAATAACACTCACAGTTCACATCGCCATGTGACCAACACCCAAAGGGTTTACTAGAGTTTATAATCTAGTTCACATCGCCATGTGATTAACACCCAAAGAGTACTAAGGTGTGATCATGTTTTGCTTTGTGAGAGAAGTTTAGTCAGCGGGCCTGTTACATTCAGATCCGTATGTATTTCGCAAATTTCTATGTCTACAATGCTCTGCATGGAGCTACTCTAGCTAATTGCTCCCACTTTCAATACGTATCCAGATTGATACTTAGAATCATCTGGATTATTGTCAAAGCTTACATCGATGTAACTCTTTACGAAGAACTCTTTATCATCTCCATAACGGAGAAATATTTCCTTAGTCCTCTAAGGATAATTTTGACCGCTGTCCAGTGATCTACTCCTAGATCAAAATTGTACTCCCTTGCCAAACTCAGGGCAGGGCATACAATGGGTATAGCATACATCATGGCATACTTTATAGAACCTATGGCTGAGGCATAGGGAATGACTTTCATTCTCTCTCTATCTTTTGCTGTGGTCAGGCTTTGAGTCTTACTCAACTTCACACCTTGCAACACAGGCAAGAACTCTTTCTTTGACTGTTCCATTTTGAACTACTTCAAAACTTCTCAAGGTATGTACTCATTGAAAAAACTTATCAAGCGTCTTGATCTATCTCTATAGATCTTGATGCTCAATATGTAAGCAGCTTCACGGAGGTCTTTCTTTGAAAAACTCCCTTCAAACACTCCGTTATGCTTTCCAGAAAATTCTACATCATTTTCGATCGACAATATGTCATTCATATATACTTATCAGAAAGGCTGTAGTGCTCCCACACACTTTCTTGTAAATACAGGCTTCATTGCAAGTTTGTATTAAACTATATGCTTTGATAAACTTATCAAAGCGTATATTCCAACTCTGAGATGCTTTCGCCAGTCCATAGATGGATCACTGGAGCTCGCACATTTTGTTAGCACCTTTAGGATGGAAAAAACCTTCTGGTTGCATCATATATAAAGAATGCAGTTTTGTTATCCATTTGCCAGATTTCATAAAATGCGGCAAATGCTAACATGATTTGAACAGACTTAAGCATCGCTACGAGTGAGAAAATCTCATCGTAGTCAACACCTTGAACTTGTTGAAACCCTTTCGCAACAAGTCGAGCTTTGTAGACAGTAACATTACCATCGGCGTCAATCTTCCTCTTACAGATCCATTTATTTTCAATGGCTTGCTGATCATCGAGCAAGTCATCCAAAGTCCACACTTTGTTCTCATACATGGATCCCATCTCAGATTTCATGGCCTCAAGCCATTTTGCGGAATCTGGGCTCATCATCGCTTCCTCATAGTTCGTCGGTTCATCATGGTCTAGTAACATGACTTCCAGAACCGGGTTACCGTACCACTCTGGTGCATCTTTTGGCTTCAATATTATGAATATGTGTATCACTACGATCGAGATCCAACAAACTATTTTTATTGGGTGTATGACCATCGAAGGTTTTATTCATGTAAACAGAACAACAATTATTCTCTGACTTTAAATGAATAAACGTATTGCAATAAACATGATCAAATCATATTCGTGCTCAACGCAAACACCAAACAACATTTATTTAGGTTCAACATTAACCCCGAAAGTATAGGGAGTGTGCGATGATAATCATATCAATCTTGGAACCACTTCCAGCACACATCGTTGATACGTCTCCAACGTATCTATAATTTTTGATTGTTCCATGCTATTATATATTCTGTTTTGGATGTTTAATGGGCTTTATTTTACACTTTTATATTATTTTTGGGACTAACCTACTAACCCAAGGCCAAGTGCAATTTGCTGTTTTTTGGCCTATTTCAGTGTTTCGCAGAAAAGGGATATCAAACGGAATGAAACCTTCGGGAGAGTTATTTTTGGAACCGTATCTTCACGAGAGACTTGAGGACCAAGTCAGAGAAGAAACGAGGTGTCCACGAGGGGGTAGGGCGCGCCCAGGGGGGAGGCAGGCACGCCCCCACCCTCATGGGCCCCATGTTGCTCCACCGACGTACTTCTTCCTCCTATATATGTCCACGTACACTGAAAACATCGAGGCAACAAAGAAAACCCTAATTCCACCGCCACAACCTTCTGTTCCCGTGAGATCCCATCTTGGGGCCTGTTCCCGAGCTCCGTCGGAGGGGGGGGGTCTACCATGGAGTGCTTCTACATCAACACCATAGCCTCACCAATGAGTTGTGAGTAGTTTACCATAGACCTTCGGGTCCATAGTTATTAGCTAGATGGCTTCTTCTCTCTTTTTGGATCTCAATACAAAGTTCTCCTCGATCTTCGAGGAGATCTATTCGATGTAATCTTTTTGCAGTGTGTTTGTCGAGATCCGATGAATTGTGGGTTTATGATCAAGATTATCTATGAACAATATTTGATTCTTTCCTGAAATCTTTTATGTATGATTATAATATCCTTGCAAGTCTCTTCGAATTATTGGTTTGGTTTGGCCTACTAGATCTATAGTTCTTGCAATGGGAGAAGTGCTTGGCTTTGGGTTCAATCTTGCAGTGTCCTTTCCCAGTGACAGCAGGGGCATCAAGGCACGTATTGTATTGTTGCCATCGAGGATAAAAATATGGGGTTTATATCATATTGCTTGAGTTTATCCCTCTACATCATGTCATCTTGCTTAAAGCATTACTCTGTTCTTATGAACTTAATACTCTAGATGCATGCTGGATAGCAGTCGATGTGTGGAGTAATAGTAGTAGATGCAGAATTGGTTCGGTCTACTTGTCACGGACGTGATGCCTATATATAATGATCATGCCTAGATATTCTCATAACTATGCGCTTTTCTATCAATTGCTCGACAGTAATTTGTTCACCCATCGTAGAATTCCGCTTTCATGAGAGAAGCCACTAGTGAAACCTATGGCCCCGGGTCAATCTTTATCATATTACTTTCCTTCAACTTCTTTTGCCGTTTCTTATTTGTTTTATTTACTTTCTGTTCTTATACCAAAAATACCAAAAACATTATACTATCCTATCTATCAGGTCTCACTTTCATAAGTGACCGTAAAGGTATTGACAACCCCTTATCGCGTTGGCTGCGAAGTTCTTATTTGATTGTGCAGGTGCGAGGGACTTACACGTGGTCTCCTACTGGATTGATACCTTGGTTCTCAAAAACCGAGGGAAATACTTACGCTACTGTGCTGCATCACCCTTTCCTCTTTGAGGGAATACAGCGCAAGCTCGAGAAGTAGCAAGAAGAATTTATCGCGCCGTTGCCGGGGAGATCTACGCAAAATTCATATACCAAGTACCTATCACAAACCCTTATCCTTCGCATTACATTATTTGCCTCTCGTTTTCCTCTCTCCCACTTCACCCTTGCCGTTTTATTCGCCCTTCTTTTTCCGTGTGTTTATCGTTCGCTTTGCCTTGCTGTCATGGCTAGCACACCTATCATTATCAATACTCCCGAGAGTGAGGTTCTTAATTTTAAACAAAGGGAGGAGGAAAATCTAAAAGATGCCTGGTATAGAATTTGAATGCTCAAAATAGATCTACTAGGAATCTCTCCACTTCTGTGGTACATTGCAATTTTTATGTTGGCATAACTGCGTGGAATAGATATATTGTTGATACCATTACCAGAGGGAATTTCTTGGGTAGCCATACTTTTGATTCTTATAATGCTATGACAGAATTGTTTGGGCCACCACCTCTTCTGGTTAATGGAATTATTTTAACTCTGGAACATGTTATGCAAAGGCTTGAAATCTTTTTAGAGCTGCAGAAGTATTCGAAAGTTACATATTACTACAAACTGTTCTGTTTTTGACATATTTTGTTTTTCGTGTGTTGTTTGCTTATTTTGATGAATCTATGAGTAGTATCGGGGGGGGGGGGGTATGAATCATGGAGAAGTTGGAATACAGTAGGTTTAACACCAATATAAACAAAGAATGAGTTCATTACAGTACCTTTGTGTGGTGGTTTGTTTTCTTATACTAACGGAGCTCACGAGATTTTTGGCTAAGTTTTGTGTTGTGAAGTTTTCAAGTTTTGGGTATGGATTTGATGGACTATGGAACAAAGAGTGGCAAAAGCCTAAGCTTGGGGATGCCCAAGGCACCCCAAGGTAAAATTGAAGGACAACCCCAAGGTAAAATTCAAGGACAACCAAAAGCCTAAGCTTGGGGATGCCCCGGGAAGGCATCCCCTCTTTCGTCTTCATCTATCGGTAACTATACTCGGGACTATATTTTTATTCACCACATGATATGTGTTTTGCTTGGAGCGTCATGTATGATTTGAGTCTTTGCTTTTTAGTTTGCCACAATCATCCTTGCTGGACACACCTTTTGAGAGAGACAAATATGGTTTAGAATTTATTATAATACTCTATGTGCTTCACTTATATCTTTTGAGCTAGATAGTTTTTCTCTAGTGCTTCACTTATATCTTTTAGAGCACGGTGGTGGTTTTATTTTGTAGAAATTGTTGATCTCTCATGATTCACTTATATCCTTTTTAGAGTCTTTTAGAACAGCATGGTAATGTGCTTTGGTTATAAAACTAGTCCTAATATGATAGGCATCCAAGATGAGTATAGTAAAAACTTTCATATGAAGTGCATTGAATATGATGAGGAGTTTGATACTTGATGGTTGTTTTGAGATAAGAGGATGGTTATATTAGAGTCATGCTAGTGGAGTAATTTTGAATTTGAGAAATACTTGTGTTAAAGTTTGTGATTCCCATAGCATGCATGTAACACCCCAGATGTAAAACTTCCTTATATGGCAATACATACTTTTACCATTTGGTCCTTATCCTTTCCTTGGGGGGTTTTCTTTTCATTTATGCCTTGTCATCTTATTGCATTGTCATGTTTTTCATTTTTGCATTATCATGCATATTGCTTCATTACCATCATTGCATCATGGTCACATCATATGGCATTCCATCTTGTCATTTTGCATTTCTCATCCTTATGTTCAAGTGAGTTTTTTTGCTCATGATGTGGTGGTTTGATGCAAGGGCATGCTCAATCCATAAGCACTTCAAACTTCACCACCTCCCCTTCTCTCTTTCTCTCTTTCTTTTATTTTTGCAAAGTGCCATCTAGCCTCCTCCTTTTAATGTTCTTCTCCTCCCAACAAATCTGGCTCCATGTCCTAAGCCTCTATGCCAAACCTCACCCTATTTTAAAATGTTTTGGTCAGGTTCAAAAATGACCTAAGTTTGAATCACATTCAAACTTGTTTTATTTTTCTACCTCTAAAAATCTCCAACTCATTTTTATAAAATAGGGCATAATTCCAGGAGCTAAGGGATATTTTTATTTCTCCCTAATTCCTCTCCTATCAACCTGGGCTTTTTCATTTGTTTTTTTGGCTAAGGAAAAAAGAAAAGGAAAGGCAAGCAGCAGCAGTGCACCAGCCAGCCGCAGCCCACAGACCAACTTGGGCCTCGGCCCCCAGGCCGGCCCAGCTAGCGAGCGCAGCAACCCACAGTTAGCCAGCCCGCGGGGCCCTCTCCCCCTTTTTCACCCGTGCACCCATGAGCCCCCTCTGTGTCGCCTCCACGTGGCCAGGACGGGCCCGCGCGTCAGCGATTCCGACCGCTCCCGCACCCACCTTTCGTCCTCCTCGTGCGCTCGCCATGGAGACCGCAAGCACGAGTGCGACGCCGCTCCGCTCCATCGCCCTGGCCCTCCTCTTAAGCCCTCCTGTTGTCAACCAACCCTTTAGGGTTCCCCTCTTCCTCTCCCCGCTGCCAGGTGATCTCAGAGCCACCAGATCCGCCACGCCACCATCGTCCCGAACTCATCTGAGAGCACGAGCTCGTCACCGGCGTGGACATCGACCACCTCTGCCTCGCCAACCGTGTCCTTCTTCTTCCCTGTCGTCGACTACGTCCCCGACGTCGACTACGCGGAGCTGAAGGCCCCGCCTGCTTCCTCTCCTTCCTCGTCTTCAACTCCGGCCACCGCGGGCGTTCGTCCACCCTCGACGTCGACTTCGACCCCCTCACGGCAAGCCGAGCGTGTCATCGCGTTCGTGGTGAGCTCACGAACCTCCCCATGCCCTTTTCCCCCGCCTTTGCGCGCTCTAGCAGCAAGTTCGTCGTGCGCCCAAGCTCACCGCCGTCGGACCTCGTCTCCGACGAGTGCTCTGACCTCCTCTCACCCCGTTTAGGTGTCCAGTGGCCTCGCTGTGTTCCTCTTAGGCGAATCCCCGCACGTAGTGGGCAGGTTAGCCTCTGGTCACGCCGCGTCCTTCTCCGTAGTGTTGCCGCTGTCGTAGGTCGCCGGCGTCGACACCGTCGTTGTCTGGTACATCTAGTGGTACCCAGGGGCGCGGGATCCCCCTTGGACCCATCGCATGCCTCCGTCGACCTTATTGGTCACCGGAGTAGCCGTAGTGCCTCGCCGTCACCTCTGCTTCGTCGGAGTGCGGTGGCTTGCTCCCTGCTCTGTATATATTTTAGGAGCAGTTATCCTTCTCTGTCAGTCGCACGCAGCCTAGCCCAGTGGCTCACCGCTCGCTCCATTAATGCGCAGACGCGGGTTCGAATCCCCCTCGGGTGTAATGCCCCGGATGTAACACTTTCCCCTTTTGGCAATATATAATCTTTGGCTTCATCAGTTCCATTCCGGGTTCTTCGTCTTTTCGGGTTTTCGTCGTTTTGTCGTGTGCGTGTGTGCATTTCATCCATGTCATGTTGTCATGTGCATTGCATTGCATTTGTGTTGTCTTTTGCATCCGGTCTCACTCGTTCCTTCCCGTTGTCCGTCTCGAGTTCCGACGCTCCCACACGTGCCCGTGGCATCCCCGAGTCCTTCTTTTGTGTTTGGCCGTGTAACGTTTCCGGAATGGCGTGAGACTTGTCGTGCGTTGTTGTTTCGATACGTGTAACCCGCCTGTCAAGTTGCGTCGCGTTTGGAGTTCGTTTGATACTCAAACAGTTATCCTCGTGGGCTAAAAGTACCTCCTCTTTGAGGCCCAAGACCCCCCTCCAACAGCCCAACAACCCAGCTAAAACCCTTCCCATCATCTCGGCCGTTCAATTGTAATCTCGTGGCCGAAAACCGCTCCTCATTTGGACTCTCCTAGATCCTTGTGCCTATATAAACGTCCACCCCCCTCCAATTTTGCGTCCAAAACCCTAGTGCTTCCGCCGCCGCCGCACAATGCTTCCACCGCCGCCGCACAGTGCTTCCACCGCCGCCGCACAGTGCTTCCACCCCGCCGCGCGGGCCCGCAGGCCCAGCGCCGGCCCGCAGCGCCGCCGATCTGGGCCGAAGTCGCCCGACCGCGCCGCCCCTTCGTCTTCGCCCCGCCGCCTGGAACCTCGCCGCCGGCCCGAGCCCGACCTCCTCCGCGCCTCCACGCCGCGTCCCCGCCGATCCAGGCCGCCGGCCGACCTCCCGCCTCCGCGGGCTCGGCACCCCGCCGGCCGGGCCTCAGGCCACCCCGCCGCCGACCATCGCAGACCTCACCGCCGGGCGCCAGGGCCGTCCCGCCGGACACCGCGAGCCTCCGGCCGACGGGATCGAGGGCGCCGCCGCCGCTGCTTCGATCGATCCGATCGGGAGCCCGATCTGGGCGCCTGGCAAACCCTAACGGGCCGACCCGGTTGACCCGTGACCCGATCCACTCCCGCAACCCGCACCCGCGTTGAACGCAGGTTGACCTCGTTTTTTTGACTAAGTCTTTTTTTCCTTGTCTGATGCATTTTTGTGATGAGGATATCTTTTACTGTGCTTGTCCGATTTGTGCATATAATATGTCAAAATGATCGTGGTGACATGTACTATGTTTTGTTCCATTGTGCCATGCATGTTTGAGTCCTTCTAGATGTCTTAATATTCATGAGAAGAGTGCTACTTGTTATAAACTGCTGCTATTAGTTGTTTTCATGCCATGTTTGAGATGTGATAACTTGGTGCATGTTTATCCAAATGAAGCAATTTATATGTCCACATGTTCATCATGAGATGCTCTACATGTTGGTTGTTGTAGGATGCATGATATAATTCTTATTGCCATCTTTATCTCCTTGCAAAAGTGCTTGTGGCTGTTAGGTTTTTAAACTTGTTACGAGATGCCTAGTTGAGGAGCTCGTTGCTATTGATGTGGTTGTCCCCATGTTGCATGCTTATATGTTTTGGACTCCCCATCATGTGAACTTTGCTGTGGTGCAAACCACTTGCCATGTTATGCTTTGAGGTGACTTAAACATGCTCACAGACATGCCATGATAATATTGCTGTTTTAACACTTAGTGAAATTTCACTAAGTCTGGAATCTATAATATCCGGATGCTATGTTTGCTTGTTGTTCTAGGCAAATCCATGATAGTTTTGGGGTGACTATTGATGATTCCTTGCTGTATATGTTGTTGGCTATCCATTCATGCTCTCACATGCTCATTTGGGTGGCTGTAGCATATTTAACTTTTGCTCCCAAGTTGCTATAAAATACTGCTGTCAGGTTTTTGTTGCCATGTTCAAAATGTTGTAGCTTGTTGCTATTGATCCATGACTCCTATGGAGATGCTCCAATGGAGTTGTTTGCTGTAGGTTATGTCTACTTCATGTCCATGCTTCTTGTCATGATGTTTGAGTGCTGTAGAGTATATATTTCTTGCTCCGAAGTTACTATGTGGCTGTTAATTTCAGCTTTGCTTTGTTTATTGTTTCGGGTGTATCTTTTAGCCCGTTGCTCCGTTTTGAGCAAGTCCTACATGAAACTTGTGTGGTTTTGCATGTAGATTCATAATATCATCTTGTTAGCATGTTTTGAAGTATCTTGCTTGATGCATATTGTCATGTTCCTTGTGCTGTATCTCTGTGTTTCCTATGTTGACTTTCTGTGCATCATAAGTATATATGCAGTGCTTCCTTAGTGCATCAGCCATGCATCCTGTAGTTTGCGCATTGAATCTTATTTGATTTCGTGCCTCGTGTGTTCTTGTGTTGAGTAGAGCCGGAAGCCGAGAATGAGTACGAGAACGAGGTTACTACCGAGGTTGAGAACGAGGAGCCCTCTTACGATCCCATCGACGACTCAACAGGCAAGATGACCTGACCCAGATATCATTACTATCTTTGCCTATTGCTAGAAGTCTCGCTCTTTAGCTTATTGCCTCGATGCCCATGTTTTCCTGTCAGCCTCCTATTGTAACCATGTATCTGTCTAACCACCCTACCTATGCAAACCATTGATTGGCTACGTAGGCTTCGCTCAACCCCTCTTATAGCATTGCTAGTTGCAGGAGAAGATTTGAAGATTCTTGCTTAATGTTGAAGCTGTTGGGATATCACACTATATAAACTCTTAATGAAATCATCTATATATTGGTAATGGGTGGAAGGTTGAGCCTCTTGCTCGGTGTTTTGTTCCACTCATGCCGCCCTAGGAACCGTATAAACCGGTGTTATGTTCCTTGATTATGCGTTCCTCACACGGTTGGGGTTATGGGACCCCCTCGATAAACCGCTTAGCGCTAAGGCTTTTCCAGCAAGTCCCAACATTGGTACTCCATTTGCCTAACAACTAAAACTTGCATAGGGCTTTGCAAACCCGAGTTCTTAATCAACAACCCGGGCCAGTGCTCCACGTGAGTGTTGGTCCAAACTGGGGGTTATGCGGGGCCACCACGAGGAAACTCGAGGATTGGTTTTACCTGTAAGATCACCCATCCGGTCATGGCCTGAGACTAGATACGCGCGGCTACTGTCAGGGTGTCGGCACGCCGGGAGGATTTGCTGGATTAGTCTTACCTTAGTCGGAGTATCTTGAGCACGGGATTCTGAGGATACTCGGGCCCTCCCACCTTGGAGTTGCGACTCCGCGGATCGTGGGCTTGTCATCGGCCAAGTTGGAACACCCCTACAGGGTTTTGAACTTTCGAAAGCCGTGCCCGCGGTTATGTGGCAGATGGGAATTTGTTAATATCCGGTTGTAGAGAACTTGACACCATGTTCAGAACACACTACCAGCGTGAGTACCGTGACGGTCATTTTCCAAAAGGGGTTCGGGAAGTGAACACGGTGGGGTTATGATTGTCGTGTTTTAGTTAGGATCACTTCGTGATCATCTTATCGTCTGAGGCACTTCTCTTCTCGCTCTCTTTTACGTAAGTTAGTGCTAGTGCTGCTGCAACCTCTTATTCTTTCTTCAGCCTTGTTCCACACCCAAGGCTTGGATAGTTGTGTTACCCGGGAACGGGATTGTTGAGTCCTCTGTGGCTCACAGATTCTACACCACACCAGATGCAGGTACAATGGTGAGCTACTCAGGTGACGACACCGAGCTATACTGGGAGTACGACGAGGAACGTAGCCGTTACTATGTGCACTATCCCGACGATAAGTAGAGGTTTCTATTAGGGGCGATTCAGACCTGTGGCTTTATGTATGTTTGGTATCTTTCATTTGGATCTTCACCCGTAGACGGGTTGTGATGTTATTTGAATGATGTTTGGCTATGTAATGAATTGTGTGACGTGGCGAGTGTTAGCCAACTATCTTTTCCCCTTTCATCCCTATTTTTACATGAGATGTGCAAAGATACCGAACTTGCGATCATTCCAGAATAGGCTTATACCTGTAAGTCGTGCCTCGACACGTAGGAGGTATAGTCCCGTCCTGGGCATTACAAGTTGGTATTCAGAGCCGTCTCCGACCTAGAAGCCCCCACTGATTGGTCGAATCGTTGACGGTTGAGTCTAGGCACACACTTAAAATGTTTTGAGTCCTATATATATCGGAGAGTAGGATTTCTTTTGCTCCTCATCTCTTTTCACTCTGGTGTGGACTCCTGACGATTACTCTTGCCTCTTCTACTCTCAAAATTGCACAAATTTTTTTTAGGAATCTCGCGAGTATTGTTTGGATTGTTTCGATGTCTTTGTGACGAGAACATTGTTCTCGATGCCTCCTGTCATTAGGGGTTGTGGCAGTGTCCCGGGGAGTTGAGCTCCGAGGTGTTGTCGTCACAAATATATCGCATCAGTTCTAGAATACTTAAGACGACCGACATCGAAAACTCTCCTATGCGGTTAGTGGCAAGATAACCCCGACATCACCCAGTACTGGGGAGGTAGTTCGGGAGTATTGCCATAGCTTGTATAGTAGATGCGTTTCGAAGGTCCGAGGTAGACGGTTTCCGGAAATAACTGGTTATGTGTTGAAGGATGGATACAGCTGGATGTAGGATTAGAGTTGAGTGCGCGATGCTTCCCCTGTATCCCCAACACCTGATTGCATAACTGGAAACTTTCGGAAATTAATAGGTGGGTTCATCTAGTAGCTCGCAGGCATTCTTCCAACGAATGCAGGATATGGAGTTCGGGGTTCTACATTGAGTGAAGTGGTTTTATGGCCGTTGTTCCGATCGGGAGTTGCATCTTAAAGGGTCCTTGGCTATGCTGATCCGGGGATTGCAAAACCCTTTTGTAACACGTTCCATAAGCTTTCAGCACGAATATGTCGAACAAAGCTTCTATCTTGTGTTTGTTCTATCTGCACCTTGTTGTTTTATTTACCTTTTGTCTCCCAAGTGGCTTCTCGTGAAGATTGTTGTTATCATTAAACTGAGAATTTCATTCGTTCCTCTTGTTCGAATGATTCTTGTGAAGGCTATGTTGCAATTTCTAGCCGTTGTTTCAGCTTATATCTTCTATCAATCAAATGGCTAATAGTGGTCATCTCTTTCAGGATGGCTCCTAAAAGGGTTCCCAATGCTAACCCAGAGGGTGAAGAGGTTCCCGATCGTCCTCCTTCCCCTCCTCCTCCGTCTGAGGCCTGGAGAGCAATTATGCAAGCTACGAACCAGAACACCCAGATGCTTATGTAGATGATGCAGAATTTTCAAGCAAATCAGGGTGCTCATGGGAACCAAGGCAATTTGTTCAACCAACAGCACTTTGCTACGCTCAACCAGTTCTTGGCAAATCAACCAAAGGCATTCAGTTACTGCGTGGACCCTCTGGATGCTGAAGACTGGATAACAGATATCAAGAAGCATTTCGAGTGTAGTAACGTCAGGCCCGAGGACTATGTGAAGTTTGCCGCGTTCCAACTCAAGGACCAAGCAGATGATTGGTGGCAGCAGTACAAAGACTCCAGAGCAGGGCGTGTAATCTCCTGGGATGATTTCTGCAAGGATTTTCGCTCTCACCACATTCCAACAAGTGTCATCGAGGGTATGCGTGAGCAATTCTGCAACCTGAAGCAAGGCTCAATGTTTGTCTACCAATATAATGTCAAGTTCCAGAACCTTGCCCGCTATGCTAAGCAAGACATCCCAGATGCCAAGAGCAAGATCTATCAGTTCCGTGGTGGTCTGAAGGATGAACTCCAACTTGCTCTCACCTTGTTCGAGCCTGATGAGTTTGACAAATTGTATAACATGGCACTTAAGCAAGAGGCAGCCCAGATCAAGATGGAAGCTTCCAAAAAGTGGATCAGAGACGCTGTTCACTCCTCCTCATCTTCTCAAGTGGTCGCGAAGCAACAGAAGTTTTGGCTTCCACCTCCTCCAGTGATCCGAGCTCCCTACAACAACAACAAGAACTCTGGTGGCCGTGGTTTCTCCCACCCACACAACCAAGGCAATCAGTCCAAGTCGCAGTACCAAGCTCCAAGACCAAGTGTTCCTCCTCCTCATCCACTTTCTGAGGTCACTTGCTACAAATGTGGTCTGAAGGGTCATTATTCCAACAAGTGCACCAACCAGAGGCGCCTTCCGCCTCCTCCACCTGTCAGCACCGCTATTGTCAAGCACAACCCCAAGTCAGCAAGAGTGAATCTGATGAATGCAGCTCAAGCAGAGAATTCTTCAGATGTGATACTTGGTAATCTTCCAGTCAACCTTAAACCTGCTAAAGTGTTGTTTGATTCGGGTGCATCATGTTCTTTCTTGTCTCAACCATTTGCATCCAAGCATAATGTTGACATCAAAAGTTCGCCAAGGGAATTATCAGTTGTTTCTCCGGGTAAACTAATGCATTCAAAAATATTTGCTCCGGATATATCTATTCGCATGGGTGATTACCACTTTTTGGCTTCTCCGGTTGTTCTCGGCAACTCCGACATTGATCTTATCCTCGGGATGGATTGGCTTTCTCAGCATGATGCTCACATTGATTGTGCAAATAAGGAAGTCAAGATTACTCATTCCGACAAAGACGTGATTATCTTCGCCTCTCGGGATAACACAATCAGGCTATTCTCTCTCAATGACAAGGGCGAGATTAATGCCATCTCTCAAATTCCGGTGGTTAATGAATACGAAGACGTCTTCCCTGAAGAACTTCCAGGCATGCCTCTGCATCATCAAGTTGAATTTGTTATTGAACTCGAGCCTGGTACTGAGCCCGCATGCCGGCGTCCGTACAAGCTCTCCCCTGAAGAGTTGAAGGAGTTGAAGAAACAGCTTGATGAACAAGAGCGTATGGGTCTAATCAGGCCTAGCACGTCTCCTTGGGGCTGTGGTGTCTTATTTGTCAAGAAGAAGGATGGCACGGAGCGCCTTTGCGTTGATTATCGGCCATTGAACAAGAAGACAATAAAGAACAAGTATCCGCTCCCCAACATCAATGAATTGTTCGAGCAGCTCAAGGGAGCTAAAGTGTTCTCTAAGCTCGATCTCCGAATGGGTTATCACCAAATTCGCATTCGCGAAGAAGATATCCACAAGACTGCCTTCAGAACGAGCTACGACTCCTATGAGTATACAGTCATGTCCTTTGGCCTCGCTAATGCTCCACCTACCTTCTCGAGAATGATGCACTACATTTTCAACCCCTACACCAACGAGTTTGTGCTTGTGTATCTGGATGACATCTTGGTATTCTCCAAGAATGAAGAGGATCACGAAAAGCACCTCCGTCTGGTTCTCGACAGACTCCGTGAACATAAGTTCTATGCCAAGTTCTCCAAGTGCGAATTTTGGCTCGATAAGGTCTTGTATCTGGGCCATATCATCTCCACTGACGGTATTGCTGTGAACCCCGAGAAAGTTGAAGCGATTGTCAACTGGGAACCTCCTCAGAACGTCAAGCAACTCCGAAGCTTCCTTGGTCTTGCTAGCTATTGCAGAAGGTTCGTTGAGAACTTCTCCAAGATTGCCAAGCCTCTCTCCAACTTGCTGCAGAAGAATGTCAAGTACAACTGGTCTCCGGATTGTGATGTGGGATTCAAAACTCTCAAAGAAAAGCTCATCTCTGCTCCAGTTCTTACCCCTCCAGATGAGTCCAAGCCCTACAAAGTATTCTGTGATGCTTCTCTTCAAGGACTTGGTGGTGTGCTAATGCAGGACAAGAAGATTGTGGCATACACTTCTCGTCAACTGAAGCCAAGTGAGAAGAACTACCCCACACATGATCTCGAGCTAGCAGCTGTGGTACATGCTTTGATCACGTGGAGACACCTTCTGTTGGGCAGAAAAGTCGACATCTTCACCGATCACAAGAGCTTGAAGTACATCTTCACACAGCCGAACCTGAACCTTCGCCAGACTCGTTGGGTTGAGATGATCCAAGAGTATGATCCAAGCATCGAATACACACCTGGCAAGGCCAATGTCATTGCACATGCTTTGAGTAGGAAGGCATATTGCAACAGTCTCCTTATCAAGCCGTTCCAGCCTGAGCTTTGTGAAGCATTCAGGAAGCTCAACCTCCAAGTTGTTCGGCAAGGTTTTCTGGCAAATATTCAAGTTGCTCCTACCTTGGAAGATCAGATCCGTGAGGCCCAACTCAGTGATGCTATGGTGCAGAAGGTGAAACATGGTATTGCAAAGGGTACTCCCAAATATAAGTGCTATCGCGTTGATGAGAGAGATACCTTGTTCTTTGAGGACAGACTTGTGGTTCCCAAAGGTGATCTCAGGAAGCTCATAATGAACGAAGCACATGACTCCCTCCTTTTGATTCATCCTGGAAGTTCCAAGATGTACCAAGACCTCAAGCAATCTTACTGGTGGACTCGCATGAAAAGGGAGATTGCCCAATTCGTGAATGAATGTGATGTCTGTAGAAGAGTGAAGGCAGAGCATCAACGTCCAGCCGGTCTTCTCCAACCTCTTCCTATTCCCGAGTGGAAATTTGACCACATTGAAATGGATTTCGTCACTGGCTTTCCCAAGTCCAAGAAAGGGAATGATTCTATCTTTGTGGTGATTGACAAGCTTACCAAAGTCGCTCACTTCCTTCCAATCAAAGAATCCATCAATGCAGCTCAATTGGCAGAGTTGTACACTTCCAGAATTGTGTCCTTACATGGCATTCCTCAAGTTATCTCCTCAGACCGTGGAAGTCTGTTCACATCCAAGTTCTGGGACTCCTTTCAGTCTGCCATGGGCACTAAGATCCGTTTCAGAACTGCATTTCAACCTCAGACTAGTGTCAAGTCGAGAGAGTGAATCAGATTCTAGAAGACATGCTCAGAGCTTGTGTCATCTCTTTTGGCATGAAGTGGGAAGATTGCCTTCCGTTTGCCGAGTTCTCTTACAACAACAGTTTCCAAGCAAGTGCCGGCAAAGCTCCGTTTGAAATCCTCTATGGCAGAGAGTGCCGTACCCCTCTCAACTGGTCCGAGACTGGCGAACGTCAACTTCTTGGTAATGACTTGATCTCAGAAGCCGAAGAAATGTGCAAAGTCATACGTGAGAATCTCAAGGCCGCTCAGTCGCGTCAAAAGAGCTACTATGATGGCAGGCATCGTGATTTGGCCTTCAACATTGGGGATCATGTCTATCTCCGTGTTTCTCCTATGAAAGGCACCCAAAGATTCGGTATCAAAGGAAAGCTTGCTCCTAGGTACGTGGGCCCTTTCAAGATCCTTGGCAAAAGAGGTGATCTAGCCTATCAACTTGAGCTCCCTTCCAACTTCACCAATGTTCATGATGTGTTTCACGTGTCTCAACTCCACAAGTGCTTCAAGACACCTGAACGCACCATTCCGTTTGAGGAGATTGATCTTCAACAAGACTTGTCTTACCGAGAGCCCCCGGTTGCTATTCTCGAAGAAACCGAGCGCAAGACCCGCAACAAGTCAATCAAGTTCTTGAAAGTCAAGTGGTCACACCATACCGACCGAGAAGCTACGTGGGAACGAGAAGATCACCTTAGTTCCGAGTACCCTTCCTTCTTCCAGTCCTAGATCTTGGGACGAGATATTTTCGTAGTAGAGGAGAGTTTGTAATGCCCCGGATGTAACACTTTCCCCTTTTGGCAATATATAAACTTTGGCTTCATCAGTTCCATTTCGGGTTCTTCGTCTTTTCGGGATTTCGTCGTTTTGTCGTGTGCGTGTGTGCATTTCATCCATGTCATGTTGTCATGTGCATTGCATTGCATTTGTGTTGTCTTTTGCATCCGGTCTCACTCGTTCCTTCCCGTTGTCCGTTTCGAGTTCTGACGCTCTCACACGTGCCCGTGGCATCCCCGAGTCCTTCTTTTGTGTTTGGCCGTGTAACATTTTCGGTATGGCGTGAGACTTGTCGTGCGTTGTTGTTTCGATACGTGTAACCCGCCTGTCAAGTTGCGTCGCGTTTGGAGTTCGTTTGATACTCAAACAGTTATCCTCGTGGGCTAAAAGTACCTCCTCTTTGAGGCCCAAGACCCCCCTCCAACAGCCCAACAACCCAGCTAAAACCCTTCCCATCATCTCGGCCGTTCAATTGTGATCTCGTGGCCGAAAACCGCTCCTCATTTGGACTCTCCTAGCTCCTTGTGCCTATATAAACGTCCACCCCCTCCAATTTTGCGTCCAAAACCCTAGTGCTTCCGCCGCCGCCGCACAGTGCTTCCACCGCCGCCGCACAGTGCTTCCACCCCGCCGTGCGGGCCCGCAGGCCCAGCGCCGGCCCGCAGCGCCGCCGATCTGGGCCGAAGTCGCCCGACCGCGCCGCCCCTTCGTCCCTTCGCCTGGAACCTCGCCGCCGGCCCGAGCCCGACCTCCTCCGCGCCTCCACGCCGCGTCCCCGCCGATCCACGCCGCCGGCCGACCTCCCGCCGCAGCGGGCTCGGCACCCCGCCGGCCGGGCCTCAGGCCACCCCGCCGCCGGCCACCGCAGACCTCGCCGCCAGGCGCCAGGGCCGTCCCGCCGGCCACCGCGAGCCTCCAGCCGACGGGATTAAGGGTGCCGCCGCCGCTGCTTCGATCGATCCGATCGGGAGCCCGATCTGGGCGCCTGGCAAACCCTAACGGGCCGACCCGGTTGACCCGCGACCCGATCCACTCCCGCAACCCGCGCCCGCGTTGACCGCAGGTTGACCTCGTTTTTTTGACTAAGTCCTTTTTTTCCTTGTCTGATTCATTTTTGTGATGAGGATATCTTTTACTGTGCCTATCCGATTTGTGCATATAATATGTCAAAATGATCGTGGTGACATGTACTATGTTTTGTTCCATTGTGCCATGCATGTTTGAGTCCTTCTAGATGTCTTAATCTTCATGAGAAGAGTGCTACTTGTTATAAACTGCTGCTATTAGTTGTTTTCATGCCATGTTTGAGATGTGATAACTTGGTGCATGTTTATCCAAATGAAGCAATTGATATGTCCACATGTTCATCATGAGATGCTCTACATGTTGGTTGTCGTAGGATGCATGATATAATTCTTATTGCCATCTTTATCTCCTTGCAAAAGTGCTTGTGGCTGTTAGGTTTTTAAACTTGTTACGAGATGCCTAGTTGAGGAGCTTGTTGCTATTGATGTGGTTGTCCCCATGTTGCATGCTTATATGTTTTGGACTCCCCATCATGTGAACTTTGCTGTGGTGCAAACCACTTGCCATGTTATGCTTTGAGGTGACTTAAACATGCTCACAGACATGCCATGATAATATTGCTGTTTTAACACTTAGTGAAATTTCACTAAGTCTGGAATCTATAATATCCGGATGCTATGTTTGCTTGTTGTTCTAGGAAAATCCATGATAGTTTTGGGGTGACTATTGATGATTCCTTGCTGTATATGTTGTTGGCTATCCATTCATGCTCTCACATGCTCATTTGGGTGGCTGTAGCATATTTAACTTTTGCTCCCAAGTTGCTATAAAATACTGCTGTCAGGTTTTTGTTGCCATGTTCAAAATGTTGTAGCTTGTTGCTATTGATCCATGACTCCTATGGAGATGCTCCAATGGAGTTGTTTGCTGTAGGTTATGTCTACTTCATGTCCATGCTTCTTGTCATGATGTTTGAGTGCTGTAGAGTATATATTTCTTGCTCCGAAGTTACTATGTGGCTGTTAATTTCAGCTTTGCTTTGTTTATTGTTTCGGGTGTATCTTTTAGCCCGTTGCTCCGTTTTGAGCAAGTCCTACATGAAACTTGTGTGGTTTTGCATGTAGATTCATAATATCATCTTGTTAGCATGTTTTGAAGTATCTTGCTTCATGCATATTGTCATGTTCCTTGTGCTGTATCTCTGTGTTTCCTATGTTGACTTTCTGTGCATCATAAGTATATATGCAGTGCTTCCTTAGTGCATCAGCCATGCATCCTGTAGTTTGCGCATTGAATCTTATTTGATTTCGTGCCTCGTGTGTTCTTGTGTTGAGTAGAGCCGGAAGCCGAGAATGAGTACGAGAACGAGGTTACTACCGAGGTTGAGAACGAGGAGCCCTCTTACGATCCCATCGACGACTCAACAGGCAAGATGACCTGACCCAGATATCATTACTATCTTTGCCTATTGCTAGAAGTCTCGCTCTTTAGCTTATTGCCTCGATGCCCATGTTTTCCTGTCAGCCTCCTATTGTAACCATGTATCTGTCTAACCACCCTACCTATGCAAACCATTGATTGGCTACGTAGGCTTCGCTCAACCCCTCTTATAGCATTGCTAGTTGCAGGAGAAGATTTGAAGATTCTTGCTTAATGTTGAAGCTGTTGGGATATCACACTATATAAACTCTTAATGAAATCATCTATATATTGGTAATGGGTGGAAGGTTGAGCCTCTTGCTCGGTGTTTTGTTCCACCCATGCCGCCCTAGGAACCGTATAAACCGGTGTTATGTTCCTTGATTATGCGTTCCTCACACGGTTGGGGTTATGGGACCCCCTCGATAAACCGCTTAGCGCTAAGGCTTTTCCAGCAAGTCCCAACATTGGTACTCCATTTGCCTAACAACTAAAACTTGCATAGGGCTTTGCAAACCCGAGTTCTTAATAAACAACCCGGGCCAGTGCTCCACATGAGTGTTGGTCCAAACTGGGGGTTATGCGGGGCCACCACGAGGAAACTCGAGGATTGGTTTTACCTGTAAGATCACCCATCCGGTCATGGCCTGAGACTAGATACGCGCGGCTACTGTCAAGGTGTCGGCACGCCGGGAGGATTTGCTGGATTAGTCTTACCTTAGTCGGAGTATCTTGAGCACGGGATTCCGAGGATACTCGGGCCTTCCCACCTTGGAGTTGCGACTCCGCGGATCGTGGGCTTGTCATCGGCCAAGTTGGAACACCCCTGCAGGGTTTTGAACTTTCGAAAGCCGTGCCCGCGGTTATGTGGCAGATGGGAATTTGTTAATATCCGGTTGTAGAGAACTTGACACCATGTTCAGAACACACTACCAGCGTGAGTACCGTGACGGTCATTTTCCGAAAGGGGTTTGGGAAGTGAACACGGTGGGGTTATGATTGTCGTGTTTTAGTTAGGATCACTTCGTGATCATCTTATCGTCTGAGGCACTTCTCTTCTCGCTCTCTTTTACGTAAGTTAGTGCTAGTGCTGCTGCAACCTCTTATTCTTTCTTCAGCCTTGTTCCACACCCAAGGCTTGGATAGTTGTGTTACCCGGGAACGGGATTGCTGAGTCCTCTGTGGCTCATAGATTCTACACCACACCAGATGCATGTACTATGGTGAGCTACTCAGGTGACGGCACCGAGCTATACTGGGAGTACGACGAGGAACGTAGCCGTTACTATGTGCACTATCCCGACGATCAGTAGAGGTTTCTATTAGGGGCGATTCAGACCTGTGGCTTTATGTATGTTTGATATCTTTCATTTGGATCTTCACCCGTAGACGGGTTGTGATGTTATTTGAATGATGTTTGGCTATGTAATGAATTGTGTGACGTGGCGAGTGTAAGCCAACTATCTTTTCCCCTTTCATCCCTATTTTTACATGAGATGTGCAAAGATACCGAACTTGCGATCATTCCAGAATGGGCTTATACCTTTAAGTCGTGCCTCGACACGTAGGAGGTATAGTCCCATCCTGGGCATTACATCGGGCTAGTGGAAAATGCCCATTTTTGCACTGCGTCACCCACTGACACCCAGGCCCCACATGTCATTCTCTGCACACACACACACACACCCACTTCCACACCCAGCCTTGCCACCTCATCGCCTCCTGGACCCACCCGTCTGTGTTTGAGGCTAGTCCAGGCTGGGTCGGCGATGTTGTTTTCTTTTTTGTTTTTGTTTTATTTTGTTAAATTCTGTTTGCATTTTGAAATGATCATATCTTTTAAAATATGTTTCTATTTGAAATAATCTTTATATGAAAATTGTTCAGTTTTTAGTGTAGATTAAT
Organism: Secale cereale; assembly: GCA_902687465.1. Classification (NCBI taxonomy): domain Eukaryota; kingdom Viridiplantae; phylum Streptophyta; class Magnoliopsida; order Poales; family Poaceae; genus Secale; species Secale cereale. The sequence continues at coordinate 293,342,985 of LR738713.1, forward strand.
TATCTGCTTTTTGTTGCCTTGTTAAAAATATTTAAAATGTTGTTTGAATATATTTTTGTAAATAACATGTTCAAATTTGTTTAATTCATAACTAAATAACCGTAGCTCCAAATTTGACAAACTTTATATGTAAATGGGGTGGAAAAATGTGTAGAATATCATGGTGCTGTTACTTTACATGTTTAACAACTCTAAAAATATGGTTACCACAGATCTGTTCTACATTTTATTATATGCACACGGGAGTTTCCAGAATTGTTGTTTGTTCCTTCCGGCCCATTTAAAATGCTTGCATGATGTTGTTGGTCTTAGATGCACTCCTTGCCATGCTAAGCAACTTTTAAACTTGTTGGGTGCTTGGATAGTTCAACTAAATAACTACATATGTGACTATGGTTGTTCTTGCATTCTTTTGCATGATGTGTCCCCTTACATGAGTTGTGTTCTTGCATAATGCCATGCCACATGTGCACTCAACATGTTCCTTGAGATGCATCATATCCTGTCCATTAACATATGCATCATGTCTTGCATCATGTGTTTGAGCATTGCATTGTGATTGATTGTTGTTCCGGTGTTTGTATTGTTGTGTTGGTTAGAGCTCGGTGACGATTCAGAGTTCGAGGTTCCTGTCGAGACTGAGTTTGAGGAGCAAGGTTACGATCCCTCCATGGACTTAACAGGCAAGATGACCATTCCCTGATATCACCTATATCTTTGCCTTGCTAGTTGTCTCACTCTTTAGATATGCCTCGATGCCTATTCCTGTTTGTCAGCCTCCTATGTTGCCATGAAACACTCTAACCGCCTTCCTAGCAATCCGTTGTTTGGCTAAGTACGCTTTTGCTCAGCCCCTCTTATAGTGTTGTTAGTTGCGGGTGAAGTTTTGAAGATTGCTCCACGTTCGGACTTGTTTATTGGGATAACACAATATATATCTTATTTAAATTAATGCACATATATATTGGTAATGGGTGGAAGGCTTGGACTTCTGCTCCACTCATGCCACCTTAGGACCTGATAAACCGGTGTTATGTTCCTTGATTTTTGCGTTCCTAACACGGTTGGGGTTTATGGGCCCCCTTGATAATTCGCATTGCTTAAAGCTTTTCCAGCAAGACCCAACTTTGGTACTACATTTGCCTAACAACTAAAACTTGCATAGGGAGTTATAAACCCGAGTTCTTAATCAACAACCCGGGCCAGTGCTCCTCATGAGTGTTGGTCCAAACTGGGCAGACTGCGGGGCCACCTTGGGGAAACCCGAGGGCTGGTATATACCTGTAGGATGACCCATCCGGTCGTGGCCTAAGACGAGATACGCGCGGCTACTATCAGGGTGTCGGCACGCTGGGAGGTCTTGCTGGATTAGTTTTACGTTTGTCGAAATATCTTGAGCACGGGATTTCGAGAATACTCATGTCTTCCCAACATGGAGTTGCGACTCCGCAGATCTTGAGCTTGTGATGGGCTAAGTTGGGACACCCCTGCAGGGTTATGAACTTTCGAAAGCCGTGCCCGCGGTTATGTGGCAGATGGGAATTTGTTAATATCCGGTTGTAGATAACTTGACACCATATCCCTACGAATACACTACCTGTGTGAGTACCGTGATGGTCTCTTTTCGAAGGGGTTTTCGGAAAGTGAACATGGTGGGGTTATGCATGAACGTGAGTAGGGATCACTTTGATCATCTTTGGTGACCGTTGGCACATATTCTCCTCTCGCTTTGAATTCGTAAGCTAGTTGCTTAGTGCTTGCTGCAAACACTTTATTACCTCTCCAACCCTAAAGGCTTCCCTAGTTTTGATACCCAGGAATGGGATTGCTGAGTCCTTGTGACTCACAGATTACAACACACACCAGATGCAGGTACAGCTGGGAACGATGCAGGAGATGGATCAGAACTTCACTGGGAGTTCGATGAAGAGTGTGGTCGTTTCTATGTTACATATCCCGATGATCAGTAGTGGTTCCTACTAGGGGCGATCATGACTTGTGTGTGTGGTATCTTTTCTCGTTTGGATTTCGTCCGTAGTCAGATCATGTGTTATTTGGATGAATGTATGTTATTGTATTCATTCTGGGACGTGGCGAGTGTAAGCCAACTATTTTACTCTTTCACCCATGTTCTTTTACATGAGTTGTGCAAAGATACCACGCTTGGGATCATTCTAGAATGCGCTTATGTCTCTAACTCGTGCCTCGACACGTAGGAGATATAGTCGCATCCTGGGCATTACAATGCATGTATGGTGAACCGCTATGTGACGAAGTTAGAGCATGAGGTATTTATCGAGTGTCATCCTTTGTGTGGAGGTCGGGATCGCGTGATGGTTAACTCCTACCAACCCTTCCCCTAGGAGCATGCGTTGAATACTTTGTTTTGATGACTCGTAGATTTTTGCAATAAGTATATGAGTTCTTTATGACTAATGTTGAGTCCATGGATTATACGCACTCTCACCCTTCCACCATTGCTAGCCTCTCTTGTACCGTGCAACTTCCGCCGGTACCATACACCCACCATATACCTTCCTCAAAACAACCACCATACCTACCTATCATGGCATTTCCATAGCCATTGCGAGATATATTGCCATGCAACCTTCCACCGTTTCGTTCATATGACATGCTTCATCATCATCATTCACATAGAGTCATATTTTGTTCTAGCTTCGAGTTGTAATCTTTGAGTTGTAAGTCAATGAAAGTGTGATGATCTTCATTATTAGAGCATTGTCCCATGTGAGGAAAGGCCAAATAAAAAAAAGAGATGGCCCAAAAAAATATAGAGAGGGGCTAAAAAAAGAGAAAGCCCCTCCATAAAAAAATGAGAGAAAAGAGAGAAGGGACAATGCTACTATCCTTTTCCACACTTGTGCTTCAAAGTAGCACCATGATCTTCATGATAGAGAGTCTCTTGTTTTGACACTTTCATATACTAGTGGGAATTTTCATTATAGAACTTGGCTTGTATATTCCAACGATGGGCTGCCTCAAATGCCCTAGGTATTCATGAGCAAGCAAGTTGGATGCACACCCACTTAGTTTCTTTTGATGAGCTTTCATACACTTATAGCTCTAGTGCATCCGTTGCATGGCAATCCCTACTCACTCACATTGATATCTATTGATGGGCATCTCCATAGCCCATTGATATGCCTAGTTGATGTGAGACTATCTCCCTCCTTTTTTCTTCTCCACAACCACCACTCAATTCCACCTATAGTGCTATATCCATGGCTCACGCTCATGTATTGCGTGAAAGTTGAAAGGTTTGAAAAAATTAGAGTATGAAAACAATTGCTTGGCTGGAACCGGGGTTGTGCATGATATGAATATTTTGTGTGATGAAGAGGGAGCATAGCGAGACTATATGATTTTGTAGGGATAACTTTCTTTGGCCATGTTATTTTGAGAAGACATGATTGCTTTGTTAGTATGCTTGAAGTATTATTATTCTTATGTCAATATAGACTTTTGTCTTGAATCTTTCGGATCTGAACATTCATGCCACAATAAAGAAATTACATTGAGAATTATGTTAGTTAGCATTCCACATCAAAAAAATTGTTTTTATCAATTACCTACTCGAGGACGAGCATGAATTAAGCTTGGGGATGCTTGATACGTCTCCAACGTATATATAATTTTTGATTGTTCCATGCTATTATATATTCTGTTTTGGATGTTTAATGGGCTTTATTATACACTTTTATATTATTTTTGGGACTAACCTACTAACCCAAGGCCCAGCGCAAATTGCTGTATTTTTTGCCTATTTCAGTGTTTCGCAGAAAAGGGATATCAAACGGAGTCCAAACAGAATGAAACCTTCGGGCGAGTTATTTTTGGAACCATATCTTCACGAGAGACGACCAAGTTAGAGAAGAAACGAGGTGCCCACGAGGGGGCAGGTCGCGCCCAGGGGGGGGGGGGGCAGGCGCGCCCCCACCCTCGTGGGCCCCACGTTGCTCCACCGACGTACTTCTTCCTCCTATAGATGTCCATGTACCCTGAAAACATCGAGGCAACAGAGAAAACCCTAATTCCACCGCCGCAACCTTCTGTTCCCGTGAGATCCCATCTTGGAGCCTATTCCGGAGCTCCGCCGGAGGGGGGATCTACCACGGAGTGCTTCTACATCAACACCATAGCCTCACCAATGAGTTGTGAGTAGTTTACCACAGACCTTCAGGTCCATAGTTATTAGCTAGATGGCTTATTCTCTCTTTTTGGATCTCAATACAAAGTTCTCCTCTTCGAGGAGATCTATTCGATGTAATATTTTTGCGGTGTGTTTGTCGAGATCCGTTGAATTGTGTGTTTATGATCAAGATTATATATGAACAATATTTGATTCTTTTCTGAAATCTTTTATGTATGATTATAATATCCTTCCAATTCTCTTCAAATTATTGGTTTGGTTTGGCCTACTAGATCTATAGTTCTTGCACTTGCAATGGGAGAAGTGCTTGGCTTTGGGTTCAATCTTGCGGTGTCCTTTCCCAGTGATAGCAGGGGCAGCAAGGCACGTATTGTATTGTTGCCATCGAGGATAAAAAGATGGGGTTTATACCATATTGCTTGAGTTTATCCCTCTACATCATGTCATCTTGCTTAAAGCATTACTCTGTTCTTATGAACTTAATACTCTAGATGCAAGTTGGATAGCGGTCGATGTGTGGAGTAATAGTAGTAGATGCAGAATCAATTCGGTCTACTTGTCAAGGACGTGATGCCTATATATAATGATCATGCCTACATATTCTCATAACTATGCGCTTTTCTATCAATTGCTCGACAGTAATTTGTTCACCCACCATAGAATTTTGCTTTCATGAGAGAAGCCACTAGTGAAACCTATGGCCCCCGGGTCTATCTTTATCATATTAATTTCCTTCAACTTCTTTTGCCGTTGCTTATTTGCTTTATTTACTTTCTGTTCTTATACCAAAAATACCAAAAATATTATACTATCCTATCTATCAAATCTCACTTTCGTAAGTGACCGTAAAGCGATTGACAACCCCTTATCGCATTGGCTGCAAAGTTCTTATTTGTTTGTGTAGGTGCGAGGGACTCGCGCGTGGTCTCCTACTGGATTGATACCTTGGTTCTCAAAAACTGAGGGAAATACTTACGCTACTATGCTGCATCACCCTTTCCTCTTCGAGGGAATACAACGCAAGCTCGAGAAGTAGCAAGAAGAATTTCTGGCGCCGTTACCGGGGAGATCTGCGCAAAATTCATATACCAAGTACCTATCACAAACCCTTATCCTTCGCATTACATTATTTGTCTATCGTTTTCCTCTCCCCCACTTCACCCTTGTTGTTTTCCTCTCCTCCACTTCAAGTGACCATTTCCTTTGCAGTAGAAGCACTCAGTTTCAGGCTTGGGTCTAGCTTTGGGTTTCTTCATGGGAGTAGCAACTTGCTTGCCATTCTTCTTGAAGTTCCCTTTCTTTTCCTTTTCCCTTTTACTTGAAACTAGTAGTTTTGTCAAGCATCAACACTTGAAGCGTTTTCTTGATTTCTACCTTCGTCGATTTTAGCATCGCGAAGAGCTTAGGAATTACTTTCGTCATCCCTTGCATATTATAGTTCATCACAAAGTTCTAGTAACTTGGAGATAGTGACTAGAGAACTTTGTCAATTACTATCTTATCTGGAAGATTAACTCCCACTTGATTCAAGCAATTGTAGTACCTAGACAATCTGAGCACATGCTCACTGGTTGAGCTATTCTCCTCCATCTTGTAGGCAAAGTACTGTCAGAGGTCTCATACCTCTTGATATTGTCATGAGTTTGAAATATCAATTGCAACTCTTAGGAACATCTTATATGCTCTGTGGCATTCAAAACATTTTTGAAGACCCGGTTCTAAGCCATAAAGCATGGTGCACTAAACTATCAAGTAGTCATCATACCGAGCTTTTGTCAAAACGTTCATAACGTCTGCATCTGCTCCTGCAATAGGCATGTCACCTAGCAGTGCATCAAGGACATAATCTTCTGTGCAGCAATGAGGAAAATCCTCAGATCACGGAATAAGTCCGCATCATTGCTACATCATCTTTCAACTTCTATTTCTCTAGTAACATATAAAAATAAACGGGGAGCTACATCGCGAGCTATTGATCTACAAAATAGATATGCTAATACTACAAGGACTAAGTTCATGATAAATTAAAGTTCAATTAATCATATTACTAAAGAACTCCCACTTAGATAGACATCCCTCTAGTCATCCACATGATCACGTGATCCAAATCAACTAAACCATATCCGATCATCACGTGAGATGGAGTAGTTTTTAATGGTGAACATCTTATGTTGATCATATCTACTATATGATTCACACTCGACCTTTCGGTCTCCAGTGTTCCGAGGCCATGTCTATACATGCTAGGCTCGTCAAGTTTAACCCGAGTATTCCGCATGTGCAAAACTGTCTTGCACCCACTGTATGTGAACGTAGAGCCTATCACACCCGATCATCACGTGGTGTCTTAGCACGAAGAACTTCCGCAGCGGTGCAAACTCAGGGAGAACACTTGTACCTTGAAATTTTGTAAGGGATCCTCTTATAATGCTACCGCCGTACTAAGCAAAATAAGAAGCATAATAAGATAAACATCACATGCAATCAAAATATGTGACATGATATGGCCATCATCATCTTGTGCTTTCGATCTCCATCTCCAAAGCATCATCATGATCTCCATCGTCACCGGCTAGACACCATGATCTTCATCGTAGCATCGTGCTCATCTCGCCAACTATCGCTACTCGCTAACTCATAGTGATAAAGTAAATCAATTACATGGCCTTCGCAATTCATACAATAAAGAGACAACCATAAGGCTCCTGCCGGTTGCCGATAATTTACAAAACATGATCGTCTCATACAATAATGTATAAGTCATGATGTATTGACCATATCACATCACAACATGCCCTGCAAAAACAAGTTAGACGTCCTCTACTTTGTTGTTGCAAGTTTTACGTGGCTGCTACGGGCTTAGCAAGAACCGTTCTTACCTACGCATACAAAAACCACAACGATTTTTCGTCAACTGTGTTGTTTGAACCTTCACAAGGACCGGGCGTAGCCACACTCGATTCAACTAAAGTGAGAGAGACAGACACCCGCCGGTCACCTTTAAGCAACGAGTGCTCGTAATGGTGAAACCAGTCTCGCGTAAGCGTACGCGTAATGTCAGCCCGGGCCGCTTCATCTCACAATACCGCCGAATCAAAGTATGACATGCTGGTAAGCAGTATGACTATTATCGCCCACAACTCATTGTGTTCTACTCGTGCATATCATCTACGCATAGACCTGGCTCATGATGCCACTGTTGGGGAACGTAGTATTTCAAAAATTTCCTACGATCACGCAAGATCTATCTAGGAGAAGCATAGCAACGAGCGTGGAGAGTGTGTCTACGTGCCCTCGTAGACCGAAAGCGGAAGCGTCTAGTGACGCGGTTGATGTAGTCGAACGTCTTCGCGATCCAACCGATCCAAGTACCGAACATACGGCACCTCCGCATTCAGCACACGTCCAGCACACGTTCAACACACGTTCATCTCGATGACATCCCACGAACTCTTGATCCAGTTGAGCGTCGCGGGAGAGTTTCGTCAGCACGACGACATGGTGACGGTGATGATGAAGTTATCGGCGCAGGGCTTCGCCTAAGCACTGCAACAATATGACCGAGGTGTGTATCTGTGGAGAGGGGCACCGCACACGGCTAAAATCAACTTGTGTGTCCATGGGGTGCCCCTGGCCACGTATATAAAGGATGGAGGGAGGAGGAGGCCGGCCCTAATAGGGCGCGCCAAAGTGTGGTGTCCTACTAGGACTCCCTAGTCCTAGTAGGATTCCACCTCCCACATGGAATAGGAAAAGGGGAAGGGAGAAGGAGAAGGAAGGAAGGGGGCGCTCCCTTTCCCTAGTCCAATTCGGACCAGTCCATGGGGAAGGGGCACGGCTACCCTTGAGGCCTTTCTCTCCTTTCCCGTATGGCCCATTAAGGCCCAATACGAATTCCCGTAACTCTCCGGTACTCCGAAAAATACCCGAATCACTCGGAACCTTTCCGATGTCCGAACATAGCCTTCCAATATATCGATCTTTACGTTTCGACCATTTCGAGACTGTTTGTCATGTCCGTGATCTCATCCGGGACTCCGAGTAAACGTCGTTCATCAAGTCACATAACTCATAATACAAATCATCATCAAACGTTAAGCATGCGGACCCTACGGGTTTGAGAACTATGTAGACATGACCGAGACACATCTCCGGTCAGTAACCAATAGCGGAACCTGGATGCTCATATTGGCTCCTACATATTCTACGAAGATCTTTATCGGTCAAACCGCATAACAACATACGTTGTTCCCTTTGTCATCGGTATGTTACTTGCCCGAGATTCGATCGTCGGTATCATCATACCTAGTTAAATCTCGTTACCGGCAAGTCTCTTTACTCGTTTCGTAATACATCATCTTGTGACTAACTCATTACTCATTTGATTGCAAGGCTTATTATGATGTGTATTACCGAGAGGGCCCAGAGATACCTCTGCGACACTTGGAGTGACAAATCCTATTCTTGATCTATGCCAACACCACAAACACCTTTGGAGACACCTGTATTACGTCTTTATAATCACCCAATTATGTTGTGACGTTTGATAGCACACAAGGTGTTCCTCCGGTATTCGGGAATTACATAATCTCATAGTCATAGGAACATGTATAAGTCATGAAGAAATCAATAGCAGTAAAACTAAACGATCATAGTGCTAAGCTAACGGATGGGTCTTGTCCATCACATCATTCTCCTAATGATGTGATCCCATTCATCAAATGACAACACATGTCTATGGTTAGGAAACATAACCATCTTTGATCAACGAGCTAGTCAAGTAGAGGCATACTAGGGACACTCTGTTTTGTCTATGTGTTCACACATGTACTAAGTTCCCGGTTAATACAATTCTAGCATGAATAATAAACATTTATCATGATATAAGGAAATATAAATAACAAATTTATTATTGCCTCTAGGGCATATTTCCTTCAGTTACAAGGCAGGAGGTAACGCGAGGTCGGGCACGCACTTGCACTCGAGACGAACAGGAGGAGTGCCCGCCTTGTGAGGACCGATGAAGACAACGGCGACAGGGAGCGCCGACGAGATGGGGATCCAGGTGAGGGAGTCAGATGGCACGACTAAAGGCGGAGGATAGAGCAGGTGGTGGCCTAAGACGACGAGTCGACGATGGGGCCGAGGGCGGCTTGCGGTGGCCTTGGTGATTCTGGAGACGGCAACATCCACGTGAAGGAGTGGCGGCCGGAGTAGAGCAACAACAGCAGGGGCGACGAGGGAAGGAAGCAGGGGCGTTGGGTGGCGGCGCTTGAAGCAGAGGGGTAGGCGGCGCTTGGGGACTCGGGGAGGTGCTGGTGGCCGGCGAGAGGGAAGACAACGATGCGACAAGGGACCACTCGAGGCGGAGGAAGGCGATGATGCAGGGGTTGGAGGTGGTGGTGGTGGCATGGGGGCACTTGGGGCGAGGGGAGCAGGTTTGCAGCGGGAGGAGTCCGACGAGGGGATCGGGATCCCTCTCCTGTGTGCGCGAGTAGGAAGACGAGTGGAGGGGAATGGGGATGGAGCTGAGGGGGTCGGGCTGAGCAACTCTCAGGGAGGAAGAGGGAGCGAGGAAAAAAAGGAGAGGTCCATGTGGGCTTTGGCCAGCTAGGGTTAGCAACGATGGTTATGTAGTGGGCTCCGGCTGGGCCTTGGGCCATGTGGGTGGAGATGCAAGTGGCCAGCTGGGCTCTTTCTCTCTCGCTTCTACTTACAGAAAAAACACAAAGAATAAAACCAAGAAGGAAAGATTAGGGAAAGAAGTTTGGAGCTTGGTCTTCGAGAAGTGTGCTTGCGGTGGATAAGCCTTGGCCTTCATGAGTTCTTGTTCCGCCTTTAGACAACCAATGTAGTTGTCATCGAGGGACTTGTAGTTCTCGAGGAAGATAGTCTTGGAGATGTCGTTGTTCAATCCCATCATGAAGTGGAACTTCATCAAAATGGGGTCGTCCACGCCGGCTTGTCGCAAGGCATTCTTCATCTCCTTGAAGTACTTGTCGATGGACTTGGATCCTTGAATGGTGTTCTCCAATTGGCGTAGAAGTTGTTTTGTGTAGGTGGGAGGCACGAACTCTCGCTGCATAGCTCTCTTCGTCTTGGGCCAACTCATGTCATAGTCCTCCGAAGGTGTGTGAAACCACCATGTCGACGCGAAGTCGTGGAAGGTTCTTGTGGCACACTTCACTTGATCTCCAGGAGGAACTTGATGTAGCATGAGGTGTCACCCATCAAGCGTTCCCACTCGAGATACTCCTCTGGTTCTTGAGTCCCATAGAAAGGAATCGCGTCGTCGTTGTTGAGGTCGTAGTAGCTTGTGGAAGTTGCGGACTTGAGCTTGGGGAGCTTCTCTTGAGCATAAGCTTGAGGTGCGTGTGGGCGAAGATGCCGCATATCCAAAGGCGAAGATGCCTTGAAGTCGGTTGGTGAAGATGCCAAGGTAGATGGTGAAGTCGTTGAGCGGTTGTTGGTGTGGAGCTCGTGACCTTCATGTTCTTGCCGTTGATGGTGTCGATGCCGATGTAATCTTGCCGGAGATGGTATCTCAGAAGGATGTGCACTTGAGCGTCTTCTCGAAGAAGAGGGAGACATCTTGGCGGTCTTGATGGGGGCTTTAAGCTCCTCCATTTGAGCATCCATGTTGGCGTTGAAGCATGGATTCATCATGGCATCGAACTTGTCGTTGTTGGTGTAGACTGAAGTAGATGAAATGATTTGCCTATCCATCACAAGGCTCGAGTAGGGGTGAGTAGGAAATGAGATAAACAATACCAAGTTACCTTTTCTCGATGTTGAGAATGTATCCCGTTTCACTTAATGTAAAATGAAAGCATAGTGGAATTGGTACCGGACTTGTTCACTCACACCTATCAAGTAGCATCCCAAGGTCATCCCCATGTACCTATCGTCACCTCCAAGTGCCCAAAGGACCAATGACACGATCCCGTGCAAGAGCTCTCGAAGCCGAGGTGAATTCACTCCTCTTTCAACTCCCTTTCGATTCACATGAGACATGGCTTCTACCTTCATCGGAAACTCTATGCATATTCAGATACTTGGATGAAGGCCAAGGAACAGCTCTACACGTTGGACAAGGTGGAGGGATCGACAAGTACAAGGAACAAGAAGAAGTGCCGCTAAAGATGCTACAGGCACCGGACGTCCGGCCTTTACCGGACGACCGGTCTCTTCCAGGCTCCGGACTACCGACAGACACCGGACGTCCGGCTACTCCAAGACGACCGAACGACCTTAAGCCACCGGATGACCGTGACATCCATCACAGAACCGGAAACGGGGAATATTATCGGAAATCCAAGGCGCACCGGACGTCCGGTCCTTCCCGAGCCACCGGACGTCCGGTGAACCAGCGGATGTCCGGCCCGTCTGCCTGCGCGCAGTAAAGGGATGAAGCCCATGTACCCTCTCGCCCCCTAGACTATATATACCCTTGACTTCCTCTTTTCTAGGGTTAGCATTGAGATATCTTAAAACCTAGAGCCTTGCTCATCCACTAGTGGTTCATCTCCTCGAGAGTGATTGCGGCCCCTCTTCGGAGAAGATCCAGACGGATTCAAGACCTCCTTCAGAGAAGATCCTACGGGATACCAAGACCTCCTCACGGAGAAGACTATTGCTACTTGTATCGTCCGTTGTTGACCGTGGATCGTGTATATCTTTATGTATCCGGATCTAGAACTTGTGTGATTACTTTCGTGTTGATTTGAGTGTTCCTCTTCCACTTCCCTCATGATTTCCCCTTTGTGTTCTTCGTGTTTATCGTGGGATCCCCTCCAATTCGTGAAAGATCGGCCTAGATCGGGTTTCTCACAACATTGGAGCCCCTACCCTTGTTTTCTAGCCTTGTTTTGTTGACTTTGTCCCAATTTCAAAAAATTCCCCACAAAAATAGCCCCCAAAATTTTCTGTGATTTGTTGATTTGACGTGAATTTTCTTTGCCATGAGTGGATCTAGCTTTTCCCCACCTTTTCACCAATTTTTCCCATACAAATTTGGCAAATTTTGACCAATTTGGGGCCCCTTCCACGAACCCTAGCAGTTTTGGCCGAGCCCGAAATCGCCCAGGCACCGGTCATCCGCCAGCTTACAGGACGTCCGGCGACCGGACGATCGGCAACCCACCAGACATCCGCTAAACCCTGACGAAACTGAATTTCCTCAGTTTTCGTTCCACCTTCTGCACCAGCTTACCCATTCATACATCCACATATACCCTACCACTACCACCATTACCTAACGAACATCAATACAGTCTTACCTCATTTCGTCTTGGATCACT
>LR738713.1:293355465-293432002 GCA_902687465.1 Secale cereale
AAAATTTTCTGTGATTTGTTGATTTGACGTGAATTTTCTTTGCCATGAGTGGATCTAGCTTTTCCCCACCTTTTCACCAATTTTTCCCATACAAATTTGGCAAATTTTGACCAATTTGGGGCCCCTTCCACGAACCCTAGCAGTTTTGGCCGAGCCCGAAATCGCCCAGGCACCGGTCATCCGCCAGCTTAGAGGACGTCCGGCGACCGGACGATCGGCAACCCACCAGACATCCGCTAAACCCTGACGAAACTGAATTTCCTCAGTTTTCGTTCCACCTTCTGCACCAGCTTACCCATTCATACATCCACATATACCCTACCACTACCACCATTACCTAACGAACATCAATACAGTCTTACCTCATTTCGTCTTGGATCACTTGAGTTTTGGTTTACCTGTTTCCTTGTGTGATTCGGCTATCTTGGAACGAAATGACATCGACAAAACCACCTCTCAACCTCGACACGGACGGTAACATCGACGACACCTTATTCATCCTACCTTGGAATTGCATTGTCACCCCATAGACCTTTTTTGCGTAGCTTTCCCATCGAGACTAGCCATTTGAGTATTGCTGGGCCATGACACTTGTGCACATTAGTGATAGTCATAGATATTGCATACCACGTCATCATATCTCCATGTGACACAAGAGTGTGCCACATACACAATATCTACCTTGATACTAGAAGCATGCATAAGTGGCAAAAGAAAGAGCTCACAAGCTTTTAAGCAAAAGAGCCATCCAAAGCTTATAAGCAAAAGGACAATAGCATCATACGCCTTGTATCAAAAGAGATCATATGAACTAGCAATACACCATCTTGTGCTCAACCATCAACACATCATACACTTATAGTATACTTGTGATAGGAAGTCGTTACATTTTGCCTCTTATAGGTCTAGCACAAGTGCGTATCCGCCTATTAAGTAATCGGTTAGCGTCTCTCTAGCGTTGTGCAACAAGAGCATTTTTCGTGGTTTCCACATTTTTCGCTCACCCTTGGTTGCACAACCACATTTATCTATCCGTGCATGTGTTCCGTGTGCTATCTAGTGCTTGTGATATACTTGTTGCATGAGCAAATTGTGAATCATTTTCAACATCATTGACTCTCTTTGACAATTGCATTGACTTTGTGCCACTATCCTAACCAAGCTCCACTCAAAGCTTTACTTATGTAGGTGTGAGAGTCGACAAGAAGTGGTACCAATAGTGCTATTTCCGGGTTACATTATTGAGTGATCATTGATCCATCTTCAACTTCAGTCAAGTTAAATTTGGTATTGTCTTCTCCTTTCTCCCACTCACATTCTTGCTTGTAATGATGGATAGGCCAAGTACATCTACAAACACGCTCTTTGATGATCCTCAAGAATCGAACAACTACGTCACCAAACTACATCTCTTCGGTGTCCAACGAGCTCTACATCAAGAGAATGAAGCTATGAAAGAACACATTAAGCAAGTCGCCGCCGACGCATGCGAGCAATTCGATATCATCAACACCAACATGTCTACTCAATTCGACGATCTACGAACTTTGATAGTCAACCGATGCTCTTCATCCACATCTTCTCAAAGACGGAGCCGCTCAAGTCGTCATACCGACTACACGCCCGCCTCAAGTACACCTACATCGAACACTCTTCGTCAAGCCGCACGTCAAGTGCGACATGACAACCGGAACCCACTTCATGACAAGAGTTCACAAGAGCTATTTGAAGAGCGAGAAAGTCGACATCGTCAAAACCAAGCTACACTTGTGTAAGCACAAGAACGACAATGACTACGCCAACAAGAACAGGAGCGAGCGCGTCAACACCAAGAAGAGCAAGATGCCGAGGCTCAATATCAAGCACAACAACGCCGAGAAGCTCAAGCTCTTGAGGCGCAATGTGACTTTCGTGACTCACATCGCAATGTTGCAACTCGCAAATTGAAATGTTCGTCATGAAGATGAAGTCCTTCGAGATGAGATACAAGAAAGGCGTTACCAAGAACGGAAGCAACACGAAGTTCCTCCTCAAGCGCGACAAGAGCAACAAGCTCAAAAAGAACCACAAGCTCGGAAAGAACAATTGGACAATGATCATCAACTCCGCCAAGAGCAACATGAGGTTGACAATCGTCCAAATCAAGACCACCCTCACAATAGGCAAGCAAACAATGAAGAGCATCGATATGGCAAGCTTAAGTTCACCATGCCAAAGTTCTCCGGAAGCATTGATCCCGAAGACTACCTCTCATGGGCATTGAAAGTTGACAAGATCTTTCGCCTCCACAACTTTGAAGAAGAAAAGAAGATTGCAATGGCATCCCTTGAGTTCCAAGACTATGTTCTCATTTGGTGGGAGCAAATCATTGAGAGAAGAGAAGCAAAAGGCGAGCCGCCTATCATTACTTGGAGTCAAATGAAGGAAGTCATGAGAGCACGTTTCGTGCCAACACACTAAAACCGTGACTTGTTCAAGAAGTTGCAACTCGTCAAGCAAGGAACCAAGTCGGTTGAAGAGTACTACAAGGAAATGGAGCTTGCCATGATAAGAGCCAACATCATGGAAGATGAAGAGAAAATTATGGCGAGATTCTTGAATGGACTCAACTATCCAATCAAGAAGATTGCGTACTTTCAACCATACACGAATCTCCTCGAGCTAGTACACCAAGAAACCAAAGCGGAGCGACAAGTTCAAGAGGACTACAAGTACTCCAAGTTCACCTCCAAGAACTACGGCTCCTACAGCCAAGCTCCAACGACTTCGGCACCTTCTACCTCTACCAAGCCATCTACAAGCTTAGGTGACAATTCAACCTACAAGAATTCAACTACTTCAAGTCGTCTCCCTCTCACGAACAACCTCAAGCCAAGAGCTTCATCATCTACACCTCCAACCGAGGACAACTCCAAGATGAGTTCCATCAAGTGTTTCAAATGCCAAGGGCGAGGTCACAAGTCCTTTGAGTGCAAGACCATTCACACCATGATCATCAATGATGATGGATCCTATGACTCAATGAGCGATGATGAGATGGAAGCCCTTGAACATGTAGCTATGCATTGCCTAGTGAATGAAGATGAAGACCATCAAGTGCTTTGCGACAATGACTCGAGTTCCAATCTCGTTGTCTCCAAGGTTTTGACACTTCAACATCACCAAGATGAAGATCAATGATGCCACATTTTTCATACCAAGGCCGGTGTAGCGACCAGACCCGAATGGATCAAGTCTCTGTGCTTAAGTGTCATCCCTGGATCGGTATGCTGACACACACAGTACTCGAGGATTTATAACAGAGGTAAATCACATGTATTAAGTAACGTAAATACTATTACCTCAATCGATCATAGCGGAAGCAACAAAGGTTGTGGATTCCCATCAACACCAACAGCAAAGTTGAGTGTAGACAGCGCAACCCTAACGTAACACTTACTCGTCGAATAATTCCTGCAACATGAGACGTTGCAGCCATGTAGGTCAGTACATTGAATGTACTGTCAATTTCACACTGTAATGATAATGATGCACAATGCCTACAACTACATGCATATTTGGTTGGTGGAGCTGTAAGGCTGTTTTTGCGTAAAGCTGATTTTTTCCCACCACAAAGGAATGCATTTATTTAACTACTTTGTTAAATTTAAATCATGAACAATTGAGAATGG
This sequence comes from Secale cereale, assembly GCA_902687465.1. Classification (NCBI taxonomy): domain Eukaryota; kingdom Viridiplantae; phylum Streptophyta; class Magnoliopsida; order Poales; family Poaceae; genus Secale; species Secale cereale. The sequence goes on from LR738713.1 coordinate 293,359,137, forward strand.
TTCCTCCATCTCAATCCCAAACCAAAGTCATTATTAACCCAACAAGTTAATTAAATAGAGTGTTGAGATCAACAAATAATCCACTTCTAGATACTCAAAGTTGTCCATAACCAGGGACATGGCTAATCATGATCAGTTTGTACACTCTGCACAAGTTTGTGCACTTTTCCCACAAGACTCGGTCGCCTCCGTTTAGTTTCTCGCACTGCATGGTGTTTGAGAAACGGATGACCGAGACACAGTCTTTCCGAAGAGGTCCCCTTAACCAGATAGATAGGCCGGTACACCTACAATCCCTCTACATCTGCTAGCCCATCATGGAAAGGTTTCCCACAACTTACTCAACTATGTCAGAGCCCATATTGGCATGTGGCTGCACACGGAAGTTTCTAGCATGAATAGTTTTATGATCCCTTTGAGCCTGGGTGGCATTCCATAGGAAAAATCACACGGAACCCCGGGATTTCCTAGGACAACACTGGATTCCCCAGGTGCCCTGCAACCAATCCACCCAGATATGTATTCAAGTAGCCACCTTAAGTTGAATCCTTAATTAACAACTCACATCTGTCATGGATTTCACTCAAACCCAAACCACCTCCACGAGCATAGCATAGCAACCTAAGCAAATGTAGAAGTAACTCCCAAGGGTTTGAAAATAATGCAGGTAATAGGTTCTACCACAAACTACTTCCCAGACCCACAATTTAAGAGATCCTACTCATGCAATGTGTGAGGGTTTGATCTAATGCATAAAAAAACTGGGTAATAAGAGTATGATCAAAGTGTTACTTGCCTTGTACTGACGATGTAGATGATTCCCACTCAGAACTCATGATAGCTCTACTCATCACACTCCGATCAATCTATCGTAATCAAGCATTATTAACCACACATAAGCAATCACTCAGAAAGATCGGATAGGACGAATAAACACTTCGGAAAACTTCAAAAACAAAACGAATGACTCTTGAAACATAAAACAATTTCCAACAGCACCAAAATTATGTGAATTTGTCCTTATCAGAAAGTTTAGGTCAAGAGCTTCGATTTGCAAAAAGAATCAACTAAAACGGAGTTACGAAACTCAAGTTATGACCAAAACAAGTTTGAATCTAAAACTAGTTGAATTCAAATTTTGAAACTTTCAAAAACATGTTTAAGTTATTTTACTGGAAAGAGGGGATTGTAACGAAGACGTAGGCGTTGGTTTCGTTGGATTTGGACCAACGAGCAAAAAGTTACGATCGTTTAAAGTTTAGGGGCTAAACTGCAAATAAAATATTTACAGAGAGGTCCCTAGCCGAAAACTAAAACAAAAAAAGAAAAAAGTTAAAGAGCGAACGTTCACTACTGAACCCTAAATAGCGAACGATCTCTAAATAGATCTAACTAATAAAAAACAAAACCGAAGAAAAACCTAATCTAACAAAATAAAACGGACCGGGGTTTTAACGGTTTTTACCAGTTCACCGCGGTTCGAAGAAGAACCGGTGGATTGGGGCGGTTCGGGTGCGGGTCGTCGGATCCCGCCGGCGGTGAGCTCCGGCGGCTACGACTGGGGGCGGCGGCGGTGGCTCGGGTGCGGCGCGGCGGCTCGGCAGCGCGAGGGGGTGGGGCGACGCGGGGCGGCGCGGGGCAGCAAGCGGCAGCGGCGGCTAGCGGTGATCTGAAGCGGCAGCGCGGCAAAAGTGGCGGCGGCGGCTCTGCGCGACGGCGGCGGCGGGATGCGCGAGAGGAGGGGCGAAACGGGCCCGGCAGCGGCCTTATATAGGAGGAGAGGAGCGAGGGAAGACGTGGAGAAGGGGGCAGCGACGAGGAGTCCGCGGGGAGCACGACGTCCATGGCGGCGGCGGTTGCCGTACTCAGACGGGAGTCCGAGCTCGGGGACGACGGGGCGAGCGGCGCGCTCGGCCGGCTGGCTGGCCCAGAGATTTTTTTTAACAAAATCCAGACAAACAAAATAATAAAATCCAAATAAATAAAAAAATATTAAATAGGCGTATAATATATCAAAATTTTCACAAAAAGTTTTCCTACAACACGAACAATTTTCTACAGCAAAATAAAATGCCAACAAATTCTAATAAATCAAAGAGTCCTACTGTTATAATAAAAACAAATAAAAATCATTTTTAAAATACCAAAAGGACTTCAAATTTATTTATCTCCAATTTTCTGCTGTAGGTAATCATGTTACCCTATTTTCCATGTAATTTATTTTTGGAGAAAAATAATTTGAATAAAAACCAAATAACTCAATATTTGAAATTGAGTTTTAAAGAAAATTTCAGAAAACTTCCAACTCATATTTCCTATAATTTTGAAGAAGTCATTTTATCTTCTCTCGGGAAAATCATTGAGTTGCATAAAGTTTCTTAATTTGAAATATTTCGAGAATGAAATTCAAAATCCTTTCAAAGCCCTTTTTCATTTAAAATAAATGGAAGAAGGCATATTATCTTCACTCTAGGGTTTTGTGTTTGAAAAGAATTTGAATTCATGGAGAACAAAATGCAAAGTGAAAGTTTGGGAAAGTCATTTCATTCCCTCTCATTTAACTTTCAAAAGTTTTCAAATTTTACTCAATTTCACACAGCACATCAAACAACAATCAAATCTATCTATTTATTATAACATTCCAAAATTTAGAATTTTGGGATGTTACAAACCTACCACACTTAAAATGAATCTCGTCCTCGAGATTCGGAGAGGCTAGCAAGAAAAAGGTTAGGGTTTGGGGGTCTTCTAGGAAATCCACTGATTGGTGTGGCCTAGTGTGCTACCACACTTAGAATGATGGTTATGGTTCCATCAAAACTGAGGTGCTCCATTCTTAGTTGACAGTGTTGATTCTTCTCAGATCTTCAGGATAACTCCTTCTCTGGGCTCTTCCGGTAGTGGCATAACTTTTGTCCTCAATTCTTGTGTTCTTTCATCTTGGTGAGGTTCTTCCGGTCTGGCTCTTTTTATCTAACAGGTCTGGCGCCAATACTAAACTAGTATCGATATCTCATGGTGGTCATCGGAAAATTTATTGGGTCCCTGCAGAAAACGGGTCTGGGCTTCATCCTCACCGTATATCCTACGGTTGGCAACAACATGCCGTGTACAAGGGAAAAACTTCTATACCTTTCTAAGGTTTAAACAAGGTTTTGACATCGTCGTCTCTCTACTATAGGTAAGTCACTCAGATTTACCATCCGTATAACAGAGGCGAAGTAAGTCGGTATGGTGATCAATCCATCCCGCACCCAAATCATTACCCTGTATATGGTTTAGTGAATCTCGAATTCTAACACTCGGTCATCCTCACAAGCATTGCAGAATTTCTCTTGTCAACGAACTAAGTTCGCCTAAATCCATTGATTCTGCAAGCCAAACAAAACATCTATCATTTCTTCACAACCCTCGGGTTTAACATAACCACCTATAAGATCGTCTATTGACAAAGGTCGTAACTTCTACCAGGCTTTTCCTTCAGAAATAGTGAGCTTGCTTTCTTGACAGGTCCTGGGGCCTGTGGGTTATGGCTCATCTCTCCACTAGTAACACTTGGTCTCATCATCGGGTTGCAACTGGTCATTCTTCCAACATCCAACTTCATTGGCTCTCTTAAATCCATCCAATTTTTGTTTGGTATCCCTTCTCTCTGGGTACCAAACTGAGCGTAATTACTCACACTCATCCTTGGGTAGTCCTTTCCAAGTCGGACGTATCTAACCACTAGCTAGTGTATTCGGGTAACGGTGTTGGATTCTACCACACTTAAAATGAATAACATTAGTTTCTTCAAAATCTTATTCCATGCATCATGTCTTCACCCTTCACTTATGTAGTAACAATTCATAGAATCCAAATCAATACCCTGATGCCAACTGTATTGATTCTCAACTTACTACGATCTACCGCACTTCCATTTTCTTGCTTCAACTCCAATACTTAGCACAAAACTCCTTCTTCTTGGTACAATCAATAGCAAAATGCACTGCTTTACTACAGAAGATACACATAACTATTGACAAGTCTCGTGGTTGCCTTGTGATTATGTAGCATCCTTAGGTCCTCGGCTAAAGGGTCCACGTCAGAACTTGTATATCCATAACTCAATCCTTGGGGTCACTATAGTTCCATACTCCAGCCTTACACCCTCTTAAAAATCCAATTGTACTTCTTTCCTTTATACTCTTGGGGTAAGCCTCATATCAAAATAAACTCCAACTTATTTTTGCAAACTCTACTCCTTGGAGCAACACTTTCCTTTCTATTGGTCCAGGGTTCACTTAGTAAGGTTCAGCTAAACAAAATGCACTAGTTCATCCATAATCCATATTCTCCTCATATCAAATCTTTTATTACTTCTTGAACCAATATTCAATACTCCAATTTCCAAGGGTGCATCACTACAATTGCTACTATCCTGATGGTCTGGTAGGGTCAAGAATTCCTTCCATCTATATCCATTCGTCCTGGCTAAGGATGCTTTAGTCCCACGGGAATTATGCAATGTGATTCTTGAAATCATTGATCCTTTCCTTCATCCTAGTGGTCGTGTGATTCATCTCCATCATCCCTTCATGCACTCTACTCAGGCATTCCTGGGTATAACGAAGTCTTGCTTCGAGTATTTCTTCAATATGACGTATGGCCTCCATAGCAGCTTCACGAACAGAATCGAAGAATGCTGTTCGTGGTACTCGAGAGATGAAAAAGTATTGACCCATAGTCTTTGGGCAAACTCCTTTCACACGATGGAGGTGTACCTCCATGTACCAAAGTCCAACTCCATTCTCCATGAGGGGATAACCCTTGTAAACTGCATCTCCTTCCAGGTGAATATGCTTCATCATGTCCTTCATGATCTTTGGATAATCCTGATCACTAGTCAGGGTCATGATGGTTTCCGGGCCTTTGAGAAAAGACTCGTAAAGGGTTGTCATCTATAGGCATAAGACAGAAGGGGTTCTCAGGACAACATACAGACATCCTTGGGTAAAATGGGGTCGTTTGTCCGAGAAAGGTTTGGGGTCAACTGGTCCATGGGTTCTAGGTTTTGGTCTGGGTGAGGGGCACTCAAAAACATCCACCAACTCATAACATCCCCTTCTTTGATTCCAAACATATCAACTTCTATTGCTTCACAAACTATTACGATGTTCTTTCCATAACTCAACTCAACATTGTAATAAAAATGTATTCCATTTAGCTACATGCTTCATCCTAATATCCAGATCTCAACTACTCTAATCAATCTTTCCTCCGGTCTGACCTTCTCTTGGCAAAATGCCCTACTTCCTTGCAGCGTAAACTAATGGCATAAGACCAATCTAAGGACTTCATGGTGGCTGTCCTTGTTCACTGGGTTCTTGGCTTCCTGGTTGGGCAGTTGCTAGCATAATGACCTAAATCCTTGCACCTAAAACATGTGAGGTGGCTCAGGTCCTTTTGTACTAAAATTGGGTTCTTCTGGGGACACATGCTCTTTCTCTTCCTTGACTTCTTCATCCCTATCAATTCTTCTATGTTTTGTGGATCAAACTCCACTTCTTCTGTCGGGAAGTCTCCCAGATACTCATGGCTTTCCTTTGTGCAATACTGTGAAAGGTGTCCTTCTTTTCCACATGAGTAGCAAGCACGTGAGTAATATCTGTCTAGTCCTTCTCCATCAGGGTCGTCAATATCTTCCTCCATCGCGGATTCCCTTAAGGTTTCCTTGAGAATTTCTTTCATTGCTTCTTTCCTCTGCTGGACAGTTCGTCGCACCACGGGGTAAATGTGACACTGAACAGTGTAGTGGGTAGTCCCTTCACACAAGAAACAAGTAATCTGCCTAGTTGGGCATTCTTTAGCTAGGTGACTTCCTTCACAATTTGGGCATTCATCCTTGTGCTCCTCCTGGGTGTGTCCTATTTATCCACAAATCCTGCAAGCACAAGGCTTCTTCTTCGGCTTGTCACCACGCTTTCGGATGAGACGGGATCTTAACAGAGTCTTCTTGATTTCCTCCCAACTTCCTGCTCCCTTACCTCCTTGTATGGCTTGATGCATCTTCCACCATGTTGCAGCACTTTTTGTAAAGTACTGAAGAGCGTATTGAACTTCATACTTCCTTGCAACCAAATTTTTCCTAAAGTGGTCCTCCATGTTTTGTATCCATAGTTCTGCCTCCGGTTGGGTCATTGGTCCAGAGACTTCAAGTCTATCTTCAGGCATCCTCTATTGGGTCCAAGGGCTTTGGGATGAGATTCAGAAGAGATAGAGAGGTACACTCAGTACAAACAATGGTTTTGAAAAGACGGGTTTTGTATTGTGGCCATCGAAAAACATCAAACAAATGATGGCTCACAAACGTTGCATCTAACGTAAGCACATAACAGGGGTTTGGTCTTCTAAAGGTCAACATCTCCTCAAAGTCGTCAACTCTTCAAATCTTCGGAGTATCCATTGTTGCAGCTTCAACACTTCCAAGGCATGGTGAAACCCTCTTTACTCCGAAGTGGTCCAAATGGTAAAAGGTATTGTCTAACTATTTAAGGTCAAAGGGAAGATTTGACAAAGCTCGGAAAAGAAGAGAGATAAGAATCTTTTGAAAAAGATAGTTTTAGAGAAATCCTTCCCTATGGTCTGGCCAGTTTCTAGGGCCACGTCCTACAGTCAACATGTGCTCTGATACCATCTTGTAGCTACCAGACCCGAATGGATCAAGTCTCTGTGCTTAAGTGTCATCCCTGGATCGGTATGCTGGCACACACAGTACTCGAGGATTTATAACAGAGGTAAATCACATGTATTAAGTAACGTAAATACTATTACCTCAATCGATCATAGCGGAAGCAACAAAGGTTGTGGATTCCCATCAACACCAACGGCAAAGTTGAGTATAGACAGCGCAACCCTAACATAACACTTACTCGTTGAATAATTCCTGCAACATGAGACGTTGCAGCCATGTAGGTCAGTACATTGAATGTACTGGCAATTTCACACTGTAATGATAATGATGAACAATGCCTACAACTACATGCATATTTCGCTGGTGGAGCTATAAGAATATGTTAGGTAATAAAAACCAATAAAAATCATTTTTAAAATACCAAAAGGACTTCAAATTTATTTATCTCCAATTTTCTGCTGTAGGTAATCACGTTACCCTATTTTGCATGTAATTTATTTTTGGAGAAAAATAATTTGAACAAAAACCAAATAATTCAATATTTGAAATTGAGTTTTAAAGAAAATTTGAGAAAACTTCCAACTCATATTTCCTATAATTTTGAAGAAGTCATTTTATCTTCTCTCGGGAAAATCATTGAGTTGCACAAAGTTTCTGAATTTGAAATATTTCGAGAATGAAATTCAAAATCCTTTCAAAGCCATTTTTCATTTAAAATAAATGGAAGAAGTCATATTATCTTCACTCTAGGGTTTTGTGTTTGAAAAGAATTTGAATTCATGGAGAACAAAATGCAAAGTGAAAGTTTGGTAAAGTCATTTCATTCCCTCTCATTTAACTTTCAAAAGTTTTCAAATTTCACTCAATTTCACACAGCACATCAAACAACAATCAAATCTATCTATTTATTATAACATTCCAAAATTTAGAATTTTGGGATGTTACAAACCTACCACACTTAAAATGAAGCTCGTCCTCGAGATTCGGAGAGGCTAGCAAGAAAAAGGTTAGGGTTTGGGGGTCTTCTAGGAAATCCACTGATTGGTGTGGCCTAGTGTGCTACCACACTTAGAATGATGGTTATGGTTCCATCAAAACTCAGGTGCTCCATTCTTAGTTGACAGTGTTTATTCTTCTCAGATCTTTAGGATAACTCCTTCTCTGGGCTCTTCCGGTAGTGGCATAACTTTTGTCCTCAATTCTTGTGTTCTTTCATCTTGGTGAGGTTCTTCCGGTCTGGCTCTTTTTAGCTAACAGGTCTGGCACCAATACTAAACTAGTATCGATATCTCATGGTGGTCATCGGAAAATTTATTGGGTCCCTGCAGAAAACGGGTCTGGGCTTCATCCTCACCGTATATCCTACGGTTGGCAACAACATGCCGTGTACAAGGGAAAAACTTCTATACCTTTCTAAGGTTTAAAAAAGGTTTTGACATCGTCGTCTCTCTACTATAGCTAAGTCACTCAAATTTACCATCCCGTATAACAGAGGCGAATAATAAGAGTAAGTCGGTATGGTGATCAATCCATCCCGCACCCAAATCATTACCCTGTATATGGTTTAGTGAATCTCGAATTCCAACACTTGGTCTTCCTCACAAGCATTGCAGAATTTCTCTTGTCAACGAACTAAGTTCTCCTAAATCCATTGATTCTGCAAGCCAAACGAAACATCTATCATTTCTTCACAACCCTCGGGTTTAACGTAACCACCTATAAGATCGTCTATTAACAAAGGTCATAACTTCTACCAGGGTTTTCCTTCAGCAAGAGTGAGCTTGCTTTCTTGACAGGTCCTGGGGCCTGTGGGTTATGGCTCATCTCACCACTAGTAACACTTGGTCTCATCATCGGGTTGCAACTGGTCATTCTTCCAACATCCAACTTCATTGGCTCTCCTAAATCCATCCAATTTTTGTTTGGTATCCCTTTTCTCTGGGTACCAAACTGAGCGTAATTACTCACACTCATCCTTGGGTAGTCCTTTCCAAGTCGGACGTATCTAACCACTAGCTAGTGTATTCGGGTAACGGTGTTGGATTCTACCACACTTAAAATGAATAACACCAGTTTCTTCAAAATCTTATTCCATGCATCATGTCTTCACCCTTCACTTATGTAGTAACAATTCATACAATCCAAATCAATACCCTGATGCCAACTGTATTGATTCTCAACTTACTACGATCTACCGCACTTCCATTTTCTTGCTTCAACTCTAATACTTAGCACAAAACCCCTTCTTCTTGGTACAATCTATAGCAAAATGCACTGCTTTACTAGAGCAGATACACATAACTATTGACAAGTCTCGTGGTTGCCTTGTGATTATGTAGCCTCCTTAGGTCCTCGGCTAAAGGGTCCACGTCAGAACTTGTATAAACATAACTCAATCCTTGGGGTCACTATAGTTCCATACTCCAGCCTTACACCCTCTTAAAAATCCAATTGTACTTCTTTCCTTTATACTCTTGGGGTAAGCCTCATATCAAAATAAACTCCAACTTATTTGTGCAAACTCTACTCCTTGGAGCAACACTTTCCTTTCTATTGGTCCAGGGTTCACTCAGTAAGGTTCAACTAAAGAAAATGCACTGGTTCATCCATAATCCATATTCTCCTCATATCAAATCTTTTATTACTTCTTGAACCAGTATTCAATACTCCAATTTCCAAGGGTGCATCACTACAATTGCTACTATCCTGATGGTCTGGTAGGGTCAAGAATTCCTTCCATCTATATCCATTCGTCCTGGCTAAGGATGCTTTAGTCCCACAGGAATTATGCAATGTGATTCTTGAAATCATTGATCCTTTCCTTCATCCTAGTGGTCGTGTGATTCATCTCCATCATCTCTTCATGCACTCTACTAAGGCATTCCTGGGTATAACAAAGTCTTGCTTTGAGTATTTCTCCAATCTGACGTATGGCCTCCATAGCAGCTTCACGAACAGAATCGAAGAATGTTGTTCGTGGTACTCGGGAGATGAAAAAGTATTGACCCATAGTCTTTGGGCAAACTCCTTTCACACGATGGAGGTGTACCTCCACGTACCAAAGTCCAACTCCATTCTCCATGAGGGGATAACCCTTGTAAACTGCATCTCCTTCCAGGTGAATATGCTTCATCATGTCCTTCATGATCTTTGGATAATCCTGATCACTAGTCAGGCTCATGATGGTTTCCGGGCCTTTGAGAAAAGACTCTTAAAGGGTTGTCATCTATAGGCATAAGACAAAAGGGGTTCTCAAGACAACATACAGACATCCTTGGGTAAAATGGGGTCGTTTGTCTGAGAAAGGTTTGGGGTCAACTGATCCATGGGTTCTAGGTTTTGGTGTGGGTGAGGGGCGCTCACAAACATCCAACAACTCATAACATCTCCTTCTTCGATTCCAAACATATCAACTTCTATTGCTTCACAAACTATTACGATGTTCTTTCCATAACTCAACTCAACATCGTAATAAAAATTTATTCCATTTAGCTACATGCTTCATCCTAATATCCAGATCTCAACTACTCTAATCAATCTTTCCTCCGGTCTGACCTTCTCTTGGCAAAATGTCCTACTTCCTTGCAGCGTAAACTAATGGCATAAGACCAATCTAAGGACTTCATGGTGGCTGTCCTGGTTCACTGGGTTCTTGGCTTCCTGGTTGGGCAGTTGCTAGCATAATGACCTAAATCCTTGCACCTAAAACATGTGAGGTGGCTCAGGTCCTATTTTTTTTTACCGAAATTGGGTTCTTCTGGGGACACATGCTCTTTCTCTTCCTGGACTTCTTCGTCCCTATCAATTCTTCTATCTTTTGTGGACCAAACTCCACTTCTTCTGTCGGGAAGTCTCCCAGATACTCATGGCTTTCTATTGTGCAATACTGTGAAAGGTGTGCTTCTTTTCCACATGAGTAGCAAGCACGTGAGTAATATCTGTCTAGTCCTTCTCCATCAGGGTCGTCAATATCTTCCTCCATCGCAGATTCCCTTAAGGTTTCCTTGAGGACTTCTTTCATTGCTTCTTTCTTCTGCTGGACAGTTCGTCGCACCATGGGGTAAATGTGACACTGAGCAGGGTAGTGGGTAGTCCCTTCACACAAGAAACAAGTAATGTGCCTAGTTGGGTATTCTTCAGCTAGGTGACTTCCTTCACAATTTGGGCATTCATCCTTGTGCTCCTCCAGGGTGTGTCCTATTTCTCCACAAATCCTGCAAGCACAAGGCTTCTTCTTCGGCTTGTCAGCACGCTTTCGGATGAGACGGGATCTTAACAGAGTCTTCTTGAATTCCTCCCAACTTCCTGCTCCCTTACCTCCTTGTATGGCTTGATGCATATTCCACCACGTTGCAGCACTTTTTGTAAAGTACTGAAGAGCGTATTGAACTTCATACTTCCTTGCAACCAATTTTTTCCTAAAGTGGTCCTCCATGTTTTGTATCCATAGTTCTGCCTCCGGTTGGGTCATTGTTCGAGAGACTTCAAGTCTATCTTCAGGCATCCTCTATTGGGTCCAAGTACTATGGGATGAGATTCAGAAGAGATAGAGAGGTACTGATAGAGGCAAAGGTGTCCCGTCTTTCGATGAGATGGTGGCTATCGTTTGGATGAAGTCGACTTTGACGATCCGACTACGAACGTGCGTGGACGTCGCGCCTTAGCAATCGCTAAACCAACTCCGAGAGGTTATTGACCACGCCGGAGCACGATCAACCTGACCACGAAGGTCTGTTTCCTGCAGGCAAACGAAGAACAAGCAAGAAACTGAGATTGCAATCTGGATATTGCGAATTCAAGAGGAAAGCTTTATTGATCAAGTGGGGTTCTGTGACGCCTTTGTCTGGTCGTTGAACACAAACGAAGTACGCGAAGTTGCAGCGATGGCGAACTTTTAATCTAAACAAAACCCAAAGTCTAAAAGACGCCCTAAGGGCTGTATATATGAGGGAAAGAGGGGGGAATTTCGTGGCCCTTGGTGGAGGGGTCCGAAACCAACCCTAACTCTTGTTTCCCCACACATACGGACTGTAAAAACAGCCTATACAAAAGTATTTCGAAATTACATGGGCCTGGCCCAATAATAAGGTGACGCAACACCTATAATAGCCTCTGGACGAAATTTATGAAGTGGCATCTTGTATATTTCGTCCAAGGCTTCTCACACTCATTATGGTGGCTTCAAAGTCCTGAAATCATCAATTGAAACTCCATTCTTGTTCCCCTTGCGCATGCCATCATCTCCATGCTTGATCTTGCTCCAATGTTCATCCTTCTTGTCCAAGCTAGGCCCTTCATTTGTAAGCAAGACAAATGTATCCAATTTAGGCAGCATCATATTCTCATGAACATTAGATTCATTACCAAGAAACGAAAGTACCTGGTAATTTAATTGGCGTGCGCGAGCTCTAGTAATTGGTCCTGTATATGTGTCAGTTGGAGCTGTGGGTGTAAGCTTGTTAGTGATGTCCTCATCAGGTACACTCAATACAAACAATGGTTTTCAAAAGACGGGTTTTGTTTTGTGGCCATCGAAAAACATCAAACAAATGACGGCTCACAAACGTCGCATCTAACGTAAGCACATAACAGGGGTTTGGTCTTCTAAAGGTCAACATCTCCTCAAAGTCGTCAACTCTTCAAATCTTCGGAGTATCCATTGTTGTAGCTTCAACACTTCCAAGGCATGGCGAAACCCTCTTTACTCCGAAGTGGTCCAAATGGTAAAAGGTATTGTCTAACGATTTAAGGTCAAAGGGAAGATTTGACAAAGCTTGGAAAAGAAAAGAGATAAGAATCTTTTGAAAAAGATAGTTTTAGAGAAATCCTTCCCTATGGTCTGGCCAGTTTCTAGGGTCACGTCCTACAGTAAACATGTGCTCTGATACCATCTTGTAGCGACTAGACCCGAATGGATCAAGTCTCTGTGCTTAAGTGTCATCCCTGGATCGGTATGCTGACACACACAGTACTCGAGGATTTATAACAGAGGTAAATCACATGTATTAAGTAATGTAAATACTATTACCTCAATCGATCATAGCGGAAGCAACAAAGGTTGTGGATTCCCATCAACACCAACGGCAAAGTTGAGTATAGACAGCGCAACCCTAACGTAACACTTACTCGTCGAATAATTCCTGCAACATGAGACGTTGCAGCCATGTAGGTTAGTACATTGAATGTACTGGCAATTTCACACTGTAACGATAATGATGAACAATGCCTACAACTACATACATATTTGGCTGGTGGAGCTGTAAGGCTGGATAATGATGCACAATGCCTACAACTACATGCATATTTGGTTGGTGGAGCTGTAAGGCTGTTTTTGCGTAAAGCAGATTTTTTCCCACCACAAAGGAATGCATTTATTTAACTACTTTGTTAAATTTAAATCATGAACAATTGAGAATGGTTCCTCCATCTCAATCCCAAACCAAAGTCATTATTAACCCAACAGGTTAATTAAATAGAGTGTTGAGGTCAACAAATAATCCACTTCTAGATACTCAAAGATGTCCATAACTGGGGACACGCCTAATCATGATCAGTTTGTACACTCTGCAGTGGTTTGTGCACTTTTCCCACAAGACTCGATCGCCTCCGTTTGGTTTCTCGCACTGCATGGTGTTTGAGAAACGGATGACCGAGACACAGTCTTTCCGAAGAGGTCCCCTTAACCAAGTAGATAGGCCGGTACACCTACAATCCCTCTACATCTGCTAGCCCATCATGGAAAGGTTTCCCACAACTTACTCAACTATGCCAGAGCCCATATTGGCATTTGGCTGCACACGGAAGTTTCTAGCATGAATAGTTTTATGATCCCTTTGAGCCTGGGTGGCATTCCATAGGAAAAATCACACGGAACCCCGGGATTTCCTAGGACAACACTGGATTCCCCAGGTGCCCTGCAACCAATCCACCCAGATGTGTATTCAAGTAGCCACCTTAAGTTGAATCCTTAATTAACAACTCACATCTGTCATGGATTTCACTCAAACCCAAACCACGTCTACGAGCATAGCATAACAACCTAAGCAAACGTAGAAGTAACTCCCAAGGGTTTGAAAATAATGCAGGTAATAAGTTCTACCACAAACTACTTCCCAGACCCACAAGTTAAGAGATCCTACTCATGCAATGTGTGAGGGTTTGATCTAATGCATAAAAAAACTGGGTAATAAGAGTATGATCAAAGTGTTACTTGCCTTGTACTGACGATGTAGATGATTCGCACTCAGAACTCGTCATAGCTCTACTCGTCACACTCCGATCAATCTATTGTAATCAAGCAATAGTAACCGCACATAAGCAATCACTCAAAAAGATCGGAGAGGACGAATAAAAACTTCGGAAAACTTTGAAAACAAAAGAATGACTCTTGAAACATAAAACAATTTTCAATAGTACCAAAATTATGTGAATTTGGCCTTATCAGAAAGTATAGGTCAAGAGCTTCGATTTGCGAAAAGAATCAACTAAAACGGAGTTACGAAACTCAAGTTATGACCAAAACAAGTTTGAATCTAAAACTACTTGAATTCAAATTTTAAAAATTTCAAAAACATGTTTCAGTTGTTTTACTGGAAAGAGGGGATCGTAACGAAGACGTGGGCGTTGGTTTCGTTGGATTTGGACGAACGAGCAAAAAGTTATGGTCGTTTAAAGTTTAGGGGCTAAACTGCAAATAAAATATTTACAGATAGGTCCTTGGCCGAAAACTAAAACAGAAAAAGAAAAAGTTAAAGAGCGAATGTTCACTACTGAACCCTAAATAGTGAACGATCTCTAAATAGATCTAACTAATAAAAAACAAAACTGAAGGAAAATCTAATCTAACAAAATAAACCGAACCACGGTTTTAACGGTTTTTACCGGTTCACCGCGGTTCGAAGAAGAACCGGTGGATCGGGGCGGTTCGGGCGCGGGTCGTCGGATCCCACCGGCGGTGAGCTCCAGCGGCTCCGGCTGGGGGCAGCGGCGGTGGCTCGGGTGCGGCGCGGCGGCTCAGCAGCGCGAGGGGGTGGGGCGACGCGGGGCGGCGCGGGGCAGCGAGCGGCAGCGGCAGCTAGCGGCGATCTGCAGCGGCAGCGGCGGGAAAAGCGGCGGCGGCGGGTCTGCACGACGGCGGCGGCGGGATGCGTGAGAGGAGGGGCGAAACGGGCCCGTGCGGCGGCCTTATATAGGCGGAGATGGGCGAGGGAAGACGTGGAGAAGGGGGCAGTGACGAGGAGTCCGTGGGGAGCACGGCGTCCATGGCGGCGACGGTTGCCGTACTCGGACGACAGTCCGAGCTCGGGGACGACGGGGCAAGCGGCGCGCTGGGCCGGCTGGCCTGGCCCAGTTGGCTGGGCTGATTCGGTTCAGAGAAAAAAAACTTTTTTTTAACAAAATCCAGACAATTAAAATAATAAAATCCAAATAAATAAAAAATATTAAATAGGCATATAATATATCAAAATTTTCAGAAAAAGTTTTCCTACAACATGAACATTTTCCTACAGCAAAATAAAATGCCCACAAATTCTAATAAATCAAAGAGTCCTACTCTTGTAATAAAAACCAATCAAAATCATTTTTAAAATACCAAAAGGACTTCAAATTTATTTATCTCCAATTTTCTGCTGTAGGTAATCATGTTACCCTATTTTCCATGTAATTTATTTTTGGAGGAAAATAATTTGAATAAAAACCAAATAACTCAATATTTGAAATTGAGTTTTAAAGAAAATTTCAGGAAACTTCCAACTCATATTTCCTATAATTTTGAAGAAGTCATTTTATCTTCTCTCGGGAAAATCATTGAGTTGTATAAAGTTTCTGAATTTGAAATATTTCGAGAATGAAATTCCAAATCCTTTCAAAGCCCTTTTTCATTTAAAATAAATGGAAGAAGTCATATTATCTTCACTCTAGGGTTTTGTGTTTGAAAAGAATTTGAATTCATGGAGAACAAAATGCAAAGTGAAAGTTTGGGAAAGTCATTTCATTCCCTCTCATTTAACTTTCAAAAGTTTTCAAATTTCATTCAATTTCACACAGCATATCAAACAACAATCAAATCTATCTATTTATTATAATATTCCAAAATTTAGAATTTTGGGATGTTACAGCCGGCATCAATGGACATTCAGTCAAGGTTATCATCGATGGAGGAAGTTGTCATAACTTGGCAAGTGAAGAGCTTTGCGACAAGCTATAATTGATCAAGACGAAGCACCCTCATCCCTACAAGGTCCAATGGCTTAGCGACGCCGGAACCCTTCGAGTCGAGCACACCGTGCAAGTATACTTAAAGATAGGAGCCTATGAGGACACACTTGAGTGTGATGTGGTCCCAATGTCCGTGTGCCACCTTCTTCTTGGACGACCATGGCAATACGATCATGGAGTCACCCACAATGGACGGACCAACCATTATAGCTTCAAGATGAAGGGCAAAGAGTTCGTGATACGCCCAATGTCACCAAGTCAAGTAGCCGCCGACAAACAAATACCTACCTACCATCATGGAGAGAATGGTGAGAGAGTGAACCACCAAAAGGAGAGTGAGAGCCACAAGCCAAATATGAGCGACTCCACGATGAGCGACAAGAAATAACTAGTGCTATTCGCCACCAAAAGTGAGATGAGAGAAGTGTTGGAGAACCCTTCGAGCGTCTTTTACCTTGTGCTTCTATGCAAAGGGGAAGCCAAACCTACTAACACTTCACCACCTCTACCTTTACTGTTGTCTCAATTGTTGCAGGAATTCTCGGACGTCTTTCCCGATGATCTACCACCGGGTCTACCTCCACTTTGCGGCATCGAACACCGTATCGACCTCATACCCGGCGCACCACTTCCGAACAAGGCTCCTTACCGCATCAACCCTGAGGAAACCAAGGAGATACAATGACAAGTGCAAAAAATCATCGACAAAAGTCATGTACGTGAAAGTTTAAGCCCTTGTGCCATTCCGGTTATTCTCGTGCCTAAGAAGGACAAAAGTTTTTGCATGTGCTCCGATTGTCGTCCGATCAATGCTATCACTGTTAGATACCGTCACCCTATTCCATGCTTAAATGACATGCTTGATGAATTATGTGGTGCTACCATCTTTTCAAAAATTGATCTTAAAAGTGTCTATTACCAAATTCACATTCAAGAGGGTGATGAGTGGAAAACGGCTTTCAAAACCAAGTTTGGGTTATATGAGTGGTTGGTCATGCCGATGGGCTTATCGGAAGCGCCCGACTCTTTCATGCATCTCATGCATTTCGTTCTCTGACCTTACATAGGCGTCTTTGTAGTGGTTTACTTTGATGACATCCTCGTCTTTAGCAAATCGCTTGAGGATCACCTCACACACATCCGTATGGTTTTGCAAACCCTTCGAAAAGAACACTTATATGCTAACATGGAGAAATGCACCTTTGGTATTGATAAGGTTGTATTTCAAGGATTTGTCGTTTCTTCACAAGGTGTTCAAGTTGATGAAACTAAAATTGAAGCAATTTAAACTTGCCCACAACCAACGAATCTCCAACAAGTGCATAGTTTTCTTGGTTTAGCCAGTTTCTATCGATGTTTTGTGAAGGACTTTAGCACAATTGCTATGCCTCTACACGCCTTGAGCAAGAAGAATGCTTCCTTTATTTGGGGTCCTTCACAAGACACCGCGTTCAATGAGCTAAAAACCTTGCATACCCACGCACCACTTCTTGCCCTACCAAACTTTGACAAACCATGTGAGATTCATTGTGATGCCAGTGTACCTGCATAGGAGGCGTATTAATGCAAGAAAAGCGACCGATCGTGTATTTTAGCGAAAAACTTTTCGGAGTGCAACTTAACTACCCCATCTATGATAAAGACCTATATGCCTTAGTGAGAGTTTTGCGTGTTTGGGAACACTATCTTCGACCTCATGAATTCATTCTTCACACGGACCATGAGACGCTTAAGTATCTCAAGGGTCAAAACTAAGTTGAACAAGCGTCATGCTAAGTGGAGTGAGTTCATAGAGTCTTTTCCATATGTTATCAAGTACATCAAATGCAAAGAGAATGTTGTGGCGGATGCACTTTCCCGCAATGCATGCTTGTTACACAACTTGAGTTGAACGTTATTGGCTTTGAGCACATAAAAGACTTATATGAACATGATCCTTTCTTTGCAAATCCTTATGCCAAATGTTTGACGCACACTTCTTGGGAACGATACTATATCAAGGATGGATACCTCATGAGAGCTAACAAACTTTGCATTCCAGAGTTGTCTCTTCATTTGCTTCTCTTGCAGGAATCTCAGGGAGGAGGACTTATGGGACATTTCGGCCGCAACAAGACATTCACAACGCTCTCCAAGAACTACTTTGGGCCCAAGATGTTCTGTGACGTCTCACGCTTCACCAGATGGTGCTCTACATGCCGCAAAGCTAAGTCCAAAGCTCAATCTCATGGTTACATGCCACTTCCTATCTCATACCAACCTTGGGAGGACATTAGCATGGACTTTGTACTTGGATTTCCTAGAACTAAAAATGGAAAGGATTCCGTGTTTGTTGTTGTGGATAGATTTTCCAAAATGGCTCATTTCATTCCTTGCAACAAGATAGACGATGCTTTACATGTTGCAAATCTCTTTTGTAGGGAAATCTTGCGCCTACATGGTGTGCCCAAGATGATCGTAACGGACCGTGACGTCAAGTTCTTGAGCTACTTTTGGAAGACTCTATGCGCCAAACTCGGCATCAAGCTCTTATTCTCTTCGGCATATCATCCACAAACGGACGGCCAAATGGAGGTGACGAACTGGAAACTATCGACGCTTCTTCGCGTGTTGATCAAGAAGAACATCAAGGAATGCGAGCAATGCTTGCCCATCGCCGAGTACGCCTACAACCGCACAAGATATTCGACCACCCGCAAGTCCCCTTTCGAGGTCGTCTACGGATTAAACCCATTGTCCCCATTGGACATTCTTCCTCTACCTCTCCAAGAGCGCATCAACATGGATGCAAGTGCACGAGCAAGTTATCTCAAGAAGATGCATAAAGATACAAGGGCAACGATCGAGCGACAAGTACATCGTCTCGCCACCAAGCTCAACGTCAACAAGACACCAATGGTGTTCCAACCGGGAGATCTTGTATGGCTTCATCTTTGCAACGACTATTTCCCCCAATGAACGCAAGTCCAAACTACTACCTCGCGCTGACGGACCCTTCAAGGTGTTACCACGCTACAACAACAATGCCTACAAGATCGACATTCCACGTGACAAGTACAATGTCAGTGATACATTCAACGTCAAGGATCTCTCTCCTTTCCATGGTGATGAACATTTTGATCCGAGGTCGGATCTTTCCCAAGGGAGGGGAGATGATGTGGAGCATCCCAAGGTCATCCCCATGGACCTATCGTCGCCTCACCAAGTGCCCAAAGGACCAATGACACGAGCCCGTGCAAGAGCTCTCGAAGCCGAGGTGAATTCCCTCCTCTTTCAACTCCCTTTAGATTCACATGAGACATGGCTTCTACCTTCATCAGAAACTCTATGCTTTTTCAGTTACTTGGATGAAGGCCACAGAACAGCTCTACACGTTGGACAAGCTGGAGGGATCGACAAGTACAAGGAACAAGAGGAAGTGCCGTTGAAGATGCTACCGGCACCGGACGTCCGCCCCTTACCGGACGACCGGTCTCCTCCAGGCTATGGACAACCGACAGACACCGGACATCCGGCGACTCCAAGACGACCGGATGTCCAACGACTCCAAGACGACCGGACGACCGGAAGCCACTAGACGACCTTGACATCCATCACAGAACCAGAATCGGGGAATATTACCGGAAATCTGAGGCGCACCAGACGTCCGGTCCCTCCCGAGCCACCGGACGTTCGGTGACCCAATGGACGTCCGGCCCGTCTGCCTGCGCGCAGTAAAGGGCCGAAGCCCATGTATCCTCTCGCCCCTAGACTATTTATACCCTTTGACTTCCTATTTTCTAGGGTTAGCATTGTGATAGCTCAAAACCTAGAGCCTTGCTCATCCACTAGCGGTTCATCTCCTCGAGAGTGACTGTGGCCCCTCTTCGGAGAAGATCCACACAGATTCAAGACCTCCTTCGGAGAAGATCCTACGGGATACCAAGACCTCCTCACGGAGAAGACTATTGCTACTTGTATCATCTGTTGTTGACCGTGGATCATGTATCTCTTTTTGTATCTGGATCTAGCACTTGTGGGATTACTTTGTTGTTGATTTGAGTGTTCCACTTCCGCTTCCCTTGTGATTTCCCCTTTGTGTTCTTTGTGTTTATCGTGGGATCCCCTCCAATTCGTGAAAGATCGGCCTAGATCGGGTTTACCCCGCATCAATAAGTGGCACAAAAATTTTATGCAAAATGTTAGCAAGAGTCAATAATGTTGAAAGAGATTCACAAATTCCCAAATGTAACAAGTAGACCAATAGCAATGAATGGAACACGGAAACACACACATGGATAGATAAATGGAGTCGTGCAACCAAGGAATGAGCACAAAATGTGGAGTCCACGGAAAAAGCTCGTGTTGCACAACTCAAGAGAGACGCTAGCATGATTGCTCTATGGGCGGATACGACACTTGTGCACAACCTATGAGATGCAAAATGTATCAACTTTCTATCCCAAGTATGCTATGTATGTATGGTTCCCGATGTTCTTCTCAAGATGATCCAAGATGATCGGATATGACAATCTTATATGCAATGTGGTATGATGTTATGGCTATTTCTTACAACTTTCTTTGTCTTTCTCTTTTTGCTTAAAAGCTTATTCTCTTTTTTTTTGTATGGCCACGATGCAGAATGCACAAACCAAGATAGAAATTGTTTATATGCGGGAACAATCTTGTGACACAAGGGATGATATGATGATACCAAGATGATATGGTATGTAGGCAATGGATGCGCGGATCGATGATCACTAATGTGCACAAGTAACATTGCTGGCAATACTCAAAGGCTAGTCTCGATAGGCAAGTGACGCGAAAAGGGCTAGGGGTTAACAATGCAACGGCAAAGGAGAATATACAATGATATCTTCGAAGTTACCGTCCGATGATGATGATGATGAGAGGCGGTGTTCTTGATGTAGACCTGTTACTAATTAGCGGAAACACCTTAGGAAATGGAAAAACCACAAATCATTATCTCAAGGACAAATGCCAAATGGTGGTAGCGGACAAGCGGTGGTAGTTGCGGAAATGTTGGTGGAAACCCAGTCAAAATGGGTTATGGTGGCGGAAGGGTATGAAGGACTATACAAAGTGTCGGGGTTGAAGGCACGCTCCCTGAGTAGCCGAAACACCTTAGGAGACACAACCCACAAGTCAAACAAGCTCAACCAAAATTGGGTTAGGTTGGGTTAGCGGAAATGTATAGTGGGCAATGTGTATGCGGAAGTGGTGGTGGTGTTTGATGAAGAAGCAATTGTCCCTAAGTAGCCTAAACATCTTAGGAGACTCAAATCACTCCTCAAGCAACCACAAATGCGATGAGCAAGAAAATGGGTTAGGTTGCGGAAGGCTATGGTGGCTATGCGGATGATATGGTGGAAGGCCTAGGCAAACTTGCCAAATTTAATTGATAGAGTTAAATGATGATGGTAGTATTTTTTTTTGGTATGGGGGATGTCAAGAGCTTCAAAACGAGCTAAAGAATTTCAAAATCGGAGTTTGGATGAATTAGTTATGGACAAAACAAAAATCAGCCGAAATCAAAATCGACAGGTACCGGACGTTCGGAAATGGTCGGAAGTATGGTGACCGGACGTTCGGAAATCATCGGAAATCCGTTATTTTCTTCTGTTGGGTGGCTCCGGTCATCCGGTGGATGATGGACGTCTAGTGCTTCATGAGGGTCCGGACGTCCGGTAAAATGCCGGTCGTCCGGTGGGTCGGGGTGAACGCGAGATGCGAGTTTCGGGACGCGATTTTGGGCGGAAAATGGAGATTTTGGGCTTGAAATTGATGAGATTTCATGGGTGAAAGATGGGGAAACTTGGGGAAATGTTAGATCCACTTGAAACCAAGCAAATCCATGGATCAAAATCAACAAAATATCATCAAACGAACAAATCACAAAAAAATTGGGGCTATTTTTGGTGGGGATTTTCGAAATTGGGGAAGAACACAACAAAACAAGGCTAGAAAACGATGGGGGTGCTCCAAATTTGTGAGAAACCTTGGCTCTGATACCAAGATGATGTAGGGTGGAGACCCTAAGGCCATTTTTTCACGAAATGGAGGTGATCCCACGAAGAATACTATGAACACGGGGAAGAACAAGGAGAAATCACAAGGGAAAACACTCAAGAACAAGTCCAATCACACATCCACTAGACAGTCAAACACACAAGATCACAAGGTACATGAATTACAAATGGAGAGATACAAGGTAGAGTTCATCCCAAATCCAAAGGAGATGGGGTCTTGATGACATCCTGTAGGATCTTCTCACATGCTCGCATGGAGGTCTTGAATCCAAGCATGGATCTTCTCCGTAGAGGCCGTGGTCTCTCGATGGAGTAGAACCACAAGGATGAGCAAGGCTCTATCTCTAGAATGAGCTATCACTTTGCTAACCCTTGAAATGAGGTGGGGAAGGAGTATATATAGTCTTAGCCACGAAGGGGTAAGTGGGGAAAGGGATACATGGCCAAAAGGCCCGACTGCGTGCAGACGGGAACCGGTCGTCCGATCGGTGTCGGACGTCCGACGGCTCGCGGGGGTCCGGACATCCCGAGGGCATTAGACTTCCTGTATTTTGGCTCTGTACAGGTGCGTCATCCAATCGGCGTCGGTCGTCCGGGCGCTAGGACTTGTCAGACGTCTGGCATTCGTCGGTCGTCCGGATGCTGGAGCACTCGTCGCTTGGAGTTCTTCAGGTCGTCTGGGCTGCGTCAGGTACCGGATGTCCGGTGTTGGTCGGACATCCGGTGGCTGTAGCTTGCAGCAGCTCCGTTTCTTTCGTCTTCTCTTCCATGCTTCCCTCGCAGATGGTGTAGGTGATCCTTGGCGTTTGCACTCCTCCTCGTCATCCGTGAAACTCCGACAATACCTATGCATGCACACGAGTGGAGTGTCAAGCAGTATACCATCCTCAAAGGGGTGAAGTGAACACGTGTAAAGGAGATGATTCACCTTTGTGTATGAGAAGTAGAGGTCGCACGTGTCACGTGACAAACGGACTCTTGACATGGTGATGTCCGCAGGATGCTCCGCATCATCCCCTCCCCCTTGGGAAAGATCCGACCTCGGATCGAAAACCAAATCACCATGGGAATGAAATGGTGTCGCCTTATAGAAGTGGACGATCACCAAGTACTCATCATCTCGAAGCTCAAAGTTGGCACTCTCCAATGTTGCACCGTCTAGTGATTCCTTCAAAAGGAGCAAGAACAACAAACACTTGGAAAAACAAATGTGGTTAGCATTAGTGCAAAACCAAGCATTCAAGAGGTGATTCACCCAACAAGTGTCGTCATCAAGCATAGCATATGGTGTGACAAAGGATTGTGACATGGCATGTAAGCATATGAACTGAGCACAATCAGGGTCATCATGGAAACAATCATATAAATGTAAGGTATTGATGCAAATATGTGTGACAAGATAAGAAGCATCTACTCATGGTCATAACAAGCGTGCATAAAGTGCTCAATGAAAGGTGTATGGTAGGATA
The DNA here is from genome assembly GCA_902687465.1 of Secale cereale. NCBI lineage: Eukaryota > Viridiplantae > Streptophyta > Magnoliopsida > Poales > Poaceae > Secale > Secale cereale. The sequence goes on from LR738713.1 coordinate 293,382,527, forward strand.
TGAATCATTCACAACACCAAATAAAATGAAGTGTCTAAACACATGAGTCAAGTTCAAGACAATCCAAGCATACGTGCATATGGTGTAGTGAAAATCGTGTGGCACTCAACACAGTAGAAAGAACAATTGTTCAACATATGCGAGGCAATCAAGTTAAGCCTGTGACAAGCAATGGGACATGACATATGTGAAGAGATGATATTGTTGCAACCAAGCATATGATAGGGATAAGTAATCAATAAGTCAGATGCAACACACAAGGCATATGTATCATGAAGCATGTTAATGTGGCAATGGCAAGTCGAAGCAAGATCTCTAACATGTGTTCAATCAAGTGGTCCAAGATGACCAAGAAGTCTCATGGTGCAAGCAACACATGTAGTATGATCCACAATATTCATGCTCATGGTTTGGGGGTTCTCAAAAGAGAAGGATATCACCTCGAAAGTGTGTCCGTGGGCGTCCTTCACAATGCCGAAGCACAAGCAAGTGCGATGTAGAATCGTCGTGGTAGAAGGTGGTTCACTCTCAAGAGCTCGAATTGTCAACTCACGTGAAGTTGAAGTCGACACAAAGTTCAAGTATCCTACACATGCACAAAACATAACAAAGAACATATGCGGATGGTATATAAACACATCATTCCCATGGACAATCTCATTAGCAAGAATAAAATCATTGTTGCACTCAATACATGGAAAACCATCTAGCATGAGAGAGGCAACATGTGGAGACATATGACAACAAGTAATAGCAATCATGTGTAAAGCATGGCAATAGTGGCTATCAACCGCATGAAAGGAGCATTTATGAATCATGGGTGATTCACTACACAAAGCAAACATGGTAATCATGTCATGCAAACTAGTGGCGCGAAGATGCAACACACTAGAGAAACTCATGGAAATCATGTCATGTGAGCAAATGTTGGACATAGGTAATGCACATGACATATCACAAGCACGAAAGAAAATCATGGCCAAAATATCATCATAAGCGTTTGGCACAAACTAATCATGGCAATAACAAGCAATATCTCCGCCAAGCTTGCAAACACACATACAAGTAGTAGAATCGATCATCATGTGTAATGCAAAGCATGGGTCACAAATGCATGGCAAAGGCATAGTAATGAGCATATCATGCAAAGTGAACATGGCAATATGGGCAAATGATACATTGTGGACAATAAGCCATAACCATGTGAGGGCCAAGTAGATGAAATACGTGAAGTCTTTGCGCAAAGGGAATGGTGGGAGAGACAATCCTCGAGATCCCAAGTCATCCTTGCTCTCTAGAGCTCGTTTTGTCAACTCGTGGGATTGTGAGGTTGACAAGTATTCATGTGTACCTACACAAAAGTGACACAAACCAAAGAATTTGTGTGCATGGTAAATGTACACATCATCCATCATGATGTGTATGTGCACGTTATAGTTAGCACAAGATAAACGTCGCTCAAAGAAATTTGATGCATGGTATAAGAACATGTCATCCATCATCAAAGAATAGTTATTATGTATAGCATGATGGGGGCACAAATTAGAGCAATTATGTGGCACAACAATAGCATTTTCATTCATGGGGAGCATATTGTGCACACAATCATGGGAATCATGCAATGGATGGGATGGATCAAAATCTCCTAAAATGTATGAGGAAACTATGGGGGGCTCCTCATGAACAACATCGAAAGCATAATGTGGAGAAATGGAACAACATCCAAGACAATGCATATCCAAAGCTAGGTGTTCATGGTATGGCATATGATGGATATGATGCAAGGGAAGCATGTCAATATCATCACAAGAAAAACAAATGCCAATAACCATGGGCTTGTCATCTATGCCATAAGTACAAATTGGGTTTATTTTAATGGCATGTGCATAGTTACTACGAAGAGATTTCAAATATGACATATGATTGATCTCATGCATAGCATATTACAAGTCAAGCGGGTTGTAAAACATGATGTGACCAAGAGAATTATCACATGAAATCCTATGCAACATTGGATCACAACTACGAGACTACACATGGCAATCATCAAACTCATCATAAATGGGTAAATCATCGCATGGGAAAATCATACTAGAATGAAGCATGGCAATAGGTGGATCAACATCATGCAAGCAATGAATGTGAACATAGTCCACTAGTGGGACGAGAGCATCACCTTCACCTTTGTTACCTTTTTCATTCCACTCGTGTGGTGTAGGTGAGGTGGGAAAGACCAAATGGTGGTCATCACCTTCATCTTGATGGAACCATGTGGGGGGTGCATCATAGTTCACCATGGCCATCATCTTGTTTATAGGAAGGGCAAAGTCGTCAAGGATCGGCATGTCATCATATATGGTACCTAGCAACAAATGAGAAGACACAATAGAGGTAGAGGTCAAGTCGTTAGTGTTGAAAGTGGCCTCACATGACCTATCAACTATCACACTCTCTCTATGTGGTGGCTCACTCACTCCCTCAAGGTAGGTGCACTCAATGTCTTATATGGTGGAGTCACTCATATCACTCAAGTGGTGGGGGCTATGGCTCTCCTCATATGGGAATTGGGGCAACTCATCATATGTGGGGCTAGTGGTGAACTCACTCTCACTCTCAATATGGTGGCACAAGTCACTCAAGTCATCATATGTCGCCGTGGTCAAAGGGAAAACCCCATGCTCAACCAGCTCGTCACCGTCGCCGTGGATGAAGGCCGAACATGGCACATCATCACTCTCGCCTCCAAAACTGGAACCATCATCCTTGCTCGTCACCGTGTCATTTCCTCCAAAGATTGGTCCTCGAATGGCATCATAGTCGTAGTCGTCACCACATCATCTTGAGTAAGAATCAAAGTAGACTCGGCATCATCAATGCCACAAAAGAGGGATGACGGTGGAGTCGAACTTGGAAGTGTCGTCTTGGAGCTCGTCAGGCTTGGACATCGTGGTGGTACTAGCCTCATGCTCGCCGTCTTGGAGCTTGGTCTTTGAGAAGTGTGCTTGCGGTGGAGAAGCCTTGGACTTCATGAGTTCTTGTTCCGCCTAGAGAGCACCAATGTAGTTGTCGTCGAGGGACTTGTAGTTCTCGAGGAAGATAGTCTTGGAGATGTTGTTGTTCAATCCCATCATGTAGGATCAAAAGTATGTCTAGAGGGGGGGGTGATTAGACTACTTGACTAAATAAAAACCTAGCCTTTTCCCAATTTTAGTTCTTGGCAGATTTTAGCAACTTAGCACAAGTCAAGCAATCAACCTACACATGCAATTCTAAGAGTGTAGCAACGAAAAGTAAAGCAATTGCATATGAAGGTAAATGGATGAGTTTGGAGGGAGAAAACGCAAGTGAAGACAACGATGTTTTTTGTCTTGGTTCCGATAGGTGGTGCTATCGTACATCCAAGTTGATGGAGACTTCAACCGACGAAGTGTAACGGCTGCGCGAGTCCACGGAGGGCTCCACCCACGAAGGGTCCACGAAGAAGCAACCTTGTCTATCCCACCATGGCCATCGCCCACGAAGGACTAGCCTCACTAGAGGTAGATCTTCACGAAGTAGGCGATCTTCTTGCCCTTACAAACTCCTTGGTTCCACTCCACAATCTCGTCGGATGCTTCCAAGTGACACCTAACCAATCTAGGAGACACCACTCTCCGAAAGGTAATACACGGTGTGTTGATGATGACCTCCTTGCTAAAAAGCTTCAAATGATAGTCTCCACTCAAACAGCTCCTCACATATTTGGATATGGTGGAAGAAAGAACTTGGGAAGGCTAGAGAACAAGATTCATATGGTAGGAATGAAATATCTTGATCTCAACACTTGAGTAGGTGGTTCTTGGGCATTCTTGTCCATCCATTTGGAAAAATAAAATATCCAAACAATCAAAGCAACAAATGGATGTCCCCGAATGAAAAAAATATGCATTCAACATGCTCACACAATAAGATAGCAAATGAAACATGTGGCAAAGCATGCACAACCATTCTAGCATCTATCAAGCAATTGGCGATGACTAGGTCATCTATATATGAGTATATTGACTTAGGAGTCAAATGAGAACATTTGATCATAGGTCATACTCATCGTTTAAGCGCAAGTGGGGTTACCACTTTTACATAAAGCATTGTTGTGTCCACATCATTAGAGTTGCTTTAGCTCAATTGTTAGAGTAAAGCTCCCCCTAGATGTGATATCCGCCCTAAGAGGGATGAACTAACCTCGGGTTTTGTCGATGATGACTTAATGTAGGTGTTGAATATGTAGATGCTCAATGTTGACGTAAATCATTTGGAGCAATCCATTGGAGTTAGTTGCACTTTCAATACCTACACGGGTTAGTCCCACAAGGAACAAACAAAGATATCCATAGACATAGAGTGAATTGCACACATGATGACATCCGGGAAGGCATTAGGTTACCTTGTCCCTTGGCTTCCCAACAAGAGGGTTTGTGACTCCTTGAACTAGTGCAAGATATGGAAGTTGATTGCACTTGTCCTCGCCAAAATGATATGAGTGAAGTGTGTTGGCGGAGTCACCCTCAAGAACTCTCTAGTTCTTCTTCTTGGGGATCCACACCATCTTGATGGGAATCCTTGGAGTTGTAGTCGTACTTGATGAAGTAGAACTTGATGTAGTCTTGGGAACCCACTTGACCAAGGCCTTAGGAGCTTCTTCAAATGCATCAATCTCTTCTTGAAGCTTATCCTTGCCCTTTAGCTTGTGGTCTTGTGGTGGAAGATCGTCTTGTGCTTGTGTCCCTTGAAAAGAAGTAGGATCATACTTCTCTTGTTGAGGAAGAAACTTAATATTAGGGTATTGATCTTCCTCCCACTCAACTCCATTGGCATTGAACTTTCGTTCAAAACCAACACCATGATTCTTCTGGTGTCTTCCTTTCTTGCGTACAATCTCCTCAAATTTCTTACTCCCGGCAAGACTCTTGTAAACACCTTTCTCTATAATTCCCTTCAGTAAGCTATTTTCTTGCTCAAGTGTAACTTGCTAAGAGAGTCATTAGTGGAATCAAGAGAACTTCTAGAAGCAACATCATTGGATTTAGTATGATTGTTGTTACTACTAGAGGAAGAATCTTTCTTGTTCTTGTTGCTAGGTTTTACTTGTGGCATGTAGGTAGACAAGAGTAAGCGCTTGACAATGTAAGAGGAACTTTTCTTGCGAAGATCATCATTGATGCTTTTAAGAACTCATGCTCTTGCTCAAGGTTGAGCTTTTCAAAGCGTAACTTCTCATGAGTCTTTAAAAGTTCTCAATGATCTTCCAAGGTAGTTTCATGAGCTAACTTAAGAGTGTTTAGTTCTTTAGTTTGACGCTCAATCTTCTCCTTATCATTGTCATTCGGTTTATCTTGATTAGCATGATTAATAGAAATTTCATCAAAAGTTTCATCACTATTGCTACCAACAAGTAAATCATCATCTCCTAGCAAGTCATCTTCATCACTATTGAAATCAAGATACTCGGGGTGTGATACCTTAGGACCTTTAGCCATGAAGCATCTTCCAGTTCCTTCATTTGGTGAGTCAAATATGTCGTAGGAGTTGGTTGACACAAGAGCAATTCTAGCAACACCTTCTTCTTGAGTACCTTCGGAGTCGGAGTAGTAGCTTCTCCCGGAGTGGTTATCGGAGTCGGAACCGGATGCCCATTCACCAACTTGAGCTTGATGTCTTTGTTTTGTATAGCTCCTTGATGACTTCTCCTTCCTTTCCGAATCTTTGCTTCTCCGAGAAGGTCTTTGTTCATAACGATCATCTCTACTCCTTCTCTCTCTTGGTGGTGATTCTTCTCTTCTACTTGTCCTTTTAGGTGTGTCTTCTATTCTCTTGTGGGGAGCCGTACACTCATTGGAGTAGTGTCCGGGTCTTCCTCAATTGTACCAATTCCGATCACGACTTGAAGATCTCTTGTCACTGTAGGACCTTGACTTGGAACTTCTCTCTTTGCTTCTACTCTTGTAGAACGTGTTGAAGTTCTTCACCATTAAGCTCAGTTCTTCATTGAAGACTTGTTTCTCACTTGATGATGTAGGAGCGTCACATGAGGCTTTGTAAGCACCACTAGACTTGTTGTGAAGCTCTTCTTTATCTTTGAGTGACATCTCATGAGCAACAATTCTTCCAGTGACTTCCGTTGGCTTGAGATCTTTGTAATTGGGCATCATTTGGATCAATGTGCACACGGTGTCATATTTTCCATCCAAGGCTCTTAGGATCTTCTTGATGATGAATCTGTCGGTCATCTCTTCACTTCCTAAGCCAGCAATCTCATTTGTGATGAGAGCAAGCCTAGAGTACATTTCAGCGACACCTTCACCATCCTTCACCTTGAACTTGTCAAGTTGACTTTGAAGCACATCCAACTTGGATTCCTTGACGGAGTCGGTACCTTCGTGCATATCAATCAATGTATCCCAAATTTCCTTTGCATTCTCAAGATGGCTGATTTTGTTGAATTCTTCGGGGCACAATCCGTTGAAGAGGATATCGCAAGCTTGAGCATTGTATTACAACATCTTCAACTCTTCCGCGGTAGCTTCATGGTTCGATTCCTTCCCATTGAAGAATTCACCTTGCAAACCAATACACACAATAGCTCAAACGGCGGGGTTATGTCCAAGAATCTGCATTTTCATCGTATGCTTCCAACTAGCAAAATTAGTACCATCAAAATAAGGACCTCTAGAGTGGTAACTTCCCTCGCTAGACGCCATACTCTCGTAGGTTGTGAAACCAAGGCTATGATCACCAAAGCTATGGAAATCATGGCAAATGGAGACCAAAGCTCTGATACCACTTGTAGGATCGAAAGTATGCCTAGAGGGGGGGGGGTAATTAGACTACTTGACTAAATAAAAAATCTAGCCTTTTCCCAAATTTAGTTCTTGGCAGATTTTAGCAACTTAGCACAAGTCAAGCAATCAACCTACACATGCAATTCTAAGAGTGTAGTAGCGGATAGTAAAGCAATTGCAATGAAGGTAAAGGGAGGAGTTTGGAGGGAGAAAATGCAAGTGAAGACAACAATGTTTTTTTTCTTGGTTCCGATAGGTGGTGCTATCGTACATCCAAGTTGATGGAGACTTCAACCCACGAAGGATAATGGCTGCGCGAGTCCACGGAGGGCTCCACCCACAAATGGTCCATGAAGAAGCAACCTTGTCTATCCCACCATGGCCATCGCCCATGAAGGACTTGCCTCACTAGGGGTAGATCTTCATGAAGTAGGCGATCTCCTTGCCCTTACAAACTCCTTGGTTCAACTCCACAATCTCGTCAGAGGCTCCCAAATGAACTCCTTGCTCAAATGCTTCAAATGATAGTCTCCCCAACATTCAAACAGCTCCTCACAAATTTGGATATGGTGGAAGAAAGATTTAAGTGGAAAGCAACCTGGGAAAGCTAGAGAACAAGATTCATATGGTAGGAATGGAATATCTTGATCTCAACACTTGAGTAGGTGGTTCTCTCTCTCAGAACATGAATGATGGAAGTGTAGGTATGTTCTGATGGCTCTCTCCACGAGTGAAGAGTGGGTGGAGGGGTATATATAGCCTCCACACAAAATCTAACCGTTACACACAATTTACCAAACTCGATGGGACCGATTCAGAGAACTCGATCACATCGATTTAGTTCATAATGTGACCGTTAGGCATTTCGGTGGGACCGATATGATCAACTCGGTGGGACCGATTCATTATGGTTAGGCCATAACGTAATCTCGGTGAGACCGATTACACAAACTAGGTGGGACCGATTTTGGTAATGAGCACACAGAGAGTTGGTCAGGCAAACTCTGTGGGACCAATTTGCTCGTTTCGGTGAGACCAAAACGTTACGAAGAGGAAACAGAGAGTTTGCATTGCAAAGTCGGTGGGACCGATCGCTCATCTCGGTGAGACCGAAATGTTACAAAGGGAAATAGAGAGTTTGCAATTCCATCTCGGTGAGACCGAAATGATTAGGGTTTCTGGCAGTGGCTATGTCAAATTAACTCGGTGGCGCCGGATATATCTTTTCGATGGGGCCGAGTTTGACTTTTGGTTTGGGACATATGTGGATGTGAGAAAGTGGTTGAGGATTTGGATCATATCACTAAGAATTTTTAGCAAGCAACCCATTAAGCAACACCTCATCCCCTTTTAATAGTATTGGCTTTCCTATGGACTCGATCTGATTTTGGATCACCAAAATGAAGAAATGTAGAGTCTTGAGTTTGGGCCAATCCTTTGTCCTTAGCATTTTGAGGGGTCCACATTCTTAATCCATGCCATGCCAATCATTGAACTTTCCTAAAATATTATCTTGAGATAGCATTAGTTCAATGAGCTATATGTTGTTAGTAATTACCAAAACCACCCAGGGATAGTTGCACTTTCACATCATGAAGTGGAACTTCATCAAAATGGGGTCGTCCACGCTGGCTCATCGCAAGGCATTCTTTATCTCCTTGAAGTACTTGTTGATGGACTTGGATCCTTGAATGGTGTTCTCCAATTGGCGTAGAAGTTGTTCCGTGTAGGTGGGAGGCACGAACTCTCGCCGCATAGCTCTCTTCGTCTTGGGCCAACTCATGTCATAGTCCTCCGAAGGTGTGTGAAACCACCATGTTGACACGAAGTCGTGGAAGGTTCTTGTGGTGCACTTCACTTGGTCTTCGGGAGGATTTTGATGTAGCGTGAGGTAGCCGTCCATCAAGCATTCCCACTCAAGATACTCCTCTGGTTCTTGAGTCCGATAGAAAGGAATCGCGTGGTCGTTGTCGAGGTCGTAGTAGCTCATGGAAGTTGCGGACTTAAGCTTGGGGAGCTTCTCTTGGACATAAGCTTGAGGTGCGTGTGGGCGAAGATGCCGCATATCCAAAGGTGAAGATGCCTTGAAGTCGGTTGGCGAAGATGCCAAGGTAGATGGTGAAGTCGTTGAGCGGTTGTTGGTGTGGAGCTCCTGACCTTCACGTTCTTGCCATTGATGGTGTCGATGCCGATGTAATCTTGCCGGAGATGGTATCTTGGAAGGATGTGCACTTGAGCATCTTCTCGAAGATGAGGGAGACATCTTGGCGGTCCTGATGAGGGCTTTAAGCTCCTCCGTTTGTGCATCCATGTTGGCGTTGAACAAGGGATTCTTCATGGCATCAAACTTGTCGTTGTTGGTGTAGACCGAAGTAGATGAAATGCTTTTCCTATCCATCACAAGGCTCGAGTAGAGGTGAGTAGGAAATGAGATAAATAATACCAAGTTACCTTTTCTCGATGTTGAGGATGTATCCCGTTTCACTCAATGTGAAATGAAAGAATAGTGGAATTGGTACTGGACTTGTTCACTCACACCTATCAAGTAAATCTTATCGAGTGGCTTGGTTAGGATAAGTGGCACAAAAAATTGATGCAAAATGTCAGCAAGAGTCAATAATGTTGAAAGAGATTCACAAATTCCCAAATGTAACAAGTAGACCAATAGCAATGAATGGAACACGGAAACACACACACAGATAGATAAATGGGGTCATGCAACCAAGGAATGAGCACAAAATGTGGAGTCCACAAAAAATGCTCGTGTTGCACAACTCAAGAGAGACGCTAGCACGATTGCTCTATAGGCGGATACAACACTTGTGCACAACCTATGAGATGTACAATGTATCAACTTTCTATCCCAAGTATGCTATGTATGTATAGTTCCCGATGTTCTCCTCAAGATGATCCAAGATGGTCGGATATGACAATCTTATATGCAATGTGGTATGATGCTATGGCTATTGCTTACAAGCTTCTTTGTCTTTCTCTTTTTGCTTAAAATCTTATTCTCTTTTTTTGTATGGCCATGATGCGGAATGCACAAACCAAGATTTGCCTATCCATCATAAGGCTCGAGTAGAGGTGAGTAGGAAATGAGATAAACAATACCAAGTTACCTTTTCTCGATGTTGAGGATGTATCCCGTTTCACTCAATGTGAAATGAAAGAATAGTGGAATTGGTACCGGACTTGTTCACTCACACCTATCAAGTAAAGCTTATCGAGTGGCTTGGTTAGGATAAGTGATGCGGAGCATCCTAAGGTCATCCCCATGGACCTATCTTTGCCTCACCAAGTGCCCAAAGGACCAATGACACAAGCCCGTGCAAGAGCTCTCGAAGCCGAGGTGAATTCACTCCTCTTTCAACTCCCTTTCGATTGACATGAGACATGGCTTCTACCATCATCGGAAACTCTATGCATATTCAGATACTTGGATGAAGGCCACGGAACAACTCTACACGTTGGACAAGGTGGAGGGATCGACAAGTACAAGGAAAAAGAAGAAGTGCCACTGAAGATGCTACAGACACCGGACGTCCGGCCCTTACCGGACGACCGGTCTCCTCCATGCTCCGAACGACAGACAAACACCGGACGCCCGGCGACTCCAGGACGACCGGACGACCGGAGGCCACCGGACGGCCGTGACATCCATCACAAAACCGGAATCGGGGAATATTACCGGAAATCCGAGGCGCACCGGACGTCCGGTGCCTCCTGAGCCACCGGACGTCCGGTGGCCTAGCGGACGTCCGGCCCGTCTGCCTGCGCGTAGTAAAGGGCCAAAGCCCATGTACCCTCTCGCCCCCTAGACTATATATACCCTTTGACTTCCTATTTTCTAGGGTTAGCATTGTGATAGCTCAAAACCTCGCCTTGCTCATCAAGTAGTGGTTCATCTCCTCGAGAGTGACTGCGGCCCCTCTTCGGAGAAGATCCACACAGATTCAAGACCTCCTTCGGAGAAGATCCTATGGGATACCAAGACCACCCCACAGAGAGACTATTGCTACTTGTATCGTCCGTTGTTGACCGTGGATTGTGTATATCTTTATGTATCCGGATCTAGCACTTGTGTGATTACTTTCTTGTTGATTTGAGCATTCCTCTTCCGCTCCCCTCGTGATTTCCCCTTTGTGTTCTTCGTGTTTATCATGGGATCCCCTCCAATTCGTGAAATATCGGCCTAGATTGGGTTGACCCCGCATCATATGGTATCATGAGCTACGGTTTCTCACGACATTGGAGCCCCTACCCTTGTTTTCTAGCCTTGTTTTGTTGACTTTGTCCCAATTTTGGAAAATTCCCAACAAAAATAGCCCCAAAATATTTCTGTGATTTGTTGATTTGACGAAGTTTTGTTGGATTTGATCCGTGAATTTGCTTTGCCACGAGTGGGTCTAGCTTTTCCCCACCTTTTCACCAATTTTCCCCCTACAAATTTGGCCAATTTTGAACAATTTTGGGCCCCTTCCACGAACCCTAGCAGTTTTGGCCGAGCCCGAAATCGCCCAGGCACCGGTCGTCTGCCAGCTTACTGGACGTCCGGCAACCGGACGACCGGCAACCCACCGGACGTCCGCTAAACCCTGACAAAACTGAATTTCCTCAGTTTTCGTTCCACCTTCCGCACCCGCTTACCCATTCATACATCCACATATACCCTACAACTACCACCATTGCCTAACCAACATCAATACGGTCTGACCTCATTTTGTCTTGGATCATTTGAGTTGTGGTTTATCCGTTTCCTTGTGTGTTTCGGCTATCTTGGAATGGAACGACATCGACAAAACCACCTCGCAACCTCGACACGGACGATAACATCGACGGCACCGTATTCATCCTACCTTGCAATTGCATTGTCACCCCATAAACCTTTTTTCCATAGCCTTCCCATCGAGACTAAATATTTGAGTATTGCCGGGCCACGACACTTGTGCACATTAGTGATAGTCATAGATATTGCATACTACATCATCATATCTCCATGTGACACAAGAGTGTGCCACATACACAATAGCTACCTTGATACTAGAAGCACGCACAAGTGGCAAAAGAAAGAGCTCACAAGCTTTTAAGCAAAAGAGCCATCCAAAGCTTATAAGCAAAAGGACAATAGCATCATACGCCTTGCATCAAAAGATATCATATGAACTAGCAATACACCATCTTGTTCTCAAGCATCAACACATCATATACTTATAGTATACTTGTGATAGGAAGTCATTACGTTTTGGCTCTTATATGTCGTGCACAAGTGCGTATCCGCCTATTAAGCAATCGCTTAGCGTCTCTCTAGTGTCGTGCAACAAGAGCATTTTTCGTGGCTTCCACATTTCTTGCTCACCCTTGGTTGCACAACCACATTTATCTATCCGTGCGTGTGTTCCGTGTGCTATCTAGTGCTTGTGATCTACTTGTTGCATGAGCAAATTGTGAATCATTTTCAACATCATTGAGTCTTTTTGACAATTGCATTGACTTTGTGCCACCATCCTAACCAAGGTCCACTCAAAGCTTTACTTGTGTAGGTGTGAGAATCGACAAGAAGTGTTACCAATAGTGCTATTTCTGGGTTACATTATTGAGTGATCATTGATCCATCTTCAACTTCAGTCAAGTTAAATTTGGTATTGTCTTCTCCTTTCTCCCACTCACATTCTTGCTTGCAATGATGGATAGGCCAAGTACATCTACCAACCCGCTCTTTGATGATCCTCAAGAATCGAACTACTACATCACCAAACTACATCTCTTCGGTGTCCAACGAGCTCTACATCAAGAAAATGAATCTATGAAAGAACACACTGAGCAAGTCGCCACCGACGCATGCGAGCAATTCTATATCATCAACACCAACATGTCTACTCAATTCTACGAGCTACGGACTTTGATAGTCAACCGACGCTCTTCATCCACATCTTCTCAAAGACGGAGCCGCTCAAGTCGTCATACCGACTACACGTCCGACTCAAGTACACCTACATCGAACACTCTTTGTCAAGTTGCATGTTAAGCGCGACATGACAACCGGAACCCACTTCATGACAAGAGTTCACAAGAGCTATTTGAAGAGCAAGAAAGTCGACATCGTCAAAACCAAGCTACAGTTGTGCAAGCGAAAGAATGGCAACGACTAAGCCAACAAGAACAGGAGCGAGCGCGCTAATGCCAAGAAGAACAAGATGCTGAGGCTCAATATCAAGCACAACAACGCCAAGAAGCTCAAGCTCTTGAGGCACAATGTGCCCTTCGTGACTCACATCGCAATGATACAATTCACGATCGAAATATTCATCACGAAGATGAAGTCCTTCGAGATGAGATGCAAGAAAGCCGTTACCAAGCACCGATGCAACAAGAAGTTCCTCCTCAAGCGCGACAAGAGCAACAAGCTCAACAAGAACCACAAGCTCGGCAAGAACAACTTGACAATGATCATCAACTCCGCCAAGAGCAACATGAGGTTGACAATCGTCCAAATCAAGACCGCCCTCACAATAGGCAAGCAAACAATGAATAGCATCGCTATGGCAAGCTTAAGTTCACCATGCCAAAGTTCTCCGGAAGCATTGATCCCGAAGACTACCTCTCATGGGCATTGAAAGTTGACAATATCTTTCGCCTCCACAACTTTGATGAAGAAACGAAGATTGAAATGGCATCCCTTGAGTTCCAAGACTATGTTCTCATTTGGTGGGAGCAAATCATCGAGAGAAGAGAAGCAAAAGGTGAACCGCCTATCATTACTAGGAGTCAAGTGAAGGAAGTCATGAGAGCACGTTTCGTGCCAACACACTACAACTGTTACTTGTTCAAGAAGTTGCAACTCCTCAAGCAAGGAACTAAGTCGGTTGAAGAGTACTACAAGGAAATGGAGATTGCCATGATAAGAGCCAACATCACGGAAGATGAAGAGCAAACTATGGCGAAATTCTTGAATGGACTCAACTATCCTATCAAGAAGATTGCGGACTTTCAACCATACACGAATCTCCTCGAGCTAGTACACCAAGCAACCAAATCAGAGCGACAAGTTCAAGAGGACTAGAAGTACTCCAAGTTCACCTCCAAGAACTACGGCTCCTACAACCAAGCTCCAACGACTTCGGCACCTTCTACATCTACCAAGCCATCTACAAGCTTAGGTGACAAGTCAAGCTACAAGAATTCGACTACTTCAAGTCATCTCCCTCCCACGAACAACCTCAAGCCAAGAGTTTCATCACCTACACCTCCAACCGAGGACAACTCCAAGACGAGTTCCATCAAGTGTTTGAAACTCCAAGGGCGAGGCCACAAATCATTTGAGTCCAAGACCAGTCGCACCACGATCATCAATGATGACGGATCCTATGACTCAATGAGCGATGATGAGATGGAAGCCCTTGAACATGTAGCTATGCATCGCCAAGTGAATGAAGATGAAGACCATCAAGTGTTTTGCGACAATGACTCGAGTCCCAATCTCGTTGTCTCCAAGGTCTTGACACTTCCACATCACCAAGATGAAGATCAACGATGCCACATTTTTCATACCAAGGCTGGCAACAATGGACGTTCCATCAAGGTTATCATCGATGGAGGAAGTTGTCATAACTTGGCAAGTGAAGAGCTTTGCGACAAGCTACAATTTATCAAGATGAAGCACCCTCATCCCTACAAGGTCCAGTGGCTTAGCGACGCCGGAACCTTTTGAATCGAGCCCTCCGTGCAAGTATCCTTCAGGATAGGAGCCTACAAGGACACACTTGAGTGTGATGTGGTCCCAATGTCCGTGTGCCACCTTCTTCTTGGACGACCATGGCAATATGATCTTGGAGTCACCCACAATGGACGGACCAACCATTATAGCTTCAAGATGAAGGGCAAAGAGTTCGTGCTACGCCCAATGTCACGAAGTCAAGTAGCCGCCGACAAACAAATACCTACCAACCATCATGGAGAGAATGTTGAGAGAGTGAACCAATAAAAGGAGAGTGAGAGCCACAAGCCAAATATGAGCGACTCCAAGATGAGTGACAAGAAACAACTAGTGCTATTCCCCACCAAAAGTGAGATGAGAGAAGTGTGTGAGAACCCTTCGAGCGTGTTTCACCTTGTGCTTCTATGCAAAGGGGAAGCCAAACCTACTAACACTTCACCACCTCTATCTTAGTGTTGTCTCAATTGTTACAGGAATTCTCGGACGTCTTTCCCGATGAGCTACCATCGGGTCTACCTCCACTTCGCGGCATCGAACACCACATCAACCTCATACCCGGCGCACCACTTCCGAACAAGGCTCCTTACCGCGTCAACCCCGAGGAAACCAAGGAGATACAACGGCAAGTGCAACAAATCATCGACAAAGGTCATGAACGTGAAAGCTTAAGCCCTTGTGCCGTTCTGGTTATTCACGTGCCTAAGAAGGACGGAAGTTTTTGCATGTGCTCCGATTGTCGTCCGATCAATGCTATCACTGTTAGATACTGTCACCCTATTCCACGCTTAAACCACATGCTTGATGAATTATGTGGTGCTACCATCTTTTCAAAAATTGATCTTAAAAGTGTCTATTACCAAATTCACATTCAAGAGGGTGATGAGTGAAAAATGGCTTTCAAAACCAAGTTTGGGTTATATGAGTGGTTGGTCATGCCGATGGGCTTATCGGAAGCGCCCGACTCTTTCATGCATCTCATGCATTTCGTTCTCAGACCTTACATAGGCGTCTTTGTAGTGGTTTACTTTGATGACATCCTCGTCTTTAGCAAATCGCTTGAGGATCACCTCACACACATCCGTATGGTTTTGCAAACCCTTCGGAAAGAACACTTATATGCTAACATGGAGAAATGCACCTTTGGGGTTGATAAGGTTGTTTTTTTAGGATTTGTCGTTTCTTCACAAGGTGTTCAAGTTGATGAAACTAAAATTGAAGCAATTAAAACTTGCCCACTGCCAACGAATCTCCAACAAGTGCGTAGTTTTCTTGGTTTAGCCAGTTTCTATCGATGTTTTGTGAAGGACTTTAGCACAATTGCTATGCCTCTACACACCTTGAGCAAGAATAACGCACCCTTTATTTGGGGTCCTTCACAAGACACCGCGTTCAATGAGCTAAAAACCTTGCATACCCACACACCACTTCTTTCCCTACCAAACTTTGACAAACCGTTTGAGATTCATTATGACGCTAGTGCTACCGGCATAGGAGGCGTATTAATGCAAGAAAAGCGCCCGATCGCGTATTTTAGCGAAAAACTTTCCGGAGCGCAACTTAACTACCCCATCTATGATAAAGAGCTCTATGCTTTAGTGAGAGTTTTGTGTGTTTGGGAACACTATCTTCAACCTCATGAATTCATTCTTCCCACGGACCATGAGACGCTTAAGTATCTCAAGGGTCAAACTAAGTTGAACAAGCGTCATGCTAAGTGGAGTGAGTTCATAGAGTCTTTTCCTTATGTCATCAAGTACATCAAAGGCAAAGATAATGTTGTTGTGGATGAACTTTTCCGCAAATGCATGCTTGTTACACAACTTGAGTTGAATGTTATTGGCTTTGAGCACATAAAAGACTTATATGAACATGATCCTTTGTTTGCAAATCCTTATGCCAAATGTTTGACGCACACTTCTTGGGAACGATACTATATCAAGGATGGATACCTCATGAGAGCTAACAAACTTTGCATTCCAAAGTTATCTCTTTGTTTGCTTCTCTTGCAGGAATCTCATGGAGGAGGACTTATGGGACATTTCAGCTGCGACAAGACATTTCCAACGCTCTCCCAGAACTACTTTTGGCCCAAGATGTTCCATGACGTCTCATGCTTCACCAACCGGTACTCCACATGCCGCAAAGCTAAGTCCAAAGCTCAATCTCATGGTCTTTACATGCCACTTCCTATTCCATACCAACCTTGGGAGGACATTAGCATGGACTTTGTACTTGGATTGCCTAGAACTCAAAATGGAAAGGATTCCGTGTTTGTTGTTGTGGATAGATTTTCCAAAATGCCTCATTTTATTCCTTGCAACAAGATAGACGATGCTTCACATGTTGCAAATCTCTTTTGTAGGGAAATCTTGCGCCTACATGGAGTGCCCAAGACGATCGTATCGGACCGTGACATCAAGTTCTTGAGCTACTTTTGGAAGACTCTATGCGCCAAACTCGGCATCAAGCTCCTATTCTCTTCGGCATATCATCCACAAACGGACGGCCAAACGGAGGTGACGAACCAGACGCTATCGATGCTTCTTCGTGTGTTGATCAAGAAGAACATCAAGGAATGGGAGCAATGCTTGCCCATCGCCGAGTACGCCTACTACCACGCAATACATTCGACCACCGGCAAGTCCCCTTTAGAGGTCGTTTGCGGATTCAACCCATTGTCCCCATTGGACATTCTTCCTCTACCTCTCCAAGAGCGCTTCAACATGGATGCAAGTGCACAAGCAAGTTATCTCAAGAAGATGCACGAAGATACAAGGGCAACGATCGAGCGACAAGTACATCGTCTCGCCACCAAGCTCAACGTGAACAAGGCACCAATGGTGTTCCAACCGGGAGATCTTATATGGCTTCATCTTTGCAAGGACCGCTTCCCCAACGAACTGTAATGTCCAGTATGGGATTATACCCCTACGTGTCGAGGCACGACTTAAAGGTATAAGCCCATACTAGAATGATCTCAAGAATGGTATCTTTGCACGACTCATGTAAAAATAGGGATGAAATTGCAAAAGGATAGTTGGCTTACACTCGCCACGTCACACAATACATTACATAAGCAAATCATCATCCAAATAACATCACAGTCCGGCTACGGACGAAGATCCAAATGAAAGATACCAAATACATAAAGCCACAAGGTCCGAATCGCCCCTAGTAGAAGCCACTATTGATCATCGGGATAGTGCACATAGTATCGACTACGTTCTTCATCGAACTCCCAGTATAGCTCCGTGCTGTCACCTGAGTAGTTCACCATGGTACCTGCATCTGGTGTTGTGTAGAATCTGTGAGCCACGGAGGACTCAGCAATCCCGTTCCCGGGTAGCAAAACTATCTAAGCCTTGGGTGGGGACAAGGCTGAAGGAATAAAGGTTGCGGCTGCACTAGCACTAGCTTACGTGTTTAGAGCGAGAAGAGAAGTGCCACGAGCGTCAAAGTGATCACGAAGTGATCCTATCTAAGCACGTCAAACATAACCCCACCGTGTTCACTTCCCGAACCCCTTTCGGAAAATGACCGTCACGGTTACTCACGCGGGTAGTGTGTTCTGAACATGGTGTCAAGTTTTCTATAACCGGATATTAACAAATTCCCATCTGCCACATAACCGCGGGCACGGCTTTCAAAAGTTCAAAACCCTGTAGGGGTGTCCCAACTTAGCCCATGACAAGCTCACGATCTGCGGAGTCACAAATCCAAGGTGGGAAGACCCGAGTATTCTCGGAATCCCGTGCTCAAGATATTCCGACTAAGGTAAAACTAATCCAACAAATCCTCCTGGCGTGCCGACACCCTGATAGTAGCCGCGCGTATCTCGTCTCAGGCCACGACCGGATGGGACAAGCTACAGGTTTTTACCAGCCCTCGGGTTTCCCCAAGGTGGCCCCGCAGGTTGCCAGTTTGGACCAACACTCATGTGGAGCACTGGCCCGGGTTGTTGATTAAGAAGAGGGTTTATCACTCCCTAGGCAAGTTTTAGTTGTTTAGGCAAATGTAGTACCAATGTTGGGACTTGCTGGAAAAACTTTCGTGCTAAGCGGGTTATCGAGGGGGTCCCATAACCCCAACCGTGTGAGGAACGCAAAATCAAGGAACATAACACCGGTTTATACGGTTCCTAGGGCGGCATGAGTGGAATAAATCACCAAGCAAGAGGGTTAGCCTTCCACCCATTACCAATATATATAGATGATTTAGTTTAAGAGTTTATATAGTGTGATATCCCAACAATATCTTCAACATGAAGCAAGAATCTTCAAATCTTCTCCTGCAACTAGCAATGCTATAAGAGGGGCTGAGCGAAGCTTATTTAGCCAAACAAAGGTTTGCTAGGTTGGGTTGTTAGGCAGATTCATGGTTACAATAGGAGGCTGACTAACAAACATGGGCATCGAGGCACATCTAGCAATAGGCAAAGATAGTAATGATATGTGGGTCAGGTCATCTTGCCTGTCGAGTCGTCGATGGGATCTTAAGACGGCTCCTCGTACTCAACCTCGGTAGTAACCTCGTTCTCAGTCTCGGCTTCCGGCTCTACTCAACACAAGAACACAACATGGCACGAGAATCAAACAAGGTGCAATGCACAATCAACATGGTGCAAGTATGATGCATATATGATGCAATACATGTTAAGGGATGAAGCACACAAGAACAACTCAAGACAACAAGTTTAAATGAGGCCGGAATCCACATATAGCAATCCGGTAAGTCCTCATATGCATATGTTGAAATTGGTCCAGATCTGAACAAACCTTAAGTTAAAGTTGTTAAACAGTAAGTTAACATGCACCATGATGATCTACACGAAATTCTAGTCAAGTTACATATAAAGTTTGTTTAATTCGGAGCTACGGTCTAGACGATATGAGCAAAACAAGACAAGCATGGCAACGGTGCAAGATGCACCCAAACATCACGCAAACACACTCCAAACATGTTAACAACATGATATTATGATTCTACATGCAAAATCACACAAGTTTCATATAGGGCACGCTCAAAACGGAGCAACGGTTCAACACATACACGTGAAACAAGATACAATGCAAAGCTGAAATTAACAGCCGCATAGCAACTTTGGAGCAAGAAATATATACTCTACAGCACCCAAACATGGTGACAAGAAGAATTGACATGAAGTATACATATCCTACAGCAAACAACTCCATTGGAGCAACTCCATAGGAGGCATGGATCAATAGCAACAAGCTACACCAAATTGAACATGCTGTTAAAAACCCGACAGTTATAATTTATTGCAACTTGGGGGCAAGAAATAAATAAGCTACAACAAGCCAAATGATCAAGTAAGGGCATGGATGGATAGACAATAACATGGACAACAAGTAATGATTATTGGATACTCCAAAACAAGCATGGATTTGACTAGGGCATCAAGCAAACATAGCATCAGGTTATGACAGTTTCCAGACTTGGCAGAAATTTCACTAAGTATAAAACTGTTATGTTGGCATGGCATGTTTACAAGCATGTTTAAGTCACCTCAAGGCATATCATGGAAAATGGTTTGCACCACAGCAAAGACCACATGATGGAGATTCTAAAACATATTGGCATGTGACAAGGGGACAAACACATCAATAACAACGAGCACTTCAAATCAGCATCTCATAACATGTTTCGTAACTTAACAGCCACATGCACTTTGCAACAGAGATTAACATGGCAATATGAACCCTAACATGAATGCTACAGCAACCATCATGTAGAGCATTTCACCATGAACATTTTGACATATCATTTGCTTCATTTGGATAAACATGCACCAAGTTATCACATCTCAAACATGGCATAAAAATAACAAGTTGTAGCAGTTTATAACAAGTAGCACTTTGTCACGAAGATTAGGACCTCTAGATGATCTCAAACAAGCATAGCACAATGGAACAAAACGTAGAGCACATCACCACGATCATTTTGACATATCATATGCACAATTTGGACAAGCACACTAAAAGATACAGCCATGCAAAGATGCCATCAGACAACAAGTTTCAGGGACTTAGAGAAAAAAATAACAACCTCAGCGGATCGGGCGGACGAGCGGATCGGGTCCGACCCGTTAGGGTTCGGCCCGGCGGCTGGATCGGCGACGGATCGGAGGAGAGGATCCCGGGCCGGGATCGAGGCGGCCGGCGGCGGGGGTTGACCGGCGTGGCTGCCGGAGGGTGGCCGGAGCGCGGCTCGGGGTGGCGGAGGTTGCGGCGGCGCGGCCCGCCGGAGGGTAGCGACGAGGCGCTCCGCGCGGAGGACGCGACGGTCGGCGGCGGTGGTGGTCGAGGCCGGGAGATCGGCGGCGGGTGCTCGGAGATCGGCGGCGGGGAAGATCCGGGGCGCCCGACGGCGGCGAACCCCGCCGGAGGCTAAGGCGGCGGTGGATCCGAGCGGGCGAGGGGGTGCCGGCGCGCGCGGGCCAGGCGGGCCGGCCTCGGGCTCGCAGGCCCGCGGCGGCGCTGGTGGGAGGCGGCGGTGAGCGGACACGTGGCGGCGTCAGATTGGTCCGGCGCGTCCGGGCGGACGTGTCCGGCGGCGCGAGGAGGGAGGAGACTAGGGTTTCGCCTGAAAATGGAGGGGTGTGGACGTTTTTATAGGCATAGGGAGCTAGGAGACTCCAAATGGGGTGCGGTTTTCGGCCACGCGATCACGATTCGACGACCGAGATGGTGGGAAGGGTTGTGCTGGGTTAGTGGGCTGTTGTGGAGGGGGTCTTGGGCCTTAAAGAAGAGGTTCTTTTAGCCCACTAGGTCAACCGTTGGAGTACCAAACGAACTCCAAACGCGATGAAACTTCACAGGCGGCCTACACGTACCAAAACAATAAAGCACGACAAGTCTCACGTCATTCCGGGAACGTTACACGGCCACACACGAAAGAAGGACTCGGGGAGGCCACGGGCACGTGTGAGAGCGTCGGAACTCGAAACGGACAACGGGAAGAGACGAGTGGGACCGGGTGCAAGTGACAACACAAATGCAATGCAATGCACATGACAACATGACATGGATGAAAATGCACACACGCACACGACAAAACGAAGAGCCCGAAATGAAGGAAGAGCCTAGAATGGAATTGACGAAGTCAAAGTTTCATATATTGCCTATATTGGAAAGTGTTACATCTGGGGCATTACAAACTCTCCTCCACTACGAAAAGATCTCGTCCCGAGATCTAGGACTGGAAGAAGGAAGGGTACTCGGAACGAAGGTGATCTTCTCGTTCCCACGTAGCTTCTCGGTCGGTATGGTGTGACCACTTAGCTTTCAAGAACTTGATTGACTTGTTGCGGGTCTTGCACTCAGTTTCTTCAAGAATAGCAACGGGGTGCTCACGGTAAGACAAGTCTTGTTGAAGATCAATCTCCTCGAACGGAATGGTGCGTTCAGGTGTCTTGAAGCACTTGTGGAGTTGAGACACGTGAAACATATCATGAACATTAGCAAAGTTGGATGGAAGCTTGAGTTGATAGGCTAGATCGCCTCTTTTGCCAAGGATCTTGAAAGGGCCAATGTATCTAGGAGTGAGCTTTCCTTTGATACCGAATCTTTGGGTGCCTTTCATAGGAGAAACACGGAGATAGACATGATCCCCAATGTTGAAGACCAAATCACGATGCTTGCCGTGATAGTAACTCTTTTGACGCGACTGAGCGGCCTTGAAATTCTCACGTATGACTTTGCACATTTCTTCGGCTTCTGAGATCAAGTCATTGCCAAGAAGTTGACGTTCACCAGTCTCGGACCAGTTGAGAGGGGTACGTCACTTTATGACATAGAGGATTTCAAACGGAGTTTTGCTCGCACTTGCTTGGAAGCTGTTGCTGTAAGAGAACTCGGCAAACGGAAGACAATCTTCCCACTTCATGCCAAAAGAGATGACACAAGCTCTGAGCATGTCTTCAAGGATCTGGTTCACTCTTTCGACTTCACCACTAGTCTGAGGGTGAAACACAGTGCTGAAACGTATCTTAGTGCCCATGGCTGACTGAAAGGAGTCCCAGAACTTGGATGTGAACAAATTTCCACGGTCTGAGGAGATAACTTGAGGAATGCCATGTAACTACACAATTCTGGAAGTGTACAACTCTGCCAGTTGAGCTGCATTGATCGATTCTTTGACTGGAAGGAAGTTAGCTACTTTGGTTAGCTTGTCAATCACAATAAAGATAGCATCATTCCCCTTCTTGGACTTGGGAAACCCAGTGACGAAATCCATTTTAATGTGGTCGAATTTCCACTCGGGAATAGGAAGAGGTTGGAGGAGACCGGCTGGATGTTGATGCTCTGCCTTCACTCTTCTGCAGACATCACATTCATTCACGAATTGGGCAATCTCCCTTTTCATGCGAGTCCACCAGTAAGATTGCTCGAGGTCTTGGTACATATTGGAACTTCCGGGAAGAATTGAGAGGAGGGAGTCATGTGCTTCGTTCATTATGAGCTTCCTGAGATCACCCTTGGGAACCACAAGTCTGTCCTCAAAGAACAAGGTGTCTTTCTCATCAACGCGCTAGCACTTGTATTTGGGAGTACCCTTTGCAATACCTTGTTTCACTTTCTGCACCATAGCATCACTGAGTTGGGCCTCACGGATCTGATCTTCCAAGGTAGGAGCAACTTGAAGATTTGCAAGAAAGCCTTGCGGAACAACTTGGAGGTTGAGCTTCCTGAATGATTCACAAAGCTCAGGCTAAAACGGCTTGATAAGGAGACTGTTGCAATATGCCTTTCTGCTCAAGGCATCTGCAATAACATTGGCCTTGCCAGGTGTGTATTCGATGCTTGGATCATACTCTTAGATCATCTCAACCCAACGAGTCTGGCAAAGGTTCAGGTTCGGCTGTGTGAAAATGTACTTCAAGCTCTTGTGATCGGTGAAGATGTCCACTTTTCTGCCCAACAGAAGGTGTCTCCACGTGATCAAGGCGTGTACCACTGCTGCTAGCTCGAGATCATGTGTGGGGTAGTTCTTCTCATTTGGCTTCAATTGACGAGAAGTGTATGCCACAATTTTCTTGTCTTGCATTAGAACACCACCAAGTCCTTGAAGAGAAGCATCACAGAATACCTCGTAGTGCTTGGACTCATCCGGAGGAGTAAGAACCGGAGCAGAGATGAGCTTTTCTTTGAGTGTTTTGAATGCTACATCACAATCCGAAGACCAGTTGTACTTGACATTCTTCTACAACAAGTTTGAGAGAGGCTTGGCAATCTTGGAGAAGTTCTCAACGAACCTTCTGCAATAGCTAGCGAGACCAAGGAAGCTTCGGAGTTGCTTGACGTTCTGAGGGGGTTCCCAGTTGACAATCGCTTCAACTTTCTCAGGGTTGACAGCAATACCGTCAGCGGAGATGATATGGCCAAGATACAAGACCTTATCGAGCCAGAATTCACACTTGGAGAACTTGGCATAGAACTTGTGTTCACGGAGTCTGTCGAGAACCAAACAGAGGTGCTTGGCATGATCCTCTTCATTCTTTGAAAATACCAAGATGTCATCCAGATAGACAAGCACAAATTCGTTGGTGTAGGGGTTGAATATGTACTGCATCATTCTCGAGAAGGTGGGTGGAGCATTTGCGAGGCCAAAAGACATGACTGTGTATTCATAGGAGCCGTAGCTTGTTCTGAATGTAGTCTTGTGAATATCTTCTTCACGGATACGGATCTGGTGATAACCCATCCGGAGATCGAGCTTTCAGAACACTTTTGCTCCTTTGAGCTGCTCGAACAATTCATTGATGTTGGGGAGCGGATACTTGTTCTTTATTGTCTTCTTGTTCAATGGCCGATAATCAACGCAAAGGCGCTCCGTGCCATCCTTCTTCTTGACAAATAGAACACCATAGCCCCAAGGAGAAGTGCTAGGCCTGATTAGACCCATACGCTCTTGCTCATCGAGTTGTCTCTTCAGCTCCTTCAACTCTTCAGGGGAAAGCTTGTACGGACGCCGACATGCTGGCTCGATACCGGGCTCGAGTTCAATAACGAATTCAACTTGACGATGCAGAGGCATGCCTGGAAGCTTTTCAGGGAAAACATCTTCATATTCATTGACCACCGGAATTTGAGAGATGGCATTAATCTCGCCCTTGTCATTGAGAGAGAATAGCCTGATTGTGTTATCTCGAGAGGCAAAGATAATCACGTCTTCGTCGGAATGAGTAAGCTTGACTTCCGTATTTTCACAATCAATGTGAGCATCATGCTGGGAAAGCCAATCCATCCCAAGAATAAGATCAATGTCGGAGTTGCCGAGAACAACCGGAGAAGCCAGAAAGCGGTAATCACCCATGCGAATAGATACATTCAGAGCCACCATACTAGAACTCAATCTCTTGCCAGGAGATATAACACTCAAAATTCTTGGTAAAGCTTCGGTGTGAACATTATGCTTGGATGCAAATGGATATGACATGAAGGAACATGATGCACCCGAATCAAACAACACTTTTGTTGGAATAGAGTTAACTGGAAGGTTACCAAGTATCCCTTCTGAAGAATTCTCTGCTTGAGCTGCATTCATCAGATTCACTCTTGCTGCCTTTGGATTATGCTTGACAATAGCAGTGCTGGCAGGTGGAGGAGGCGAAAGGCGCCTTGGGTTGGGGCACTTGTTAGCATAATGACCCTTCTGAGTGCACTTGTTGCAAACCACTTCTGAGAGAGGACGGTGATAAGGAGCACTTGACTTTGAAGCTTGAAAGTGATTCTTTGACTGATTGCTTGGGTTGGGTGGGTGGGAGAAACCACGGCCACCAGAATGCTTGTTGTTGTCGTTGGGAGGTCGGATCAGTGGAGGAGGTGGAAGCCAAAACTTCTGCTGCTTTGCAACCACTTGGGAAGAAGAGGAGGAGTGAACAGCGTCTCTGATCCTCTTTTTGGATGCTTCCATCTTGAGCTGGGCTGCCTCTTGCTTAAGTGCCATGTTATAGAATTGATCAAATTCATCCGGCTCAAACAAGGTGAGAGCTAGTTGGAGTTCATCCTTTACACCACCACGGAACTGATAAACCTTGCTCTTGGCATCTGGGATGTCTTTCTTGGCATAGCGGGCAAGGTTCTGGAACTTGACATTATATTGATAAACAGACATTGAGCCTTGCTTCAGGTTGCAGAATTGCTCACGCATACCTTCGGTGACACTTGTTGGAATGTGGTGAGAGCGAAAATCCTTGCAGAAGTCAGCCCACGAGATTTCACGTCCTTCTCTGGAATCTTTGTACTGCTGCCACCAATCAGCGGCTTGGTCCTTGAGTTGGAAGGCGGCAAACTTCACATAGTCCTCAGGTCTCATGTTACTGCACTCGAAATGCTTCTTGATATCAGTTATCCAGTCTTCAGCATCTAGAGGGTCCACACAGTAACTAAATGCCTTTGGTTGGTTTGCCAGGAACTGGTTGAGTGTAGCAAAGTGAGGTTGCTTGAAAAAATTGCCTTGGCCTTGGTTCCCATGACCACCTTGATTTGCTTGAATGTTCTGCATCATTTGCATAAGCATCTGGGTGTTCTGGTTCGTCGCTTGCATAATTTCTCTCCAGGCCTCAGACGGAGGAGGAGGGGAAGGAGGACGATCAGGAACTTCTTCACCCTCTCGGTTTGCGTTGGGAACCCTTTTAGGAGCCATCCTGAATGAGATGACAACTATTAGCCATTGATTGATAAAAATATATAAGCTGAATCAACGGCTAGAAATTGCAACATAAGTCTTCACAAGAACATTCGAACAAGATGAACGAATGTAATCCACAGTTTAATGATACAACAATCTTCACGAGAAGCCACTTGGGAGAACAAAAGATAAATAAAACAACAAGGAGCAGATAGAACAAATACAAGATAGAAGCTTCGTTCGACATATTCGTGCTGAAAGCTTATGGAATGTGTTACAAAAGGGTTTTGCAATCCCCGGATCAGCATAGCCAAGGACCCTTTAAGATGCAACTCCCGATCGGAACAACGCCCATAAAACTACTTCACTCAATGTAGAACCCCGAACTCCATATCCTGCATTCGTTGGAAGAATGCCTATGAACTACTAGATGAACCCACCTATTAATTTCCGAAAGTTTCCAGTTATGCAATCAGGTGTTGGGGATACAGGGGAAGCATCGCACACTCAACTCTAATCCTACATCCAGCTGTATCCATCCTTCAACACATAACCAGTTATTTCCGGAAACCGTTTACCTCGGACCTTCGAAACGCATCTGCTATACAAGCTATAGCAATACTCCCGAACTACCTCCCCAGTACTGGGTGATGTCGGGGTTATCTTGCCACTAACCGCATAGGAGAGTTTTCGATGTCGTCTGTCTTAAGTATTCCAGAACTGCTGTAATATATTTGTGACGGCAATACCTCGGAGCTCAACTCCCCGGGACACTGCCACAACCCCTAAATGACAGTAGGCATCGAGAACAATGTTCTCATCACAAAGACATCGGAACAATCCAAACAATACTCGCGTGATCCTAAAAAAAATTTGGTGAATTTTTGAGGGTAGAAGAGATCAGTAATCGTCAGGAGTCCTCACCAGAGTGAAAAGGGATGAGGAGCAAAAGAAATCCTACTCTCCGATATATATATAGGACTCCAAACATTTTTAAGTGTGTGCCTAGACTCAACCGTCAACGATTCGATCAATCAGGGGGGCTTCTAGGTTGGAGAAGGCTCTGATACCAACTTGTAATGCCCAGTATGGGATTATACCTCCTACGTGTCGAGGCACGACTTAAAGGTATAAGCCCATACTAGAATGATCTCAAGAATGATATCTTTGCACGACTCATGTAAAAATAGGGATGAAATTGCAAAAGGATAGTTGGCTTACACTCGCCACGTCACACAATACATTACATAAGCAAATCATCATCCAAATAACATCACAGTCCGGCTACGGACGAAGATCCAAATGAAAGATACCAAATACATAAAGCCACAAGGTCCGAATCGCCCCTAGTAGAAGCCACTACTGATCATTGGGATAGTGCACATAGTATCGACTACGTTCTTCATCGAACTCCCAGTACAGCTCCGTGGCGTCACCTGAGTAGTTCACCATGGTACCTGCATCTGGTGTTGTGTAGAATCTGTGAGCCACGGAGGACTCAGCAATCCCGTTCCCGGGTAGCAAAACTATCTAAGCCTTGGGTGGGGACAAGGCTGAAGAAATAAAGGTTGCAGCTACACTAGCACTAGCTTACGTGTTTAGAGCGAGAAGAGAAGTGCCACGAGCGTCAAAGTGATCACGAAGTAATCCTATCTAAGCACGTCAAACATAACCCCACCGTGTTCACTTCCCGAACCCCTTTCGGAAAATGACCGTCACGGTTACTCACGCGGGTAGTGTGTTCTGGACATGGTGTCAAGTTATCTACAACCAGATATTAACAAATTCCCATCTGCCACATAACCGGGGGCACGGCTTTCGAATGTTCGAAACCCTGCAGGGGTGTCCCAACTTAGCCCATGACAAGCTCACGATCTGCGGAGTCACAACTCCAAGGTGGGAAGCCCCAAGTATTCTCGGAATCCCGTGCTCAAGATATTCCGACTAAGGTAAAACTAATCCAGCAAATCTTCCCGGCGTGCCGACACCCTGATAGTAGCCGCGTGTATCTCGTCTCAGGCCACGACCGGATGGGACAAGCTACAGGTTTTTACCAGCCATCGGGTTTCCCCAAGGTGGCCCCGCAGGTTGCCCAGTTTGGACCAACACTCATGTGGAGCACTATCCCGGGTTGTTGATTAAGAAGAGGGTTTATAACTCCCTATGAAAGTTTTAGTTGTTTAGGCAAATGTAGTACCAATGTTGGGACTTGTTGGAAAAGCTTTAGCGCAAAGCGGGTTATCGAGGGGGTCCCATAACCCCAACCGTGTGAGGAACGCAAAATCAAGGAACATAACACCGGTTTATACGGTTCCTAGGGCGGCATGAGTGGAACAAATCACCAAGCAAGAGGCTTAGCCTTCCACCCATTACCAATATATAGATGATTTAGTTTAAGAGTTTATATAGTGTGATATCCCAACAATATCTTCAACATGAAGCAAGAATCTTCAAATCTTCTCATGCGACTAGCAATGCTATAAGAGGGGCTGAGCGAAGCTTACTTAGCCAAACAAAGGTTTGCTAGGTTGGGTGGTTAGGCAGATTCATGGTTACAATAGGAGGCTGACAAACAAACATGGGCATCGAGGCAATAAGCTAAAGAGCGAGACATCTAGCAATAGGCAAAGATAGTAATGATATCTGGGTCAGGTCATCTTGCCTGTCGAGTCGTTGATGGGATCTTAAGATGGCTCCTCGTACTCAACCTCGGTAGTAACCTCATTCTCGGTCTCGGCTTCCGGCTCTACTCAACACAAGAACACAACATGGCACGAGAATCAAACAACGTGCAATGCACAATCAACATGGTGCAAGTATGATGTATATATGATGCAATACATGTCAAAGGATGAAGCACACAAGAACAACTCAAGACAACAAGTTTAAATGAGGCCGGAATCCACATATAGCAATCCGGTAAGTCCTCATATGCATATGTTGAAATTGGTCCAGATCTGAACAAACCTTAAGTTAAAGTTGTTAAACAGTAAGTTAACATGCACCATGATGATCTACATGAAATTCTAGTCAAGTAACAAATAAAGTTTGTTTAATTCAGAGCTACGGTCTAGAAGATATGAGCAAAACAAGACAAGCATGGCAACGGTGCAAGATGCACCCAAACATCAAGCAAACATACTCCAAACATGTTAACAACATGATATTATGATTCTACATTCAAAATCACACAAGTTTCATATAGGGCACGCTCAAAATGGAGCAACGGTTCAACACATACACGCGAAACAAGATAAATGCAAAGCTGAAATTAACAGCCACAATGGAACAAAACATAGAGCACTCTTGTCATGAAGATTAGGACCTCTAGATGATCTCAAACAAGCATGCCACAATGGAACAAAACGTAGAGCACATCACCACGATCATTTTGACATATCATATGCACAATTTGGACAAGCACACTAAAAGATACAGCCATGCAAAGATGCCATCAGACAACAAGTTTCAGGGACATAGTGAAAAAAATAACAACCTCAGCGGATCGGGCGGACGAGCGGATCGGGTCCGACCCGTTAGGGTTCGGCCCGGCGGCTGGATCGGCGACGGATCGGAGGAGACGATCCCGGGCCGGGATCGAGGTGACTGGTGGTGGGGGTTGACCGGCGTGGCTCGCCGAAGGGTGGCCGGAGCGCGGCTCGGGGCGGCGGAGGTTGCGGCCGCGCGGCCCGCCTGAGGGCGACGACGAGGCGCTCCGCGCGGAGGACGCGGCGGTCGGCGGCGGTGGTGGTCGAGGCCGGGAGATCGGTGGCGGGTGCTCGGAGATCGGCGGCGGGGAAGATCCGGGGCGCCTGACGGCGGCGAACCCCGCCGGAGGCAAAGGCGGCAGTCGAGCCGAGCGGGCGAGGGGGCGCCCGGGCGCGCGGGCCGGGCTGGCCGGCCTCGGGCTCGCGGGCCCGCGGCGGCGCTGGTGGGAAGTGGCGGTGAGCGGACACGTGGCGGCGTCCGATTGGTCCGGCGCGTCCGGGCGGACGTGTCCGGTCCGTTCCGGACGTGTCCGGCGGCGCGGGGAGGGAGGAGACTAGGGTTTCACCCGAAAATGGAGGGGTGTGGACGTTTTTATAGCCATAGGGAGCTAGGAGACTCCAAATGGGGTGCGGTTTTCGGCCACCCGATCACGATTCGACGACCGAGATGATGGGAAGGGTTGTGCTGGGTTAGTGGGCTGTTATGGAGGGGGTCTTGGGCCTTAAAGAAGAGGTTCTTTTAGCCCACTAGGTTAACCGTTGGAGTACCAAACGAACTCCAAATGCGATGAAACTTGACAGGCGGCCTACACGTACCAAAACAACAGCGCACGACAAGTCTCACGTCATTCCGGGAACGTTACACGGCCACACACGAAAGAAGGACTCGGGGAGGCCACGGGCACGTGCGAGAGCGTCGGAACTCGAAACGGACAACGGGAAGAGATGAGTGGGACCGGGTGCAAGTGACAACACAAATGCAATGCAATGCATATGACAACATGACATGGATGAGAATGCACACACGCACACGACAAAACGAAGAGCCCAAAATCAAGGAAGAGCCCAGAATGGAATTCACGAAGTCAAAGTTTCATATATTGCCAATATTGGAAAGTGTTACATCGGGGGCATTACACGAACGCAAGTCCAAACTACTACCTCGCATCGACGGACCCTTCAAGGTGTTTGCGTGCTACAACAACAATGCCTACAAGATTGATATTCCACGTGACAAGTACAATGTGAGCGATACATTCAACGTCAAGGATCTCCCTCCTTTCCATGGTGATGAACATTTCGATCCGAGGTCGGATCTTTCCCAAGGGAGGGGAGATGACGCGGAGCATCCCAAGGTCATCCCCATGGACCTATCGTCGCCTCATCAAGTGCCCAAAGGATCAATGACACGAGCCCGTGCAAGAGCTCTCGAAGCCGAGGTGAATTCACTCCTCTTTCAACTCCCTTTCGATTCACATGAGACATGGTGATGCGGGGTCAACCCGATTCTAGGCCGATCTTTCACCAAAAGGAGGGATCCCGCGAGGAACACGATGAACACGGGGACGAACAAGGAGAAATCACAAGGGAAAACGCTCAAGAACAAGTCCAATCACACATCCACTAGACAATCAAACACACAAGATCACAAGGTACATGAACAACAAAGGGAAAGACACAAGGTAAAAGTTCATCTCCGTGAGGAGGTCTTGAATCCGCGAAGGATCTTCCCGTTTAGGGGTCTTGAATCCGTCGTGGATCTTCTCCGTAGAGGGGCCGCGGTCTCTCCTAGGAGTAGAACCACTAAGATTAGCAAAGCTCTAGTCTAAAATGAGCTATCACATTTGCTGACCCTAAAATGGTGGAGGTGGAGGAGTATATATAGTCTAGTACACGAAGGGGTAAGTAGATGGGGTGATACATGGGCCTCGGGCCCTGTCCATGCGCGCAGGCAGGCGCCGGATGTCCGGCTGGGGGCCGGATGTCCGGGGCGGTTGGCCGGATGTCCGGGCTAGCGGGGCCAAGCCTCGGGTGCGGTTCTGTTGCTGGCGCCGGATTTCCGGGCTGAAGGCCGGATGTCCGGCGGCTGCTGAGGCGCCGGATGTCCGGGCTGGCGCCGGATGTCCGGCAACTGTAACTTCAGCCACTCCGTCTTCTTTCGTCTTCTCTTCCAAGCATCCCTCGCGGATGGTGTAGGTGTTCCTTGGCGCTTGCACTCCTCCTCATCGCCCGTGAAGCTCCGACAATACCTATGCATGTACATGAGTGGAGTGTCAAGTAGTATACCATCCTCGAAGGGGTCAAGTGAACACGTGTAAAGGAGATGATTCACCTTTATGTATGAGAAGTAGAGGTCGCACGTGTCACTTGCCAAACGGACCATTGACATGGTGATGTCCTTAGGATGCTCCGCATCATCCCCTCCCCCTTGGAAAAGATCCGACCTCGGATTGAAAGCCAAATCACCATGGGAAAGAGATGGCGTTGCCATGTCAAAGCGGTCGATCACCAAGCACTCATCATCTTGAAGCTTGAAATGGGCACTCTCCAATGTCGCACCGTCTAGTGATTCCTTCAAAAGGAGCAAGGACAACAAACACTTGGAAAAATAAATGTGGTTAGCATTAGTGCAAAACCAAGCATTCAAGAGGTGATTCACCCAACAAGTGTTGTCATCAAGCATATCATGTGGTGTGACAAAGGATTGTGAGATGGCATGTAAGCATATGAATTGAGCACAATCAAGGTCATCATGGAAACAAGCAAGTAAATGTGAGGTAGAGATGCACATATGTGTGACAAGATAGTAAGCATCTACCTCAAAGTCGTAGCAAGCATGCATAAAGTGCTCAATGAAAGGTCTATGGTAGGCATAGGAATCATTCACAACCCCAAATAAAATGAAGTGTCTAAACACATGAGTCAAGTGCAAGACAATCCAAGCATAACATGCATATGGTGTAGTGAAAGTCGTGTGGCACTCAACACAATAGAAATAGAAATTGTTCAACATGTGTGAGGCAATCAAGCGAAGCATGTGACAAGCAATGGGACACGGCATATGTGAAGAGATGACATTGTTGCAACCAAGCATATGATAGGGACAAGTAATCAAGTCGTATGCAACACACAAGGCATATAGATCATGAAGCATGACAATGTGGCAATGGCAAGTCAAAGAAAGATCTCTAGCATGTGTGCAAAGTGTCATGGTGCAAGCAACACAAGTAGTGTGATCCACAGTATGCATGCACATGGTTTTTGGTTCCTCGAATGAGAAGGATATCACCTTGAAAACGTGTCCTTGTGCATCCTTCACAATGCCGAAGCACAAGAAAGTGCGATGTAGAAGCGTCGTGGTAGAAAGTGGTTCTCTCTCAAGAGCTCGAATGGTCAACTCACGTGAAGTGGAAGTTGACACGAAGTCCAAGTATCCTACACATGCACATAACAAAACAAAGAACGTATGCGCATGGTAGGTAAACACATCATCCATCATGATAGTTCTCTTCTCTTGCACATAACTATTAGAAGCAAAAGTGCATGAATAAGATGATGCAACAATGGCTATATTCATGGCATTAGGCATATGGTGCAAAGAGGTAAGACAGGTATGCTTCACA
This sequence comes from Secale cereale, assembly GCA_902687465.1. Classification (NCBI taxonomy): domain Eukaryota; kingdom Viridiplantae; phylum Streptophyta; class Magnoliopsida; order Poales; family Poaceae; genus Secale; species Secale cereale. The sequence continues at coordinate 293,415,825 of LR738713.1, forward strand.
AGAAATATGTCAAAATCTCCAAATAAATGCGAGAATGCTATGGGGGCAATCTCATTGGCAAGACTAAAATCATGGTTGCGCTCAATGCATGGACAATCATATAGCATGAGAGAGGCAACATGTGGAGACATATGACAACAAGCAATATCAATCATGTCGTGCAAACTAGTGGAGCGAAGATACAACACACTAGATGAGTTCATAACAATCATGTCATGTGAGCCAATAGTGGATATAGGTAATGCACATGACATATCGCAAGCACGATCACAAATCAAGATCAAAGCATCATAATAGGCATGGGGTACAAAGGCATCATGGCAATAACAAGCAATATCTCCACCAATCTTGCAAATACACATACAAGTATGAGAATCAATCAACATGTGCAATGCGAAGCATGGGCCACAAATGCATGGCAAAGGCATATAAACGAGCATATCATGCAAAGTGAACATGGCAAGAGGGGCGTAAGAGATATAATGGACAATAACCCATAACCATGTGAGGGCCATGTAGAAGAAATGCGCGAAGTCTTTGCGCGAAGGGAGTGGTTGGAAGGATAATCCATGTACTCCCAAGTCGTCGTTGCTCTCTAGAGCTCGTTTCGTCAACTCGTGCTCTTGCGAGGTTGACGAGTATGCATGTTTACCTACACAAAAGAGACAAAAACAAAAGAAATTGTGCACGTGGTAAATGTACACATCATCCATCATGATGTGTATGTGCACGTTAGAGTTAGCACAAGATAAGCATCTCTCAAAGAAATTTGATGCATGGTATGAGAACATGTCATCCATCATGAATGAATAGTTATTGTGTATAGCATGATGTGGATGCAAATTGAGCATACAATTATATGGCACATCTATAGCATGTTCATTCATGGGGAGCATATTGTGCACACAAGCATGGGGATCATGCAATGGATGGGATGGGTCAAAATCTCCTAAAATGTATGAGGAAACTATGGGGGTCTCCTCATAAGCAATATCGGAAGCATAATATATTGAAGTGGAACAATCTCCGAAACAATGCATATCCGAAGCTAGGTGGTCATGGCATGGCATATGAGATAAATGATGCAAAGGTAGCATGTCAATATCATCACAAGAAAAACAAATGCCAATAACCATGGGCTTGTCATGTATGCCATAAGTGAAAATTGGATTAATCTTAATGGTGTATGCATAGTTACTACGATGAGATTGCAAATATGACATATTGTTGATCTCATGCATAGCATATGACAAGTCAAGCGGATTGTCAAACATGATGTGGCCAATAGAATTATCACAAGAAATCCTATGCAACATGGCATCACAACTAATAGACTCCACATGACAATCATCAAACTCATCATAAATGGGTAAATCATCGCATCGGGCAATCATACTAGCATGAAGCATGGCAATAGGTGGATCAACATCATGCAAGCAATCAATGTCAACATAGTCAACTAGTGGGACGAGATCATCACCTTCACCTTTGTTGCCTTTCTCTTTCCACTCATGTGGTGTAGGTGAGGTGGGAAAGACCAAATGGTGGTAATCATCATCATCTTGATGGAACCATGTGGGGGTGCATCATATTCCACCATGGCCATCATCTTGTCCATAGGAAGGACGAAGTCGTCGAGGATCGGCGCGTCATCATATGTGGGACCTAGCACCAAATGAGAAGACACAATAGAGGTAGAGGTCAAGTCGTTAGTGTTGAAAGTGGCCTCACATGACCTATCAACTATCTCACTCTCTCTATGTGGTGGCTCACTCACTCCCTGAAGGTAGGTGCACTCAATGTCGCATATGGTGGAGTCACTCATCTCACTCAAGTGGTGGGGGTTGTTGCTCTCCTCACATGGTAATTGGGGCAACTCGTCATATATGGGGCTAGTGGTGAACTCGCTCTCACTCTCAATATGGTGGCACAAGTCACTCAAGTCATCATACGCCGCCGTGGTCGAAGGGAAAATCCCATGCTCAACCATCTCGTAATCGTCGCCGTGGATGAAGGCCGAAGATGGCACATCATCACTCTCGCCTCCAAAGATGGAAGCATCATCCTTGCTCGTCGCAATGTCGTTCGCCTCCGAAGCTTGGTCCTCGAATAGCTCCGTAGTCGTAGTCGTCGCCGCACCATCTTGAAAAAGAGTCGAAGTAGACTCGGCATTATCAATGCCACAAAGAGGGATGGCGGTGGAGTCGAACTTGGGAGCGTCGTCTTGGAGCTCGTTGGGCTTGGACATCATGGTGGTACTACCCTCATGCTCGCCGTCTTGGAGCTTGGTCTTCGAGAAGTTTTCTTGCAGTGGAGAAGTCTTGGCCTTCATTAGTTCTTGTTCCGCCTTGAGAGCACCAATGTAGTTGTTGTCGAGGGACTTGTAGTTCTCGAGGAAGATAGTCTTGGAGATGTCGTTGTTCAATCAACTTCATCGAAATGGGGTCGTCCACGCCGACTCGTCGCAAGGCCATCTTCATCTCCTTGAAGTACTTGTCGATGGACTTGGATCCTTGTATGGTGTTCTCCAATTGGCATAGAAGTTGTTCCGTGTAAGTGGGAGGCACGAACTCTCGCCGCAAAGCTTTCTTCGTCTTGGGCCAACTCATGTCATACTCCTCCGAAGGTGTGTGAAACCACCATGTCGATGCGAAGTCGTGGAAGTTTCTTGTGGCGCACTTCACTTGATCTTGGGGAGGAACTTGAAGTAGCATGAGGTAGTCGTCCATCAAGCGTTCCCACTCGAGACACTCCTCGGGTTCTTGATTCCCATAGAAAGGAATCTCGTGGTCGTTGTCGAGGTCGTAGTAGCTCGTGGAAGTCGCGGACTTGAGCTTGGGGAGCTTCTCTTGATCATAAGCTTGAGGTGCTTGTGGGCGAAGATGCCGCATATCCAAAGGCGAAGATGCCTTGAATTCGCTTGGCGAAGATTCCAAGGTGTATGGTGAAGTTGTTGAGCGGTTGTTGGTGTTGAGCTCTTGACCTTCACGTTCTTGTCGTTGATGGTGTCGATGCCGATGAGATCTTGCCAGAGATGGTAGCTCGGAAGGATGTGCACTTGAGCGTCTTCTCGAAGATGAGGGAGACCTCTTGCGGTTCTTGATGAGGGCTTTAAGCTCCTCCATTTGAGCATTCATGTTAGCGCACAAGTTGTTCGTCATGGCATCGAACTTGTCGTTGTTGGTGTAGACCGAAGTAGAAGAAATGCTTTGCCTATCCATCACAAGACTCGAGCAAAGGTGAGTAGGAGATGAGATAAACAATACCAAGTTACCTTTTCCCAACATTGAGGATGTATCTCGTTTCACTCAATGTGAAATGAAAGAATCGTGGAATTGATACCGGACTTGTTTACTCACACCTATCAAGTAAAGCTTATCGAGTAGCTCGGTGAGGATAGTGGCACGAAAAATTGATGCAAAATGTTAGCAAGAATCAATAAAGTTGAAAGAGATTCACAAATTCGCAAGTGAAACAAGTAGACCAATAGCAATATGTGGCAAACAGAAACACACGCACGGATAGATAAATGTGGTTGTGCAACCAAGGGTTGAGCGGAAAATGTGGAATCCACGGAAAATGCTCTTGTCGCACAACACTAGAGAGACGCTAGCCGATTGCTCAAAAGGCGGATACGAACTTGTGCACTGCCTATATGAGACAAAATGTAGCGACTTCCTATCACAAGTATGCTATGTGTATGATGTTCCAGTGCTTTTAGCACAAGATGATCCAAGATGATCGGATATGGCAATCTTATAAGCAATGTGGTATGATCCTATGGCTCTTGCTTACAAGCTTCTTTGCTTTTCTCCTTTGCTTAAAAGCGTATTCTCTCTTTTTTTTTGTATATGACCACGATGCACAAACCAAGATAGCAATTGTGTATATGCGGGAACAATCTTGTGACACAAGGGATGATATGATGAGACCAATATGATACGGTATGTATGCAATGGAAGGGGATCGATGATCACTAATGTGCACAAGTAACGTTGCCGGCAATACTCAAAGGCTAGTCTCGATAGGCAAGTGACGCAAAATGGGCTAGGGGTTAACAATGCAATTGCAAGGGGAATATACAAATATGTCGTCGAAGTTACCGTCCGAATTAGCCGAAACACCTTAGGAAACGGAAAAACCACAAATCAAAATCTCAAGGACAAATGTCAAATGGTGGTAGCGGACAAGCAGTGGTTGTTGTATGATGGGCTCTACACGTTGTCGGAGTTGAAGTCACGGTCCCTAAGTAGCCGAAACACCTTAGGAGACACAAGCCACAACTCAAACAAGCTCAACAAAAATGGGTTAAGTTGGGTTGGCGGAAATGTATAGTGGGCAATGGGTATGCGGAAGTGGTGGTGGTGGTTGATGAAGAAGCAATTGTCCCTAAGTATCCTAAACACCTTAGGAGACTCAAATCACTACTCAAGCAACCACAAATGATATGGGGATCAAAATTGGTTAGGTTGCGGAAGTCGGTGGTAGTTATGCGGATGATATGGTGGAAGCCCTAGGCAAAGATGCCAAAATCCACAAAATATGATAGAGTCAAAAGATGATGGTGGTATTTTTGTGTTATGGGGGATGTCAAGAGCTTCAAAACGAGCTCAAGAACGTCGAAATCGGAGTTCGGATGAATTAGTTATGGACAAAACGGTGAAACGGAAAAGTCTGAAACTACAGGGGCCGGACATCCGGGGTCGGGTCCGGATTTCCGGGACCTGATGTCCAGAACCGCGCGGGATTTTGCCCTCCAGGAGCCGGATGTCCGGCCCGATGGCCCGGATATCCGGCCAGTGGCCCGGATGTCCGGCCCGACGATTCCAGCTCGGGATTGGGACTTCCAAACTCGTTTGGGGGTGGATTTGATGATTTTGGGGGCAAAATTTGATGGATTTTGTGGAGGAAAGATGGAGAAACTTGGGGAAATGCTAGATCCACTTGAAACCAAGCAAATCCACGGATCAAAATCAACAAAACTTCATCAAACCAACAGATCACAAAAAAAAATTGGGGCTATTTTTGGTGGGGATTTTCGAAATTGGGGAAGAACACAACAAAATCAAGCTAGAAAACAAGGTGTGGGGCTCCAAATTCGTGATCAACCTATGCTCTTGATACCATATGATGCGGGGTCAACCCGATTCTAGGCCGATCTTTCACGAAAAGGAGGGAACCCGTGAGGAACACGATGAACACGGGGACGAACAAGGAGAAATCACAAGGGAAAATGCTCAAGAACAAGTCCAATAACACATCCACTAAACAATCAAACACACAAGATCACAAGGTACATGAACAACAAAGGGAAATATACAAGGTAAAAGTTCATCTATGTGAGGAGGTCTTGAATCCGTGAAGGATCTTCCCGTTTAGGGGTCTTGAATCCGTCGTGGATCTTCTCCGTAGAGGGGCCGCAGTCTCTCCTAGGAGTAGAACCACTAAGATGAGCAAAGCTCTAGTCTAAAATGAGCTATCACATTTGCTGACCCTAAAATGGTGGAGGTAGAGGAGTATATATAGTCTAGTACACGAAGGGGTAAGTAGATGGGGTGATACATGGGCCTCGGGCCCTGTCCATGCGCGCAGGCAGGCGTCGGATGTCCGGCTGGGGGCCGGATGTCCGGGCTCTCATGAGACGCCGGATGTCCGGGGCGGTTGGCCGGATGTCCGGGCTAGCGGGGCCAAGCCTCGGGTGCGGTTCTGTTGCTAGCGCCGGATTTCTGGGCTGAAGGCCGGATGTCCGGCGGCTGTTGAGGCGCCGGATGTCCGGCAGCTGTAACTTCAGCCACTCCGTCTTCTTTCGTCTTCTCTTCCAAGCTTCCCTCGCGGATGGTGTAGGTGTTCCTTGGCGCTTGCACTCCTCCTCGTCGTCCGTGAAGCTCCGACAATACCTATGCATGTACATGAGTGGAGTGTCAAGTAGTATACCATCCTCGAAAGGGTCATGTGAACACGTGTAAAGGAGATGATTCACCTTTATGTATGAGAAGTAGAGGTCGCACGTGTCACTTGCCAAACGGACCATTGACATGGTGATGTCCTTAGGATGCTCCGCATCACATGGCTTCTACCTTCATCCGAAACTCTATGCATATTCAGATACTTGGATGAAGGCCACGGAACAGCTCTACACGTTGGACAAGCTGGAGGGATCGACAAGTACAAGGAATAAGAAGAAGTGCTGCTGAAGATGCTACAGGCACCGGACGTCCGGCCCTTACCGGATGACCGGTCTCCTCCAGGCTCCGGACGACCGACAGACACCGGACGTCCGGCGACTCCAAGACTATCGGACGACCAGAAGCCACCGGACGACCATGACATCCATCACAGAACCGGAATCAGAGAATATTACCGGAAATCTGAGGCGCACCGGACGTCTGGTCCTTCCCGAGCCACCGGATGTCAGGTGACCCAACGGACGCCCGGCCCGTCTGTCTGCGTGCAGTAAAGGGCCGAAGCCCATGTACCCTCTCGCCCCCTAGACTATATATACCCTTCGTATTCCTCCTTTCTATGGTTAGCATTGTGATAGCTAAAAACGTAGAGCCTTTATCGGTGTATTGGGAATGACACCAATGGGATCACAAGAATCCCTACTACGGTTGCGGGGCGCGGGGTTGAGAGAAGAGCGGATCGAACAGATAGCACACGGTTCCTTTACCCAGGTTCGGGCCGCGAGGATGCATAAAACCCTACCCCTGCTTTCGTGGATTGTATATCTGTGTTCTTCAGCTAGCTATGGGGCGTGAGGAGCTCCAAAAAGCCGAATCCTCCTCCTGGTCGCCTCGGGCCTCCTTTTATAGGGAAAAGGGGTTGCCACAGTGGCACACAGGAGGTGGAAAGGGTACAGTGATGCGAGGTTATCCCATGCATTACATGACAAGGCGCATTTAATGCGTCTTGCTTAGGTGTCCTTGCATTATCGGGGACGGGGGAGACATCCGTCTTGTCCGTCGCCACTCCTCCTTGCTTCGGCACGCACCCTGGCTAGCGATGCCTGAGATGCCATGTAGGCAGGCATGCAGCTGAGGTGGCGCAATGGTGGGTCTCCACGAAGATCTGCATGTCGCCACGCAGGTGCCTTCCCAGCTGGTTGGGTCAGCAACTGCATATGGCGGTGGAGGCTTAGTTGGCGTGGGCCTGATGGTGGCCCTGCGGACGTCCTCCGCAAGGGCCTTGCCGGGGCCCCGGCAAGGGTCTTGCCGCGGCACCTGCTGTCATCCCCGGCAAGGTACTTGCCGGAGGCCTTGTGGTCTTCCTTGGCTGGGATCCCGCCAAGGGTCGTCGTCTTCTAAGTGTGTATCTGATCTTGAATGTCTTCACAAAGATCTACATGCCACTACGGGGATGTCTCCCGAATCCTTGCCCCATAGGGGCAATGGAGTCAGGGTGATCCGCTCCGCAGGCGTGGGGCGAATTGCCACGGCAAGGGTCTTGCCGGGGCTGCTAAAGCCGGCCCCGGCGAGGATCTTGCCGGGGCTGCTGAAACTGGCTCCCAGCAAGGATCTTGCCGGGGGAATCTGCTTCGTCCCCTTGCTCTTTGTGGTCTTGGCTTTGGGCTTCAGTTCCATTGAGCTTCGGTCTTACCCCGGCTCGCCTCCCTTGCCGTGCTTGGTGTGGTGGTGCCCGTGGCTCAGACTGCCCGTGCATGTCATAGGGGTACAAAAAGTGTACCCCTCTTTTTGTACACCAACATGAGCCCTCGGGCCTGGGCCACACATAAGCGCGACGCGTTGTTGGGCTAGGCCCAGAATGGTGCGCGGGCAGGCGGGACGGTTTTTACCGTGGTAAGATTTTCCGCGCGCTGCGCCTCTCACGATTCACGTGCGTGGTGTGGTGCGGAGGGGCGTGCGTGACGTGGGCGGCATGCGCGGGGTGGTTCCCGCAGGCATACGTCACATCGCAATAAAGAAGCGGCTTCGCGCTTTCCCCGTAAACGGGGGGAGGCGTGGAGGCACGGCCCATTTACTAAATGGGCCGAGGCGCGGTCTTCAAGGCGTCCACTCCCCACGATCACAGGGTGGGGAGAGGTCGCCTCACCCGTCCCCTCGTATCTGCACGTCTGCCACGTGCCTCCCATGCGCTTGGGGTGGCGCACGGTGGAGGCGGGAAACCGGGCCGTCGCTGGTTGGGGCAGCGGGTCGGTCCCGGCTCCCTGCGCCTTCCGTGTCTTGATTGGCCGAGCGAGGCGGTTGAGCCCCAACCCCGTTCCTTTATAAAGAGCGGGGGGAAGGGACGGCGTCTCGCACTCTTCCAGCTTCTTCTTCCTTCAGCTTCTGCTCCTCTCTTCTGTTCGTCATGGAGAGAGGAAAACCCGGCCCTTCGACAGTGGCGGTGAGGGTCGCCGCTCGACAACGCGTCCCTCCTTCTCCTGCACCTGCGGTGGCAGAGGTGGCCGCGAGGGGAAGGGGGAGGGGGCAAGGCCGTGGGCGAGGCCGGGGCGCCCGGGGAAGAGGAGGACGGGGCGGCCCGCCGGCCTTGCCCCCGCCAGCAGCTCCTCCTCCAGTGGAGGGCCATGTTGGGGATGACCAATGCGAGTTCTTCATCAGGTTGCGGCGGCCGCCGTGCTGTTGCCTTCATCTCCCGACTCCGTTTACGCGGGAGATGGAGCTGGATCTGCCGGAGTCATTGTGGCTGCACATGAGGGGCTGCGGGATCAGTGGCACGCGGATCCACGTCGACTTCCTTGCTCCTTATGTGATGTATCTTCATTAGGGATGGAAGACGTTTGCTCGTATCCACAGCCTGACGGATGGGCTCACTCTCCATTTTAAGTTGATGGAGGGTGGCCTTCTCTCCGTCAAGGTCTTCGAGCACTTTGGGACTCGTGCAAGGTGCTGCGTGGAGAGCTCCTCCGATGACGAAGACTCCTCCTCGAGCGAGGGTGACGAGGAGGACAGCGGCAACGACGACGAGGGCGGTAGGCGGCAGGATGACGGGTCTGGCTAGGCGTCGGGCGCCGCTCCTGGTGGCACCGGCGACCCCATCATCCGCGTCGCCGGCTCCTTGAACTTCTCGGGGCCGTCCCCTTGGCGGCTGGCGTAGGGAGGCTGCGGAAGAGGAAGAGGAAGAGGTCGGATGGCAAGGTCGTCATGTCGGAGTACGCGGGCACCGACGCCTTCGACGCGTACTGACGTCCTGCTGCCTCGTCTTCGAGCTCTGCTTTCGGCGCCGCCATCACCATCCAGCCTTTGGGCGGCCACCAAGATGTCCTCTTGGTGTCTTCTGCCACCCGTAGCTCGCCTAGGCGCTCCTTTTGCCCTCCTCGCCTCCTTGACCTTCCTCCTGAGGAGAGGGACAAGAAAGGCATTACGGGCATCTTATCTCTTTTTAGTTTGTAAGCCTTCAGGCATCTGTTAAATTTAAAACTTGTAATCCCTTTGTTCATGTTTTTCATTCGCTATGGACTGTACCTGAGTGGAATGTTTTTAATGAAAAAGGGATGTTTGCCGGGTCATTTGTTCGCAGGTAGAAACCACAACAGGGAACAAATCCTTGATATCTCTAAGATAAACATTTTCTCGCCCGGCAACAGGCCTCGCCATCCCCCCACTTCGCTCGACCTTTCTCACGCCTTTGGCGGAGGCAGGGATGAAGCGGGTTTAGGCTCCTTGTTTCATCCCTTCGTTGCCGCGACTACAACCAAACTTGGTCCCAGGAACGAGCCCTGGGGCCTAGAGTTATGGGAGCACGGTAGTTTTAAGGAAAGAAACGAGGTTTCACATACCTCAGTCCATAATGGAATGCATGATAAGGGATGAAGAACTTATCTGAAGCTGAAGCCCCCGGCAACCCTGGTTTGCCGTGGGTGAATCTTTGCTCTTGCAGCCCCCGGCAATACTGGCTTGCCAGGGCCTAGATGCTGGGATGTTCCTTTTTCTTCTCCCCAAGTGGTTTCGGCAAGGATATCTGTGTGTCCTGTGAACCAAAGAAGATAAAAGAAAGACAAAGGGATGCAAACTCGACCTCTAAGCTAGGGGTTAGCTGCCGCTAAGCACTATCAACCCTAACCAAGGACGAGACTCGACTCAGCATGCATGCTATAACCTAGGGCGCCAGCGCTTCATTTATTTATGCTCAGGGTCTGCGCCTGGCTTTGTACAAAGGGTTACATGCCTTGCCGGCAAGGCTTGTACAAAAGGTGGCTTGCCGGGGGGCCCGGCAAGCCGGGCCTTATGGGTAAAACTTGCGAAGATGCTCAATATTCCAGGAATTGCTCACCGGAACGGCATTTTCGGTCTCCAGGCAGACTGTGCCAGGCCTGGTGACTCGTATTACCCGAGAAGGGCCTTCCCACTTTGGCGTCAACTTGTTTGTATTCTTGGCCGATTGAACGCGCCAAAGAACAAGGTCGCCATCCTCAAAGCTTCGGGCATGGACCTTGCGGCTATGGTAGCGGCGCAAGGCCTGCTGGTAGCGTGCTGCTCTCACAGCCGCCCGAAGACGATCTTCCTCAAGGAGCGTTGCATCATCTTGCCGCAGTTGCTCCTGCTCAAGCTCATCATAAGCGAGCACGCGAGGTCACCCGTATATGAGTTTAGTGGGAAGAACTGCCTCTGCCCCGTATACTAGGGCAAAGGGTGTCTGGCCGGTGGCTCGATTTGGCGTCATTCTGATCGACCAAAGAACCGCCGGCAATTCATCAATCCAGCGCCTTCCACTCTTGCGCAGCCTGTCAAAGGTCTTTGTCCTTAAGCCTCACAGCACTTCAGTGTTTGCTCTCTCAGCTTGACCATTGCTTCGGGGGTGAGCAATGGAAGCGAAACAGACTTTGCTGCCGAGGTCTTGGGTATATTGCATGAAGGTGCGGCTTGTGAACTGCGTGCCGTTGTCGGTGATGACCCTCTTGGGTACACCAAAACGGCACACTAGTCCCTTGAAGAACTTGACAGCTGACAGAGTTGTGACCTTCCTCACTGCCTCCACCTCCGGCCACTTTGTGAACTTGTCGATTGCGACGTACAAGTACTCAAAGCCCCCGACAGCGCGGGGGAAAGGGCCCAGTATGTCGAGCCCCCAGACCGAGAAGGGCCAGGAGAATGGAATGGTTTGAAGGGCTTGAGCTGGTTGATGAAGTTTCTTTGAATGAAACTGGCACGCTTCACACCGGGTGACCAGTGCCGTCGCATCCTGGAGGGCAGTGGGCCAGAAGAAGCCTTGCCGGCAAGGGCTCTTGACCCTATGTGGGATCCACATATGCCTCCATGTATCTCTGTGTGGGGACCCCGACTCATAAGTCGTGATCACCGAATGCACGTGTACAGTGATCCCAGAGATCAATGCTCACTGAACACACAGAAGCTGAATAACAAGAGTCTTACATCCATACATACCGTATTACACAAATAGGACCATTAAGGTCAAGTCTTGAGTATAACATTGCAGCGGAAATATTCAATAACAGCTTGGACCCATGCCATCTGCCTTAACCCTACATGCATTCTGACTGGGAAGCGTCCTAGCTCACATGCTCGTCATCAAGAAATCTTCATCATATCCTGTTCTCTCATGCCTGGCCAATAAAATAACCAGTGGCAAGACAATGAGTACTTTGAATGTACTCGCAAGCAACCCAAGTGTGATGACAGAATAATTATGCAAGGCTCTACTGCTAGATTGGCAGTTTTGCGGAAAGCTAGTTTTTCATATGCAAGTATGATCAACATATAACATGGACATGCACGTGTCTGCAACAAGTATCAGGAGGTCACAGACATCATTATCGAGAAAGAGTTATAATCAACTCATGCTCAAGCTCATTGTGACTTTCTCACAATCACATCAACAGATTTACCCAAACCGTGTTGTTTTCCAGAAATTTATGGACATAGTCTAAGTAGCACCACCCAACTATCCTTGACCGCGGACACGGCTATTCGAATAGTTTTACACTCTGCAGAGGTTGCACACTTTACCCACAAGATCTGGGGAACTTCCGTGTCATTCACGACCCGCGGTACCTCAAGTACCCGGGGTAAGCAACCGATCACTATCTTTCCCTAGACGACACTAACATAGAGTCCACTCGATTGGTAACAGCCCCGTGCCAAACATTTCACATCTTAAAGATTGTGGAGCCTTGCTCCCATATTCATCTCATACCACTGACACGGGGTACCAACGGTGTGTTCGGTGCCCTGTGAAAACAGTCATGGCCGCCTATCCAAGCACGACCCCGTCCCGAGAGTGACCTCATGTCACCCCCGTCACTAGTAATGCGGGCACCATGCTAGTATCGACCTAGGTAATCAATAATGCCCTTTCCCATATAAGGGTAGAGTGGTTGCGCATGTTTGGTTGGGACGGTAGTCACACATAAATCTAATCCATCTCTGTAAACAACACTCTCATCAAGCCTCGGTACACTACTTCTTCACCAAGTAGTGCCCTTGTTCTCATCATCTACCAGGGGCATTAGTGGCACTCACTGGGTTATTTGCAAGTATGTCAAACCACACTTGTTTCTCTCAATGCATATCCCTGACCCATTTGGCGTAGCCAACTACTATAGCATATATCTATCTACTCCCACCCACATAACCCTCATAGGAAGGTAGGGTCATGTTTGATGCAAGTTTCAATAGTAAAGTAACAAAGGTACCAACCAAAGTGGTCACCTCTTCTACATGATTCCGATGCATTGATAATAAGGTGCTATGAGACATGCATACAGGGGTTTCTCGAACATGGTCAAAGGGCTGCTTGCCTTATCCTTCCGAGTCTTCAAACCTTCTGGTCCATCCCCGAGTACTCCGTTTATTTCGTCAACTAATCGATGGAAACAATCATAATAAGCAACATAACAAAGAAAAAAAGCAAGTGCTCTAAAAATAGGAGTTGGACTTTTCTAGGATACCTCTGGTCATATGAAAAATTACCAAGGTGGTTTCATAGGTATTGGATCAATGGATGATTTGGAACATTCCAATATGATGGAATCAAGGGGTTTATAGATTTGAAAGAAGTGTACAGAAATATTATTTTGAATAATGAGCAAAGGCACGCATTTAACAAGTCATGATTTTAGAAGCATCTAGGAGTTGGTTTCACTGGATTTGGATTTCAAATGAATCTCCTAGGATTTTGCAAAGCTGATTAATATGAAGAAATGGTTCATTATTTGGTGGGGTACAGAAAGTATTAATAAAAATGTTCCAAAACTAAGTTTGGATATGACCAGCATCTAGGAATTTGAACCAGAGCCCTCTGTGATTTTCTAAAGTTCATCGCAGAAATAGAATAATGACATTTGATAAATATTTGTGAAGAGAAAGTTTTTGGAAAAATGCGCATGTTGCACCATGTGATAGAGCATGATTTATGGAGCCAGAAGAAATTTGAATCATCCAATTTGGAGTCCAAAATAATTGTTTATGGATTTATGAAATTTACAGAAAAAGAAAAAGGGAAAAGGGGAGGGGTTTTACCCTTTACTGCGCACAGGGCGCAGTGTTGGGCCGCAGTGTACTGGGCCGGCCCAACTGCATAGCCGCGCGCAGGGGACCTGGCCACGTCGAAGGCGTCTTCCAGGAGGGGCGTTTTCGCGCAGGGGAGGCGGTCAAGGCCAGAGCCGTTTCCACTTAAACGGGGGGGCCCGCCCACTGGGTCGCTGACGCGCGGGCCCCAGCGGCAGGTCGCCTTCTTCCTCCCGCGTGGCACGACGGGAAACAGAGGAGGCACGACTAAGCGGCGCCGACGCTCTCCCCGGCGGCACCGGCCGCCTCCGTCGACGCCCAGCACACCGGCGTGCTCAGGGGACCCGGCCGCGTCCATCCGTGGGTGGCACGGTCGCCCAAAGGCACCGGGCTGAGCAGGACGTCGGCCGCGGCGGACGAGGCCGACGGTGATGATGGGGATCGACGCCAAGACCACGGGGAGGAGAGGGAGAAGCGTGAGGCTGCTCGAGGTGATGGTGGAGATGCTCTGGTGCAGTCCAGAGGAGAGGAGGAGGAGTGGTGGATGCAAATTTTGGCGGAGGCCGCCGAAAAGGCTCCGGCCAGGGAGGTGGCTGTAGGGCACGAGGGGGCAAATGGGCTGGTCCAGGGGGTGCACGAGATAGAGAGAGAGCCCAGGGAGCCGCGGGGAGAGTCTGGGGAGCCCTATAAGTAGGTGGGCGACGGTCCATTGAGGTCCTGTGCGCCGGGGAGCACGTTGTCGTCGCCACGGGTCATGGGGCCGTGCGTGGGTGTGTCTGAGGTGTTCGTGGGGTCGGTCCAGGTCGAGTGGAAGGGAGAGAAGGACCGGGGAGCGTCGGGGCAGCGCGCGCGTGTGAGCTCGCTCACTGGAGCTCGCGGTCGGCCAGTGCGCGTGCGAGAGCGGCGGCAGGAGGAAGAGGGAGAAGGGGGCCGACCAGCTGCCGTGTCCCGGACGTCGAGGCGGCCTCGAGGGAGACGAGGGAAAGGCCCGAGGTGGTCGGGGGCTCCTGATTGGGCGAGGCTACAGTGCGCCAGGGCACTGTAGCGCGCTCCAGAGCGCGAACTCTGCATGCCATGGCATAAACAAAGTGCCATTGCGTGTCCCCTTATGTCCAGCAGTGCTAGGGGTTAGTAAACAATTGCCCAGACGGCCTGGGATGCCCTGGAGGCCACTGGAGTGAGGAGGGAGGTGAAAGAGGAGGAGAAAGCTGCTGTCTAGAAGAGTAAAATGGGGTTTTACCCTCTGCAATGACTAAGCTAAGGCATGGGGTGAGTTACTGGAGGTAGAAGATAATCAGGTTTACGTGTGGTAAGAATTTGAGGTAAAGGGAAATAGGGGAAGGGGTCAAAACAATGGTTTTGGTAAATTGGCAAAATGTGTTTGATTATGTTTTGGGAAAGCAAATGACTTCCAATTGACATGGGACTTAACATGATGGAATGTCACATACATTTAGGCCCTTCCACCAAATTTGAGCTTATTTGGGCAAAGTTGCCAATGCAACTCTTGTAAACCCTAGAAATCAACAGAAATGGATCCTCCAAGATTAAGTTAAGAAAATCATCTCCCCTTGATGCACCACTTGGTGTAGTGTCATCATTTGGGGTTGTGATCATGCCCACAAAGTTTGAAGCCCCAGGAAAAAAGTTGGTAATGTAGAGTTGTTCAAATTTGGATCTGGTCAGAAAGGGTTTTGGGGCACTTAGATCAAGTTATGCTTCTCCAAAACTTGTGCCATTTGGCATAGATGCATAATTACATCTTTTTAGCATGTGCACCAAGTTTGAGAGCATTTGGACAAGTTTGGCAATGTAAAGTTGCTCAAACTTCAAAATGGACAGAATTGGTTTTTAGGGGATTAGATGATGATTCCTTGATCTTCAAGGCATGAGGCTTTGCAAGATCATCAAATATGTCACATTTGACATGATGGAATTTCCCTGGAATTTTTGGAGAATATTTCCTTTGTAAATATTTCAAAAGCTTGAAATATCCAGAAAGGGTTTTGGAAGGATTTGTCCAATATTTTGAACATGACCATGTGTTGAAACTCTTATATATGGACAATATATGTCCCATGAGTTTCCCTGAAGTTTTGCAAATATTTTTGAAATAATTAAATAATTTTTCCCTATTAAAGACCATTTCTGGCCTTAAGGAAAAGCTTTTAAATAAAATATAAAAATACCTTTTAAAATTATAATTTTGTGGTTACTGGGAGTCCTATACCTAATAGGATTCAAATAAACTTTTTGAATGATTTTTCACACCCTAATTAAGGTACTTGAAGTGCAAACCTCAATTCAGGGGTTTTTGGAAAACTAAATTTAGAAAATGCTATTTGGCCAAAATATTTTTATAAGAAAATACTATACTGTTCTATACACATGGCATGATCATTGGGAAAAGGTTTTGGATCAAGGAGATGAAGTATAAGAGTTGGAGGATTTATTTGATTTTTAGAGCACTAGCAAACAGCACACAGAAAATCAATCAAGCAATGCCAAAAACACTCAAAAGTTTTTGCCAAACCACATTTTTAGCATGATTATCAGCTTAAGCAATGTGGCATGAAAATCAGGGTGTGACAGACCTACCCCCCTTACAAGAATCTCGTCCCCGAGATTCCCAGACTAGGCGTTGAAAGGAAATACGGAGTCTTGGATATGGGGTAGTCTTCACTTCTTCTTGCTGGTTCTGCTTCCGACTAGTGCTCCATGGAATCTTGAAGTACTTGGTGGTGTGGCTTCTTG
>LR738713.1:293438660-293448785 GCA_902687465.1 Secale cereale
AGAGAGAGAGAGAGAGAGAGAGAGAGAGAGAGAGCCTAGGGAGCCGCGGGGAGAGTCTGGGGAGCCCTATAAGTAGGTGGGCGACGGTCCACCGAGGTCCCGTGCGCCGGCGAGCACGTTGTCGTCGCCACGGGTCACGGGGCCGCGCGTGTGTGTGTCCGGGGTGTTCGTGGGGTCGGTCCAGGTCGAGTGGAAGGGAGATAAGGAGCGGGGAGCGTCGGGGCAGCGCGCGCGTGTGAGCTCGCTCACTGGAGCTCGCGGTCGGCCAGTGCGCGTGCGAGAGGGGCGGCAGGAGGAAGAGGGAGAAGGGGGCCGACCAGCTGCCGTGTCCCGGACGTCGAGGCGGCCTCGGGGGACACGAGGGAAAGGCCCGAGGTGGTCGGGGGCTCCTGATTGGGCGATGCTACAGTGCGCCAGGGCACTGTAGCGCGCTCCAGAGCACGAACTCTGCATGCCATGGCATAAACAAAGTGCCATTGCGTGTCCCCTTATGTCCAGCAGTGCTAGGGGTTAGTAAACAATTGCCCAGACGGCCTGGGATGCCCTGGAGGCCACTGGAGTGAGGAGGGAGGTGAAAGAGGAGGAGAAAGCTGCTGTCTAGAAGAGTAAAATGGGGTTTTACCTTCTCCAATGATTGAGCTGAGGCATGGGGTGAGTTACTGGAGGTAGAAGATAATCAGGTTTACCTGTGGTAAGAATTTGAGGTAAAGGGAAATAGGGGAAGGGGTCAAAACAATGGTTTTGGTAAATTGGCAGAAGGTGTTTGATCATGTTTTGCGAAAGCAAATGACTTCCAATTGACATGGGACTTAACAGGATGGAATGTCACATACATTTAGGCCCTTCCACCAAATTTGAGCTTATTTGGGCAAAGTTGCCAATGCAACTCTTGTAAACCCTAGAAATCAACAGAAATGGATCCTCCAAGATTAAGTTAAGAAAATCATCTCCCCTTGATGCACCACTTGGTGTAGTGTCATCATTTGGGGTTGTGATCATGCCCACAAAGTTTGAAGCCCCAGGTAAAAAGCTGGTAATGTAGAGTTGTTCAAATTTGGATCTGGTCAGAAAGGGTTTTGGGGCACTTAGATCAAGTTATGCTTCTCCAAAACTTGTGCCATTTGGCATAGATGCATAATTACATCTTTTTAGCATGTGCACCAAGTTTGAGAGCATTTGGACAAGTTTGGCAATGTAAAGTTGCTCAAACTTCAAAATGGACAGAAATGGTTTTGAGGGGATTAGATGATGATTCCTTGATCTTCAAGGCATGAGGCTTTGCAAGATCATCAAATATGTCACATTTGACATGATGGAATTTCCCTGGAATTTTTGGAGAATATTTCCTTTGTAAATATTTCAAAAGCTTGAAATATCCAGAAAGGGTTTTGGAAGGATTTGTCCAATATTTTGAACATGACCATGTGTTGAAACTCTTATATATGGACAATATATGTCCTATGAGTTTCCCTGAATTTTGGCAAATATTTTTGAAATAATTAAATAATTTTTCCTATTAATGACCATTTCTGGCCTTAAGGAAAGGCTTTTAAACAAAATATAAAAATACCTTTTAAAATTATAATTTTGTGGTTTCTGGGAGTCCTATACCTAATAGGATTCAAATAAACTTTTTGAATGATTTTTCACACCCTAATTAAGGTACTTGCAGTGCAAACCTCAATTCAGGGGTTTTTGGAAAACTAAATTTAGAAAATGCTATTTGGCCAAAATATTTTTATAAGAAAATACTATACTGTTCTATACACATGGCATGATCATTGGGAAAAGGTTTTGGATCAAGGAGATGAAGTATAAGAGTTGGAGGATTTATTTGATTTTTAGAACACTAGCAAACAACACACAGAAAATCAATCAAGCAAAGCCAAAAACACTCAAAAGTTTTTGCCAAACCACATTTTTAGCATGATTATCAGCTTAAGCTATGTGGCATGAAAATCAAGGTGTGACACTCTTCCAATAGCCCTAGTCCTTCCTCTCGAGGGATACACTTCAATTTCACGCCGTTCGGTCTCTTTCTGTACAGGACGTCATCGACGAACTGGTACATAGCAGATCGACGGGCTACTTTTTCTGCTTCTTCCTGTTCCTCAGGAAGTCCCCAGTCTGGAGGAATCGGACGGTATGCTGTGCCCACGCTGGAGCCTAAGGCTCGACGGCGAGGACTAAAGGCATTTCCTCCGCTATTGGAGCGGCTGCCTCGACGGCAAGAGCTCGGTGATCCACTGGAGCTAGCCGTCCCGTGGCGGGCTCAGGATCCCCGGCAACATCCTTGCCGGCGGCTCCGGGGATCTCGGCGGGAAAGTACTTGCCGGGCCCTGATTTCCTCCTCTTGTTTTGCTCTTTTGATGGATCAACGGATGGCTGAGAAAGCTGAAGCACAAAGGTACCTGGTTCCACATGTAACTTGAGGGCCGCGCGCTTTGACAAGTAATCGGCGATGTCGTTCGCCGCTCAGGGAACGTGCTCCGCCTGTATACCATCAAAGCGCTCTTCCAGCTTTCTCACTTCATTGATGTAGGCCTTCATCAATGGGCTCTGGTAATCTTTGTTGACTTGTTTGACGATAAGCTGCGAGTTGCCCCTGATAATGAGTTTCTAGATTATGAGGTCTGCCGCGATCCTAAGACCAGCAAGCAGCCCCTCATACTCAACAGTGCTGTTCGTTGATACCTCCCTGGGGAAGTGCATCTGGACCACATACTTGAGGTGCTCTCCAGTGGGCGCGACCAGCAGTACGCCAGCCCCGGCGCCTTGTAAGGAGAAAGCTCCATCAAAGTACACGATCCAGTTGCAACTCGCCTCTTTGCCGGGGAGACCAGTTTCCTGGACTTCTTCATCGGGCGTCGCGGTCCATTCTGCAACGAACTCTGCCAGGACTCGGCTTTGAATCGTCGAGGTACTTTCAAACTTGAGGCCAAAGCTGGACAGCTCCAGTGCCCACTCTACAAATCTTCCCGTTGCATCTGGATTGTGCAATATCTGGTGCAGAGGGAGGCGAGTGACGATAGTGATCTCGTGCGCCTGGAAGTAGTGACGCAGCTTCCTCAAGGCCATAAGAAGGCTGAAGAGCAATTTCTGCACAACGGAGTACCTTGATCTAGCCCCCTGCAAGAGGGAGCTAATAAAGTAGACCAGGAGCTGCATCATTTTCTTCCTTGGCTGCACTCCAACCGGCCGTGTCGTCTCCGCACCAATGGCATCAGGCTTTGTCGCTGCTATCACCTCTTCATCAATTTCTCTCTGCGCCACTAGTGCGGCGCTGACCACCTGGTTGGTTGCCGCTAAGTATAGAAGCAACGGTTCTTGTGGCCTAGGCGCAACTAGTACTGGCGTGGAGGAAAGATACCTCTTCAAGTCTTGTAATGCTGCTTCAGCTTCTGGCATCCACTCCATCGGT
The DNA here is from genome assembly GCA_902687465.1 of Secale cereale. Lineage (NCBI taxonomy): Eukaryota > Viridiplantae > Streptophyta > Magnoliopsida > Poales > Poaceae > Secale > Secale cereale. Next base: position 293,442,082 of record LR738713.1, read on the forward strand.
CCTGCCTTTTTCAAAATCTTGAAAAAGGGAAGGGCGCGCTTGGCAGACTTGGAAATGAATCTACTCATGGCGGCAACGCAGCTAGCAAGCCGACGCACATCCTTGACCCGTTTGGGCGCTTCAATCTGTTCTATAGCTTTGATCTTGTCCGGATTGGCCTCTATCCCATGCTGTGACACAAAGAACCTGAGAAGTTTGCCGGACGGGACACCAAAGACGCACTTCTCAGGGTTCAGCTTGAGGTTGATCTTGCGTAGGTTTACAAATGTTTCTTGTAAATCCGGTAAAAGGGTTGCCCTGTTCTTGGTTTTGACCACTATATCATCCATATAAGCCTCCATATTTCTATGGAGCTGAGGTTCAAAACCAATCTGGACTGCCCTCGCAAATGTCGAGCCAGCACTCTTCAACCCGAAAGGCATTCGTATGAAACAGTAAGTACCACATGGGGTGATGAATGTTGTCTTCTCTTCGTCTTCTCTTGCCATGAAGATCTGATGGTAGCCGGAGTAGGCATCGAGGAATGACAACAGGTCACACCCAGCCGTGGAGTCAACAATCTGGTCGATGCGCGACAACGGGAAGGGGTCCTTGGGACAAGCCTTATTGATATCTGTGTAATCAATACACAGCCTCCACTTCCCATTTGCCTTGCGGACTACCACTGGATTGGCCAACCACGTTAGATGGAGCACTCCTCTTACCAAACCCGCTGCTTCCAGTTTCCGGACCTCCTCTGTGATGAACTCTTGTCGTTCCAAAGCTTGCTTCCTGACCTTCTGCTTGATGGGTCGCGCATGAGGATAGACAACAAGGTGGTGCTCAATCACCTCCCTGGGAACGCCGGGGATGTCGGATGCTTACCATGCAAACACGTCGACATTCGCCCGCAGGAAGGTGACGAGCGCGTCTTCCTATTTGTCGTCAAGGGTGGAGCTTATGGTGAAAGCCCCTCCTGTGCCGTCCTCCTTGACGGAAACCTTCTTGGTTCCCGGTGGTGTGGCCCTGGACCTCTTGTTTCTGCTGGTGGAGCTCTCTAGCACGTCCTCGACGGGAGTGCGACACTCCGAAGAGGTGCGCTTGCCGGAGTGGGTGTCTGAGGTCTCACCGCTTGCCGGTGGAGCTGTCTGGCACGTCCTCGACGGGAGCACAACACTCCAAAGAGGTGCGCTTGCCGGACGACGGCTCCGCCGCCGTAATCTCACGCGCCCACTATTCAAGCTGGCGGTGAGAAGTATGCAGCGAGGTGCCGCCATCGACGCACATGGCCTCCGTGGCTTTCTGAAACTCTTGGTCGCCGGACTCGTCGTCCTCTTCGTGATCGTCGTCTTTGGGCCTTCTGTCACGGCCCCGGGTGGGCCTCTCCTGCTGTTTATCCTTGCCGCGACGACCTGCTTGGCCGTCACGCTTCTTGCCGGACCCCTCAGCACCGTCCTGGCCCTTCTCCTTGTCCTGCCTCTCGTATTCAACCCTCTGCTTCTCAGCAAGGAGCTCAACCTGTCGACAGTCCTGGAGATCATGGCCTTTGGTGCGATGGATCTTGGAGTATCGCTTGCCGGAGTTTCCTGGATTCTCGGCAGCCGCCAAGGCCCGGCAGGCGACACACCCGGCCATTTCCTTGCCAGGGTCACCCGCCCTGGTTTTCTTGGTGGAGCCGGCGTCATCAGATCCCTCGACAGCAAGCATGGCTTTACCTTTGCGCTTCCTATTGCGGTGTCGGCCTTTCTTCGCCGAGGCGGCAGTATCATCATCTGAAGAGTCGGTTTCCGTGCCGGCATCTTCGCCGGGGTACTTCCTTCCCTCTTCAGCCCGGGCACATATGTCAGCAAGGACATAGAGTTCCGCCACATCTTTCACCTTGGTCATCGCCAGTTCTTCATGCATCTTGCGGTTACGCACGTTCTGATGGAACGCGCTGATGATGGCGGCAGGGTGAACATCGGGGATATTGTACTATACCTGGGTGAACCCTGTATGTACTTGCGCAGACTCTCGCCTTCCTTCTGGGGTATGACGTGCAGGTCACTTGCTTGGCCATGGGCTTGGTGACCTCCAGTAAAGGCGCCAACAAACTCATGGCACAAATCCGACCAGGAGGAGATAAAGTCCACCGGCAAGTGCATCAACCATGACATGGCGTTGGGTTTAAGAGCCAATGGAAAGTAATTCGCAAGCACCTTATCGTCGCGGGCTCCGGCAGCTTGCATCACGATGGTGTAGATGCTGAGGAACTCCGATGGGTGGGTCTTGTCGTTGTACTTCTCGCCAACGTCAGGCTTGAAGGTGCGGTGAGTGGGCCACTGGAACTGTCGTAGCTCACGGGTAAAAGCCGGACAGCCTACCTCGTAAGGTAGACCTCCAGGGCTCTCCGGTGCTGGGTGATTCACAGCAGGCCCTGCTCGCCTGTCTGACTGGTGGCGCGCTTCGCGCCGGCGCTCGATGGTGGTTCGAGCGTCTTCATGAGCTCGCTCCTGAAGAACTTGATGCTGGTCGCCGTGGGTCCGTGGGTCGGACGATGCTATGGAGATTGCGTCACCCGCGACGTTTCGACGAGTCGACACACGCGGTACCGGGCGAGGAGGAGGCGAATGCACCGTGGCCACGGTGCTGCCGGTCCTCCCGCCATTGGTGCATGGGACCCCATCGGGACGTCGACCTGGGAGCTCCGCTGAACTTGGCTCATCCTCGTTGGCGACTGCGACAAGGCTTCGGATGGTGTCTCTCCATTCGTCGAGTTTCCTCGTAACGGGAGGAAAGTCGAGGAGCAACTGTGCGCGCGCCAAGGCTTCGGCTGGGGTTAGCGGTAGTGAAACCTGCGCGGACCGCGACGTGCTTCGACCCCTGACCATGTCAGGAGGAGCTCCATCACGATCGCGCAGTCGCATGCCGTTTCCACCAGTGCTTCGGCGGGCGGGCAGGTCTTCTACGTCCCGGGAATGGCGCTCGGGGCTCTTCCCGCGGCAACGCCCGTGTTCTTCAGCGTGACGACACCGTTCGTCGCGTGTTACTTGAGAGGAACGCGCTGTTGGCGCCAGCGTGGGAGTCCTGGAGGCCCTTGCGTCGCCTTCGGGTGATGCGGCAGCGATCTTGGAAGGCCCCGCGCCACTCGCAGAGGGCCTGGCTCCGTCTCTGGATCCGGTGGTGTGTGGTCCGTTACCAGGCGCACAAACATCGCCACCTCCCATACTCCGGCTGCTGGGAAGGCGTTGGTGTTCGCGAGCAGCGCCCCGGGTCCTTTCCGCGACCGGTCCGCTGCTCGCCCGCGTCGGGACAGGCTGTCTGGCTTTTGACTGGCCAACCGCCACCGTCGTCTTCTTCTTGGGCGCCATGATGATGAAGAAGCGTCGAACTGACTGCTAAAGCCAATTCTCACAACAGCGCACCCCCTACCTGGCGCGCCAAAGATGTTGGTGTATTGGGAACGACACCTATGGGATCACAAGAATCCCTACTACGGTTGCGGGGCGCGGGGTTGAGAGAAGAGAGGATCGAACAGATAGCACACGGTTCCTTTACCCAGGTTCGGGCCGCGAGGATGCGTAAAACCCTACTCCTGGTTTGGTGGATTGTATATCTGTGTTCTTCAGCTAGCTATGGGGCGTCAGGAGCTCCAAAAAGCCGAATCCTCCTCCTGGTCGCCTCGGGCCACCTTTTATAGGGAAAAGGGGTTGCCACAGTGGCACACAGGAGGTGGAAAGGGTACAGTGATGCGAGGTTATCCCATGCATTACATGACAAGGCGCATTTAATGCGTCTTGCTTAGGTGTCCTTGCATTATCAGGGACGGGGGAGACATCCGTCTTGTCCGTCGCCACTCCTCCTTGCTTCGGCACGCACCCTGGCTAGCGATGCCTGAGATGCCATGTAGGCAGGCATGCAGCTGAGGTGGCGCAATGGTGGGTCTCCACGAAGATCTGCATGTCGCCACGCAGGTGCCTTCCCAGCTGGTTGGGTCAGCAACTGCATATGGCGGTGGAGGCTTAGTTGGCGTGGGCCTGATGGTGGCCCTGCGGACGTCCTCGGCAAGGGCCTTGCTGGGGCCCCAGCAAGGGTCTTGCCGCGGCGCCTGTTGCCATCCCCGGCAAGGTACTTGCCGGAGGCCTTGTGGTCTTCCTTGGCTGGGATCCCGCCAAGGGTCGTCGTCTTCTCAGTGTGTATCTGATCTTGAATGTCTTCACAAAGATCTGCATGCCACTACGGGGATGTCTCCCAAATCCTTGCCCCAGAGGGGCAGTGGACTCAAGGGTGATCCGCTCCGAAGGCGTGGGGCGAATTGCCGTGGCAAGGGTATTGCCGGGGCTGCTAAAGCCGGCCCCGGCAAGGATCTTGCCGAGGCTGCTGAAGGATCTTGCCGGAGGAATCTGCTTCGTCCCCTTGCTCTTTGTGGTCTTGGCTTTGGGCTTCAGTTCCATCGAGCTTCGGTCTTACCCCGGCTCGCCTCCCTTGTCGTGCTTGGTGTGGTGGTGCTCGTGGCTTAGACTGCCCGTGCACAGTCATAGGGGTACAAAAAGTGTACCCCTCTTTTTGTACACCGACGGCCTTGCTCATCCACTAGTGGTTCATCTCCTTGAGAGTGACTGTGGCCTCTCTTCGGAGAAGATCCACACGGATTCAAGACCTCCTTCGGAGAAGATCCTACGAGATACCAAGACCTCCTCACGGAGATTACTATTGCTACTTGTATCATCTGTTGTTGACCATGAATCGTGTATCTCTTTATGTATCCGGATCTAGCACTTGTGTGATTACTTTCTTGTTGATTTGAGTGTTCCTCTTCTGCTTCCCATGTGATTTCCTCTTTGTGTTCTTCGTGTTTACCATGGGATCCCCTCCAATTCGTGAAATATCGACCTAGATCAGGTTGACCCCGCATCAATAAGTGGCACAAAAAATTGATGCAAAATGTCAGCAAGAGTTAATAATGTTGAAGAAGATTCACAAATTCCCAAATGTAACAAGTAGACCAATAGGAATGAAGGGAACACGGAAACACACACGTGGATAGATAAATGGGGTCGTGCAACCAAGAAATGAGCACAAAATATGGAGTCCACGAAAAACGCTCGTGTTGCACAACTCAAGAGAGACGCTAGCACGATTTCTCTATAGGCGGATACGACACTTGTGCACAACCTATGAGATGCAAAATGTATCAACTTTCTATCCCAAGTATGCTATGTATGTATGGTTCCCGATGTTCTTCTCAAGATGATCCAAGATGATCGGATATGACAATCTTATATAAAATGTGGTATGATGCTATGGCTATTGCTTACAAGCTTCTTTGTCTTTATCTTTTTGCTTAAAAGCTTATTCTCTTTTTTTGTATGGCCACGATGCGGAATGCACAAACCAAGATAGCAATTGTGTATATGCGGGAACAATCTTGTGACACAAGGTATGATATGATGATACCAAGATGATATGGTATGTAGGCAATGGATGCGTGGATGGATGATCACTAATGTGCACAAGTAACGTTGCTGGCAATAATCAAAGGCTAGTCCCGATAGGCAAGTGACGCAAAAGGGCTAGGGGTTAACAATGCAATGGCAAAGGAGAATATACAATGATGTCGTCGAAGATACCGTTCGATGATGATGATGATGAGAGGCGGTGTTCTTGATGTAGACCCGTTCCTAATTAGCCGAAACACCTTAGGAAACGGAAAAACCACAAATCAATATCTCAAGGACAAATGTCAAATGGTGGTAGCGGACAAGCGGTGGTGGTTGCGGAAATGTTGGTGGAAACTCGGTCAAAATGGGTTATGGTGGCGGAAGGGTATGATAGGCTATAAACGGTGTCGGGGTTGAAGGCACGGTCCCTAAGTAGCCGAAACACCTTAGGACACACAACCCACAACTCAAACAAGCTCAAACAAAATTGGGTTAGGTTGGGTTGGCGGAAATGTATAGTGGGCAATGGGTATGCGGAAGTGGTGGTGGTGGTTGATGAAGAAGCAATTGTCTCTAAGTAGCCTAAACATCTTAGGAGACTCAAATTACTCCTCAAGCAACCAATAATGCGATGGGGAAGAAAATGTGTTAGGTTGTGGAAGGCTATGGTGGCTATGCAGATGATATGGTGGAAGGCCTAGGCAAACTTGCCAAATTTAACAACATTTGATGGATTCAAATGATGATGGTAGTATTTTTGTGGCATGGGGGATGTCAATAGCTTCAAAACGAGCTAAAGAATGTCAAAATTGGAGTTCAGATGAATTAGTTATGGACAAAACAAAAATCAGCCAAAATCAAAATCTACAGGTACCAGACGTCCGGAAATGGTCGAAAGTCCGGTGACCGGACGTCCGGAAATCGTCGAAAATCTGTTATTTTCTTTTGTTGGGTGGTTCCGGTCGTCCGGTGGATGATGGACGTCCGGTGCTTTGTGAGGGTTCGGACGTCCGGTAAAATGCCGGTCGTCTGGTGGGTCGGGGTCAACGCGAGATGCGAGTTTCGGGACGCGATTTTGGGCGGAAAATGAAGATTTTGGGCTTGAATTTGGTGAGAATTCATGTGTGAAATATGGGGAAACTTGAGGAAATTTTAGATCCACTTGAAACCAAGCAAATCCATGGATCAAAATCAACAAAATATCATCAAACCAACAAATTACGAAAAAATTAGGGCTATTTTTGGTGGGGATTTTCGAAATTGGGGAAGAACACAACAAAACAAGGCTAGAAAACGATGCGGGGG
>LR738713.1:293448906-293460924 GCA_902687465.1 Secale cereale
TGATACCATGATGATGTAGGGTGGAGACCCTAAGGCCGTTCTTTCATGAAATGGAGGGGACCCCACGAAGAACACGATGAACACGGGGAAGAACAAGGAGAAATCACAAGGGAAAACACTCAAGAACAAGTCCAATCACACATCCACTAGACAATCAAACACACAAGATCACAAGGTAAATGAACAACAAAGGGAAAGAAACAAGGTAGAGTTTATCCCAAATCCAAAGGAGATGGGGTCTTGATGATATCCCGTAGGATCTTCTCACATGCTTGCATGGAGGTCTTGAATCCAAGCATGGATCTTCTTCGTAGAGGCCGCGGTCTCTCGATGGAGTAGAACCACAAGGATGAGCAAAGCTCTATCTCTAGAATGAGCTATCACTTTGATAAACCTAGAAATGAGGTGGGGAAGGAGTATATATAGTCTTAGCCACGAAGGGGTAAGTGGGGTAAGGGATACATGGCCAAAAGGCCCGGCTGCGCGCAGACAGGCACCAGACGTCCGGTCGGTGTCGGACGTCCGACGGCTCGCAGGGGTCTGGACATCCGGAGGGCATCAGACTTTTGCTATTTTGGCTCTGGACAGGTGCACCGGTCATACGATCGACGTCGGTCGTCCGGGCGCTGGGACTTGTCGGACGTTTGGCGTTCGTCGGTCGTCCGGATGCTGGAGCACTCATCGCCTAGAGTTTTTCTGGTCGTCTGGGCTGCGTCAGGTACCGGATGTCCAGTGTTGGTCGGACGTCCGGTGGCTGTAGCTTGCAGCAGCTCTGTTTCTTTCGTTTTCTCTTCCACGCTTCCCTCGCAGATGGTGTAGGTGATTCTTGACGTTTGCACTCCTCCTCGTCATTCGTGAAACTCCGACAATACCTATGCATGCACACGAGTGGAGTGTCAAGTAGTATACCATCCTCGAAGGGGTGAAGTGAACACGTGTAAAGGAGATGATTCACCTTTATGTATGAGAAGTAGAGGTCGCACGTGTCACTTGACAAATGGACTCTGGACATGGTGATGTCTGCAGGATGCTCCACATCATCCCCTCCCCCTTGGGAAAGATCCGTCCTCGGATCAAAAACAAAATCACCATGGGAAAGAGATGGCGTCGCCTTATAGAAGTGGACGATCACCAAGTACTCATCATCTCGAAGCTCAAAGTTGGCACTCTCCAGTGTTGAACCGTCTAGTGATTCCTTCAAAAGGAGCGAGAACAACAAACACTTGGAAAAACATATGTGGTTAGCATTAGTGCAAAACCAAGAATTCAAGAGGTGATTCACCCAACAAGTGTCGTCATCAAGCATAGCATATGGTGTGACAAAGGATTGTGACATGGCATGTAAGAATATGAATTGAGCACAATCAAGGTCATCATGGAAACAAGCATGTAAATGTGAGGTATTGATGCAAATATGTGTGACAAGATAAGAAGCGTCTACCTCATGGTCATAGCAAGTGCGCATAAATTGCTCAATGAAAGGTCTATGGTAGGCATATGAATCATTCGCAACACCAAATAAAATGAAGTGTCTAAACACATGAGTCAAGTTCAAGACAATCCAAGCATAACGTGCATATGGTGTAGTGAAAATCGTGTGGCACTCAACACAATAGAAAGAACAATTGTTCAACATGTGTGAGGCAATCAAGTTAAGCCAGTGACAAGCAATGGGACATGGCATATGTGAAGAGATGATATTGTTGCAACCAAGCATATGATAGGGACAAATAATCCATAAGTCGGATGCAACACACAAGGCATATATATCATGAAGCATGGCAAGTGGCAATGGCAAGTCGAAGCAAGATCTCTAACATGTGTGCAATCAAGTGGTCCAAGATGACCAAGAAGTCTCATGGTGCAAGCAACACATGTAGTATGATCCACAATATTCATGCTCATGGTTTGGGGGTTCTCAAAAGAGAAGGATATCACCTTGAAAGTGTGTCCAGTGCGTCCTCCACAATGCCGAAGCACAAGCAAGTGTGATGTAGAATCGTCATGGTAGAAGGTGGTTCGCTCTTAAGAGCTCGAATTGTCAACTCGCGTGAAGCGGAAGTCGACACGAAGTTCAAGTATCCCACACATGCACATAACAAAACAAAGAAAATATATGCATGGTATATAAACACATCATCCCCATGGACAATCTCATTAGCAAGAATAAAATCATTGTTGCACTCAATACATAGAAAATCATCTAGCATCAGAGAGGCAACATGTGGAGACATATGACAACAAGTAATAGCAATCATGTGTAAAGCATGGCAATAGTGGCTATCAACCGCATGAAAAGAGCATTTATGAATCATGGGTGATGCACTACACAAAGCAAACATGGTAATCATGTCTTGCAAACTAGTGGCGCGAAGATGCAACACACTTGAGAAACTCATGGAAATCATGTCATGTGAGCAAATGTTGGATATAGGTAATGCACATGACACATCATAAGCACAAAAGAAAATCATGGCCAAAATATCATCATAAGCGTTTGGCACAAAGCAATCATGGCAATAACAAGCAATATCTCCACCAAGCTTGCAAACACGCATACAAGTAGTAGAATCGATCATCATGTGTAATGCAAAGCATGGGTCACAAATGCATGGCAAAGGCATAGTAATGAGCATATCATGAAAAGTGAACATGGCAATATGGGAAAATGATACATTGTGAACAATAAGCCATAACCATGTGAGGGCCATGTAGAAGAAATACGTGAAGTCTTTGCGCAAAGGGAACGGTGGGAGAGACAATCCTCGAGTTCCCAAGTCGTCGTTGCTCTCTAGAGCTCGCTTTGTCAACTCATGGGATTGTGAGGTTGACAAGTATTCATGTGTACCTACACAAAAGAGACACAAACCAAAGAATTTGTGTGCGTGGTAAATGTACACATCATCCATCATGATGTGTATGTGCACGTTATAGTTAGCACAAGATAAGCATCGCTCAAAGAAATTTTATGCATGGTTTAAGAACATGTCATCCATCATGAAAGAATAGTTATTATGTATAGCATGATGGGGCAAAAATTAGAGCAATTATATGGCACAACAATAGCATTTTCATTCATAACATATTGTGCACACAATCATGGGAATCATGCAATGGATGGGATGGATCAAAATCTCCTAAAACGTATGAGGAAACTATGGGGGCCTCCTCATGAACAGTATCGAAAGCATAATGTGGAGAAATGGAACAACATCCAAGACAATGCATATCCGAAGCTAGGTGTTCATGGCATGTCATATGATGGATATGATGCAAGGTAAGCATGTCAATATCATCACAAGAAAAACAAATGCTAATAACCATGGGCTTATCATCTATGCCATAAGTACAAATTGGGTTTGTTTTAATGGCATGTGCATAGTTACTACAAAAAGATTGTGTGGGGACCCCGACTCATAAGTCGTGATCACCGAATGCACGTGTACAGTGATCCCAGAGATCAATGCTCACTGAACACACAGAAGCTGAATAACAAGAGTCTTACATCCATACATACCGTATTACACAAATAGGACCACTATGGTCGAGTCTTGAGTATATCATTGCAGCGGAAATCTTCAATAACAACTTGGACCCATGCCATATGCCTAACCCTACAGACATTCTGACTGGGAAGCGTCCTAGCTCGCATGCTCGTCACCAAGAAATCTTCATCATATCCTCTTCTCTCATGCCTGGCCAATAAAATAACCAGTGGCAAGCCAATGAGTACTTTGAATGTACTCGCAAGCAACCCAAGTGTGATGACAGAATAATTATGCAAGGCTCTACTGCTAATTGGCAGTTTTGCGGAAAGCTAGTTTTTCATATGCAAGTATGATCAACATATAATATGGACATGCATGTGTCTGCAACAAGTATTAGGAGGTCACATACATCATTATCGCGGAAGAGTTGTAATCAACTCATGCTCAAACTCATTGTGATTTCCTCAAGAATCACATCATCAATATCACTGAACCGTGTTGTTTCCTCACACACACACACACACACACACACACACACACACACACACACACACACACACCAGGTTTCGCAAACATTGGACATAGCCCAAGAGCGGTTACCCAACTGTCCTTGACCGTGGACACGGCTATTCGAATAGTTTTACACTCTGCAGAGGTTGCACACTTTACCCACTAGATCCGGGGAACTTCCGTGACATCCACGACCCGTGGTACCTCAAGTACCCGGGGTAAGCACCCGATCACTATCTTTCCCTAGACGACACTAATATGGAGTCCACTCGATTGGTAACAGCCCCGTGCCCCACATTTCACATCTCAAGATTTTTGGAGCCTCGCTCCCAAATTCATCACATACCACAAGCACGGGGTACCAACGGTGTGTCCGGTGCCCTGTAAAGACAGTCATGGCCGCCTATCCAAGCGCGACCCCGTCCCAAGAGTGACCTCATGTCACCCCCGTCACTAGTAATGCGGGCACCATGCTAGTATCGACCTAGGTAATCAGTAATGCCCTTTCCCATATAAGGGTAGAGTGGTTGCGCATGTTTGGTTGGGATAACGGTCGCAACTTAAACCAATCCGTTTGAAAAACATCACACACACTTTCCTCGGTACACCACTTCGTCATCAAGTGGTTACCCATCTCACCATCTCCCTCGGGCATAAGTGGCACCCGACGGGTTTTTCGAAAAGTCCTTTGAAGGTAGTCTGCCTCCGTCACCATGCATATACCCGTCCCATTTGCGTAGCCACTATTATAGCAACCTAACTACTCCCACCCACATAACCCTCATAGGAAGGTAGGGTCATGTTTGATGCAAGTTCTATAGCAAAGTAACAAAGGCACCAACCAAAGTGGTCACCTCTTCTACATGATTCCGATGCATTGATAATAAGGTGCTATGAGACATGCATAAAAAGGTTTCTCGAACATGGTCAAAGGGCTGCTTGCCTTGTTCTTCCGAGTCTTCAAACCTTCTGGTCCATCTCCGAGTACTTCGTTTATTTCGTCAACTAACGATGGAAACAATCATAATAAGCAACACAATCAAAGCAAAAATGAAAGTGCTCTAAAAATAGGAGTTGGACTTTTCCGGGATACCTCTGGTCATATTAGAAATGACCAAGGCGTTTTCATGGGCATTGGATCAATGGATAGTTTGGAACATTTCAATATGATGGAATCAAGGGTTTAATGGATTGGAAAGAAGTGTACAGAAATATATTCTTGAATGATGAGCAAAGGCATCCATCAACAAGTCATGATTTTAGAAGCATCTAGGAGTTGGTTTCAATGGATTCGGAATTCAAATGAATTTCCTAGGATTTTGCAAAGTTGATAAATATGAAGAAATGGCTCAATATTTGGTGGGGTACAGAAAGTATTAATAAAAATGTTCCAAAACTAAGTTTGGATATGACAAGCATCTAGGAATTTGAACCATTGCATTTGGATCAAATTTGAGCCCTTTGTGATTTTCTAAAGTTCATCACAGAAAATGAAATAAGGGTATTTGCTAATTATTTGTGAAGGAAATGTTCCTGTAAAAATGTGCATGTTGCACCATGTGATAGGGCATGATTTATGGAGTCACTGGAAATTTGAATCACCAAATTTGGAGTTCAAATGAATTGTTTAAGCATTTATGAAGTTTACAGAAAAAAGAAAAAAGGGAAAAAGGGGAGGGGTTTTATACCTATACTGCGTTTTGGCGCAGTATAGCGCTGCAGCGCTCTGGGCCGGCCCAACTGCACAGCAGCGCTCAGGGAACCTGGCCACGTCGAAGACGCCCGCCAGGAAGGGCGTTTCCGCACGGGGAAGGCGGCCGAGGCCAGACCCGTTTCCACTTAAACGGAGGGGCCCGCTCACTGGGTCGCTGACGCGCGGGCCCCCAGCGGCAGGCCGTCTTCTTCCTCCCGCGCGGTACGACGGGGAACAGGGGAGGTACGGCCGAGCGGCGCCGGCGCTCTCCCCGGCGGCACCGTCCGCCTCTGTCGACGCCCAGTACACCGGCGTGCTCAGGATGGTGTGCCGCACCCGTAGAGGTGCGCCAGGACCGCTGGGGTGGCCGGACTCGAGCAGTGCACCGGCCGCGGCGGACGGTGGCGATGGTGATGTTCAACACGGCGAGGAGAACACAAGGAGGAGGGAATGGAGCCTGGGGTGAGTTGGCGGTGGTGATGAAAGGGTGCGGGGATGCTCAGGGGGAGGAGAGAAAGGTCGAGGCCCGTGCATTTAGGCGGCGGCCGGCGGCTCTGCTCCGGCCGTAGTGATGGATGGAGGGCACGGGAGGAGGAGTGGGACGGTCCAAGAGGATCAGGAGAGGGAGAGGGAGTCCAGGGCATAGAGAGGGAGGCTCGATATGGCCTTATGTGGCGAGGCTTTGGTGCACCATGGGTGGCATCCACGGCCATGGCCAAGGCAGTGCCAGGGGACGGAATTGGCACACAAGCCCTTGTCCAGGGTGTTCGTGGGCATGGTCTAGGACCAGCGAGAGAAGAAAGGGAGCGGGGAAATGGTCAGAGGAGTCGCGCGTGTGAGCTCGTTCACTAGAGCTCGGGGTCGGCCGGTGCGCGTGCGAGCAGGGGTGAGAGAGGAGGAGAGAGGAGGGGGCCGACCGCCCAGCGTGTCCCGAACGCCGAGGCAGCCTCGGGGGACATGAGGGGGGAGGCCCTAGGTGCTCGGGGCCGGTGATTGGGGCGGCTACAGTGCGCCAGGGCACTGTAGCGCGCTCCAGAGCACCCGTTTGGCCGGCATGGCCGTGCCCTCGCCGCTCTGGATGCGTCCATCATGCCCAAAGCTGTCTGGGGGGTCGAGGGGGGAGTAAACAATTGAGTGATGGCCCTGGATGCTCTGGGGAGCCACTGGAATGAGGAGGGAGGTGAAGGAGGAGGTGAAAACTGCTGTCCAGAAGAGTGAATTGGGGTTTTACCCCCCTCCAATGATTGAGCTGAGGCAGGGGAGAGTTACTGGAGGTAGAATAGGACTAGGAGAAGCTGTGGTAAGAACTTGAGGTGAAGGGGTATAGTAAAAGGGGTCCAAACAATGGTTTTGGTAATTTAACAGAAGGTGTTTGATCATGTTTTGGGCAAGCAAAATAGCTCCACCTGACATGAGACTTAACAGGATCAAATGTCACATATAATTAGGGCCTTTCACCAAATTTGAGCTCATTTGGGAAAAGTTGCCAATGTAACTTTGGTGAACCCTAGAAATCAACAGAAATGGTTTCACCTTGTTTGAGTTAAGCTAATCATCTCCCCTTGATGCACCACTTGGTGTCGTGTCATCATTTGGGGTTATGATCATGCCCACAAAGTTTGAAGCCCCAGGTAAAAAGTTGACAATGTAGAGTTGTTCAAATTTGAATTTGAACAGAAATGGTTTTGGGGCACTTAGATCAAGTTATGCTTCTCCAAAACTTCTGCCATTTGGCATAGATGCATAATTACATCATTTTAGCATGTGCACCAAGTTTGAGAGCATTTGGACAAGTTTGGCAATGTAAAGTTGCTCAAACTTCAAAATGGACATAAATGGTTTTGAGGGGATTAGATGATGTTTCCTTGATCTTCAAGGCATGAGGCTTTGCAAGATCATCAAATATGTCATATGTGACATGATAGAATTTCCCTGGAATTTTTGGAGAATATTTCCTTTGTAAATATTTCAAAAGGTTGAAATATCCAGAAAGGGTTTTGGAAGGATTTGTCCAACATTTTGAACATGACCATGTGTTGAAACTCTTATATATGGACAATATATGTCCTATGAGTTTCCCTGAATTTTGGCAAATATTTTTGAAATACTTCAATAAATTTTCCCTATTAAAGACCATTTCTGGCCTTAAGAAAAAGCTTTTAAATAAAATATAAAAATAACTTTTAAAATTAATTATTTGTGGTTTCTGGGAGTCCTATACCTAATAGGATTCAAATATACTTTTTGAAAGATTGTTCACACCCTAAATAAGGTACTTGCAGTGCAAACCTCAATTCAGGGGTTTTTGGAAAACTAATTTTAGAAAATACATTTTGGCCAAAATATTTTTATAAGAAAATTCTATATTGTTCTACACACATGGCATGATCATTGAGCAAAAGTTTTGGATCAAGGAGTTGAAGTATAAGAGTTGGAGGATTTATTTGATTTTTAGAGCACTAGCAAACAGCAGACAAAAGTCAAATCAAGCAAAGTCAAAAACACTCAAAAGTTTTTGTAAATCCACATTTTTAACATGATAATTAGCTTAAGCAAAGTGACATGAAAATCAGGGTGTGACAGACCTACCCCCCTTACAAGAATCTCGTCCCCGAGATTCCCAGACTAGGCGTGGAAAGAAATACGGAGTCTTGGATACGGGGTAGTCTTCACTTTTTCTTGCTGGTTCTGCTCCTGGGTGGTGCTCCATGGAATCTCGAAGTACTTGGTGGTATGGCTTCTTGCTTGTTACCTTCCTTGATGGAGGTTGCTGAGGGGTCTCTTGCATAGGTTAGGTTGGGTTAGTCGACAAAGGTTCGGTGATGTCCTTGCGGGCACCGGGCTAGTTAGGAAGTAAGAAGTACTTCCAGAGTGGGGACTCGTGGAAGATTTGGTGCACGGAGGGTATCTCAGGTGGTAAATCTAGCTGGTTGACGTCTACTATTTGTCTTGCAGTGGTCTTGAAGAAGGGTTGATAAATCTTGGTGCGAGCGTGCTTTGACACGGAAATGCTCGGTTCCTTCGAGAGGGGTGGTTTGCAGATACGCCCAGTCTTCGACACGGAAGTTTACTTCTTGATGACGGTGGTCGGTGTAGTTCTTCCTTCTTGACAGGGCGGTCTTCAAATGTCTTCTATCCAGCTGTCCGTCTCTTCTTTTGTCTTCGGGCAGACAAGTAGGCCATCAATTAATGATGTTACCCAACTTGTCCAATTACTCCATGAGGTCTATGGGGGGGGGTACGCAAGGTAGGCTGTGGTATTGGTGGTGGTCTCCGTTGAGTATTTGCAGAGGCCTTCCTGACTTAGAGCGAAGGCCCGTGGTCAGAATCTGACCAGGTTGTGGCTTGGTGGGGCTTAAGGGTTCCAAGGATTCTAGTGAGTGTGTGAACGTTTATTATCTTACCCTTAAGCACGGTTTCTGAGATGCCAATAGCTCTATCTAGTACTCCGAACGAAAAAAAAGCATCCTCTCGCATAGACCAACTTCAATCACCACTCATGCCATACATATCCTCATGACTCTCAAGAGACGGTCTAACAAAATTATACTTGCCTACGATCCCCAAATCCATATGTATGTCTACCCCTATAATCCATGGGTAGATCATACATGCCGCTAAGCTTAAATTAAACTCCTCAATCCAAGCACTCAACCTATTCTTTCAAGGCTCAGGACAATGCATCTCTATTCTAAGGAAACACGTCATATGCCACTCCAAGATTTTGTTTCCTTCCTATGGATCAACTCCAATAGCCCGATAATTTCCATCAATCACCACATAATCCAACAATTCTACAAATCCGATGTCTACGGTGTTCCACAAGATCTCAAGTCCCTATAATACCCAAATACTTGGAAGGACTACGCATTACGATAGTAAGTCCACCAAATTCCCATCATCCGGGTCAAGTAAACGTCAAGATCGCGATCATATAGATCCCGATTTATTATCCACAACTCCGACAAATAATCCAATCTCCTAGTTTATTATCCACCGAGAAGCATGGTATCATGATCAGGATCATCGGTCTAAATCCAATTTACTCCGAACCATGCAGACATATCTAGTATGTATACCCAACCAGAATCACCTACTTAAATCCAAAGCTCATGTCCAACGGGTACTTCTACATGCTTCCCCAAAGTCATGATCCCGCCAATATGAAATCTCACAATCCATCAAGGTCTCAGATAATTCCTCGAAGTCACTGATATAAAGCCACCAAGTCATCTGTCTTGTATCCTCCATTTGGTCTATCTTTGGCATCGTCAGTTCTTGTGCTATATTAGGATGACAACGTGCTCGCTCACTGCGTCCACTAGCTCCTTTACGAACCCAGTGTTGTGCAAGGTTACAAGGGCTTAACATGTTCTCTCGCAATACTATAGGTTAAGCACATGGTTATGGGTTCGTGCTGGAGTGCCTCGTGAAGTCCCAAAGGGTCTAGGACTGGGTTACTAGCCTGGAGGGTTAAACATAATTCTACGGGGTTGTACTTGGTCACGGAGGTTGTAGCAGAAGTCTTCAGTGCCAGTTGGTTGCCGAGGTAGAATCCTTGGTGCATCTTGTCTTGCGGGTCTTTAGTTGGGGAGAGAGAGAAGAGAGGGAAACGTAGCGTAGAGGAGGGAAATGCCTAAAGGGGGTTCTATAGTGCAGGTGCAACAAACAGGTGCAAAAAGGTCGAAATAAAAGAAACAAGGCAAGGAAGGTGATATAGCCATGCACTTGTTGCCTGGGGCAGAAGTGCGACTTATATCAAAACACAAACAAATAAAAGCAAGCAACACACAATCATGGTTCTATTCGAACCATCATACGGACTCAACTGCGCATAGGGGGTACACGACTCATCCTACCCTAGGGGTTCTCAGACTCAGTGTCGTGACTTGTGCCTCGTGCAGTCTTTTGAGCTTCCTCAGGTGTTGCTATGTCCCTTGTAGTTGTTTGATGAATGATCCGGGTTGAGCCTGAAGAATCTTCAACAACTTCTCGCCTGATGGGGTGATGTGGTGAAGGTGCCTCCTTGTAGCCGGCGTTGACTTGGTCCTTCTTGTCTCTTTAATCATGACGACCCCTTGTGCCTTCTGGGACATCGAGGGTACCAGGCAGGCGATCCGTATGCAATGACAATAACGAGGCATAATAGAGGTCCAACATGTCGGTTTCGTTGATGAAAACATCGACACTAAGAGTGGGGGACGAAGAGAACCGTTTTCCTGCTCACTATAGTGAGGCGGACCAAATGGCGAGGTTCTCATCCACCGGTGGTTGCCGATACATCAACGGTAGTGACAGGATTACTCTATTAGCGATGCATATCATGATTTTGCATAACCTATACCCTGGTCATCATAGGCCAACGTTGCATCTTCTTGAGGCACTGTTAAGGGTATCACCATCTTCTGGGTCTTCATGTCCTCATTCCTCGAGGATGGATTTTCCGTTGACATCGTCTTGTCGTGGTGTCGTCAATCTTGTGTGCTGAAGTGGTGGGTGAGTGTTTGGCAAGGTGCACTCCACAAGGATTTCAGAAAATCCAGTGGTCACTGCATAGGGGTTCTAACGACCAAAGTTTTGAAGGGGAAGAGATCAGGTATAGCCTATTTTTCGAAAAACTGAGAAGGGAAGAGAAGTATAGATAGTTTTGAAAACTAGTTTTACCCTAACTAACGACCATGCTAACTAAGGCTTCCTACAGTCAGGATGGCTCTGATACCAGCTCTGTGGGGACCCCGACTCATAAGTCGTGATCACCGAATGCACGTGTACAGTGATCCCAGAGATCAATGCTCACTGAACACACAGAAGCTGAATAACAAGAGTCTTACATCCATACATACCGTATTACACAAATAGGACCACTATGGTCGAGTCTTGAGTATATCATTGCAGCGGAAATCTTCAATAACAACTTGGACCCATGCCATCTGCCTAACCCTACATGCATTCTGACTGGGAAGCGTCCTAGCTCGCATGCTCGTCACCAAGAAATCTTCATCATATCCTGTTCT
This sequence comes from Secale cereale, assembly GCA_902687465.1. Taxonomy (NCBI): domain Eukaryota; kingdom Viridiplantae; phylum Streptophyta; class Magnoliopsida; order Poales; family Poaceae; genus Secale; species Secale cereale. Next base: position 293,460,612 of record LR738713.1, read on the forward strand.
CTCATGCCTGGCCAATAAAATAACCAGTGGCAAGCCAATGAGTACTTTGAATGTACTCGCAAGCAACCCAAGTGTGATGACAGAATAATTATGCAAGGCTCTACTGCTAATTGGCAGTTTTGCGGAAAGCTAGTTTTTCATATGCAAGTATGATCAACATATAATATGGACATGCATGTGTCTGCAACAAGTATCAGGAGGTCACATATATCATTATCGTGGAAGAGTTGTAATCAACTCATGCTCAAACTCATTGTGATTTCCTCAAGAATCACATCATCAATATCACTGAACCGTGTTGTTTCCTCACACA
>LR738713.1:293460982-293485147 GCA_902687465.1 Secale cereale
ACACACACACACACACACACACACACACACACACACACCAGGTTTCGCAAACATTGGACGTAGCCCAAGAGTGGTTACCCATCTGTCCTTGACCGTGGACACGGCTATTCGAATAGTTTTACACTCTGCAGAGGTTGCACACTTTACCCACTAGATCCGGGGAACTTCCGTGACATCCACGACCCGCGGTACCTCAAGTACCCGGGGTAAGCACCCGATCACTATCTTTCCCTAGACGGCACTAATATGGAGTCCACTCGATTGGTAACAGCCCCGTGCCCCACATTTCACATCTCAAGATTTTTGGAGCCTCGCTCCCAAATTCATCACATACCACAAGCACGGGGTACCAACGGTGTGTCCGGTGCCCTGTAAAGACAGTCATGGCCGCCTATCCAAGCGCGACCCCGTCCCAAGAGTGACCTCATGTCACCCCCGTCACTAGTAATGCGGGCACCATGCTAGTATCAACCTAGGTAATCAGTAATGCCCTTTCCCATATAAGGGTAGAGTGGTTGCGCATGTTTGGTTGGGATAACGGTCGCAACTTAAACCAATCCGTTTGAAAAACATCACACACACTTGCCTCGGTACACCACTTCGTCATCAAGTGGTTACCCATCTCACCATCTCCCTCGGGCATAAGTGGCACCCGACGGGGTTTTCGAAAAGTCCTTTGAAGGTAGTCTGCCTCCGTCACCATGCATATACCCGTCCCATTTGCGTAGCCACTATTATAGCAACCTAACTACTTCCACCCACATAACCCTCATAGGAAGGTAGGGTCATATTTGATGCAAGTTCAATAGCAAAGTAACAAAGGCACCAACCAAAGTGGTCACCTCTTCTACATGATTTCGATGCATTGATAATAAGGTGCTATGAGACATGCATAAAAAGGTTTCTCGAACATGGTCAAAGGGCTTCTTGCCTTGTTCTTCCGAGTCTTCAAACCTTCTGGTCCATCTCCGAGTACTTCGTTTATTTCGTCAACTAACGATGGAAACAATCATAATAAGCAACACAATCAAAGCAAAAATGAAAGTGCTCTAAAAATAGGAGTTGGACTTTTCTGGCATACCTCTGGTCATATTAGAAATGACCAAGGTGTTTTCATGGGCATTGGATCAATGGATAGTTTGGAACATTTCAATATGATGGAATCAAGGGTTTAATTAATTGGAAAGAAGTGTACAGAAATATATTCTTGAATGATGAGCAAAGGTACCCATCAACAAGTCATGATTTTAGAAGCATCTAGGAGTTGGTTTCAATGGATTTGGAATTCAAATGAATTTCCTAGGATTTTGCAAAGTTGATAAATATGAAGAAATGGCTCAATATTTGGTGGGGTACAGAAAGTATTAATAAAAATGTTCCAAAACTAAGTTTGGATATGAAAAGCATCTAGGAATTCGAACCACTGCATTTGGATCAAATTTGAGCCCTCTGTGATTTTCTAAAGTTCATCACAGAAAATGAAATAAGGGTATTTGCTAATTATTTGTGAAGGAAAGGTTCCTGGAAAAATGTGCATGTTGCACCATGTGATAGGGCATGATTTATGGAGTCACTGGAAATTTGAATCACCAAATTTGGAGTTCAAATGAATTGTTTAAGCATTTATGAAGTTTACAGAAAAAAGAAAAAGGGAAAAAGGGGAGGGGTTTTATACCTATACTGCGTTTTGGCGCTGTATAGCGCCGCAGCGCTCTGGGCCAGCCCAACTGCACAGCAGCGCGCAGGGAACCTGGCCACGTCGAAGGCGCCCGCCAGGAAGGGCGTTTCCGCGCGGGGAAGGCGGCCGAGGCCAGACCCGTTTCAACTTAAACGGAGGGGCCTGCCCACTGGGTCGCTGACGCGCGGGCCACCAGCGGCAGGCCGTCTTCTTCCTCCCGCGCGGTACGACGGGGAACAGGGGAGGTACAGCCGAGCGGCGCCGGCGCTCTCCCCGGCGGCACCGCCCGCCTTTGTCGACGCCCAGCACACCGGCGTGCTCAGGACGTTGTGCCGCACCCGTAGAGGTGCGCCACGACCGCTGGGGTGGCCGGACTCGAGCAGCGCACCGGCCACGGCGGACGGTGGCGATGGTGATGTTCAACACGGCGAGGAGAACACGAGGAGGAGGGAATGGAGCCTGGGGTGAGTTGGCGGTGGTGATGAAAGGGTGCGGGGATGCTCAGGGGGAGGAGAGAAAGGTCGAGGCCCGTGAATTTAGGCGGCGGCCGGTGGCTCTACTCCGCCCGTAGTGATGGATGGAGGGCACGGGAGGAGGAGTGGGACGGTCCAAGAGGATCAAGAGAGGGAGAGGGAGTCCAGGGCATAGAGAGGGAGGCTCGATATGGCCTTATGTGGCGAGGCTTTGGTGCACCGTGGGTGGCATCCACGACCATGGCCAAGGCAGTGCCAGGGGACGGAATTGGCACACAAGCCCTTGTCCAGGGTGTTCGTGGGCATGGTCTAGGACCAGGGAGAGAAGAAACGGAGCGGGGAAACGGTCAGAGGATTCGCGCATGTGAGCTCGCTCATTGGAGCTCGGGGTCGGCTAGTGCGCGTGCGAGTAGGGGTGAGAGAGGAGGAGAGAGGAGGGGGCCGACCGCCCAGCGTGTCCCGGACGCCGAGGCAACCTCGGGGGACACGAGGGGGAGGCCCTAGGTGGTCGGGGCCGGTGATTGGGGCGGCTACAGTGCACCAGGGCACTGTAGCGCGCTCCAGAGCACCCGTTTGGCCGGCATGGCCGTGCCCTCGCCGCTCTGGACGCGTCCATCATGCCCAAAGCTGTCTGGGGGGTCGAGGGGGTAGTAAATAATTGAGTGATGGCCCTGGATGCTCTGGGGAGCCACTGGAATGAGGACGGAGGTGAAGGAGGAGGTGAAAACTGCTATCCAGAAGAGTGAATTGGGGTTTTACCCCCCTCCAATGATTGAGCTGAGGCAGGGAGAGTTACTGGAGGTAGAATAGGACTAGGAGAAGCTGTGGTAAGAACTTGAGGTGAAGGGGTATAGTAAAAAGGGTCCAAACAATGGTTTTGGTAATTTAACAGAAGGTGTTTGATCATGTTTTGGGCAAGCAAAATAGCTCCACTTGACATGAGACTTAACAGGATCAAATGTTACATATAATTAGGGACTTTCACCAAATTTGAGCTCATTTGGGAAAAGTTGCCAATGTAACTTTGGTGAACCCTAGAAATCAACAGAAATGGTTTCACCTTGTTTGAGTTAAGCTAATCATCTCCCCTTGATGCACCACTTTGTGTAGTGTCATCATTTGGGGTTATGATCATGCCCACCAAGTTTGAAGCCCCAGGTAAAAAGTAGACAATGTAGAGTTGTTCAAATTTGAATTTGAACAGAAATGGTTTTGGGGCACTTAGATTAAGTTATGCTTCTCCAAAACTTGTGCCATTTGGCATAGATGCATAATTACATCATTTTAGCATGTGCACCAAGTTTGAGAGCATTTGGACAAGTCTGGCAATGTAAAGTTGCTCAAACTTCAAAATGGACAAAAATGGTTTTGAGGGGATTAGATGATGTTTCCTTGATCTTCAAGGCATGAGGGTTTGCAAGATCATCAAATATGTCATATATGACATGATAGAATTTCCCTGGAATTTTTGGAGAATATTTCCTTTGTAAATATTTCAAAAGCTTGAAATATCCAGAAAAGGTTTTGGAAGGATTTGTCCAACATTTTGAACATGACCATGTGTTGAAACTCTTATATATGGACAATATATGTCCTATGAGTTTCCCTGAATTTTGGCAAATATTTTTGAAATACTTAAATAATTTTTCCCTATTAAAGACCATTTCTGGCCTTAATAAAAAGCTTTTAAATAAAATATAAAAATAACTTTTAAAATTGATTTTTTGTGGTTTCTGGGAGTCATATACCTAATAGGATTCAAATATACTTTTTGAAAGATTTTTCACACCCTAAATAAGGTACTTGCAGTGCAAACCTCAATTCAGGGGTTTTTCGAAAACTAATTTTGGAAAATACATTTTGGCCAAAATATTTTTATAAGAAAATTCTATATTGTTCTATACACATGTCATGATCATTGAGCAAAAGTTTTGGATCAAGGAGTTGAAGTATAAGAGTTGGAGGATTTATTTGATTTTTAGAGCACTAGCAAACAGCAGACAAAAGTCAAATCAAGCAAAGTCAAAAACACTCAAAAGTTTTTGTAAATCCACATTTTTAACATGATAATTAGCTTAAGCAAAGTGACATGAAAATCAGGGTGTGGCAGATTGCAAATATGACATATTATTAATCTCATGCAAAGCATATGACAAGTCAAGCGGGTTGTTAAACATGATGTCACCAAGAGAATTATCACAAGAAATACTATGCAACATGGCATCACAACTACCAGACTCCACATGGCAATCATCAAACTCATCATAAATGGGTAAATCATCGCATGGGAAAATCATACTAGAATGAAGCATGGCAATAGGTGGATCAACATCATGCAAGCAATGAATGTGAGCATAGTCCACTAGTGGGATGAGAGCATCACCTTCACCTTTGTTACCTTTTTCATTCCACTCATGTGGTGTAGGTGAGGTGGGAAATACCAAATGGTGGTCATAACCTTCATCTTGATGGAACCATGTGGGGGTGCATCAGAGTTCACCATGGCCATCATCTTGTTTATAGGAAGGGCGAAGTCGTCGAGGATCGACATGTCATCATATATATGGGACCTAGCACCAAATGAGAAGGCACAATAGAGGTAGAGGTCAAGTCGTAAGTGTTGAAAGTGGCCTCACATGACCTATCAACTATCTCACTCTCTCTATGTGGTGGCTCACTCACGCCCTCAATGTAGGTGCACTGAATGTCGCATATAGTTGAGTCACTCATATCACTCAAGTGGTGGGGGCTGTGGCTCTCCTCATATGGGAATTGGGGCAACTGATCATATGTGGAGTTAGTGGTGAACTCACTCCCACTATCAATGTGGTGGCACAAGTCACTCAAGTCATCATATGTCGCAGTGGTCAAAGGTAAAATCCCATGCTCAACCATCTCGTCACCATCGGCGTGGATGAAGGCCGAATATGGCACATCATCACTCTCGCCTCCAAAACTGGAAGCATCATCCTTGCTCGTCACCGTATCGTTTCCTCCAAAGCTAGGCCCTCGAATGGCGCTGTAGTCGTAGTCGTCACCGCATTGTCTTGAATAAGAGTCAAAGTAGAGTCGGCATCATCAATGCCACAAAGAGGGATGACGGTGGAGTCGAACTTGGGAACGTCGTCTTGGAGCTCATCGGGCTTGGACATCGTGGTGGTATTAGCCTCATGCTCGCCTTGGAGCTTGGTCTTCGAGTAGTGTGCTTGCGGTGGAGAAGCCTTGGCCTTCATGAGTTCTTGTTCCGCCTTGAGAGCACCAATGTAGTTGTCGTCGAGGGACTTGTAGTTCTCGAGGAAGATAGTCTTGGAGATGTTGTTGTTCAATCCCATCATGTAGGATCGAAAGTATGTCTAGAGGGGGGGGGGTGATTAGACTACTTGACTAAATAAAAATCTAGCCTTTTCCCAATTTTAGTTCTTGGCAGATTTTAGCAACTTAGCACAAGTCAATCAATCAACCTACACATGCAATTCTAAGAGTGTAGCAGCGGAAAGTAAAACAATTGCATATGAAGGTAAAGGGAGGAGTTTGGAGGGACCAAACACAAGTGAAGACAACGATGTTTTTTTTCTTGGTTCGGATAGGTGGTGCTATCGTACATCCAAGTTGATGGAGACTTCAACCCTCGAAGGGTAACGGCTGCGCGAGTCCATGGAGGGCTCCACCCACGAAGGGTCCACGAAGAAGCAACCTTGTCTATCCCACCATGGCCATCTCCCACGAAGGACTTGCCTCACTAGGGGTAGATCATCACGAAGTAGGCGATCTCCTTGCCCTTACAAACTCCTTGGTTCAACTCCAGAATCTCGTTGGAGGCTCCCAAGTGACACCTAACCAATCTAGGAGACACACTCCCCAAAAGCTAATTGACAGTGTGTTGGTGATGAACTCCTTGCTCAAATGCTTCAAATGATAGTCTCCCTAACACTCAAACAGCTCCTCACAGATTTGGATATGGTGGAAGAAAGATTTGAGTGGAAAGCAACTTGGGAAGGCTATAGACAAGATTCATATGGTAGGGATGGAATATCTTGATCTCAAGACTTGAGTAGGTGGTTCTCTCTCAGAACATGAATGATGGAAGTGTAGGTATGTTCTGATGGCTCTCTCCACGAGTGAAGAGTGGGTGGAGGGGTATATATAGCCTCCACACAAAATCTAACATGCAATTTACCAAACTCGATGGGACCGATTCAGAGAACTCGGTCAGACCGATTTAGTTCATAATGTGGCCGTTAGGCATTTCGGTGCGACCGATATGATCAACTCGGTGGGACCGATTCATTAGGGTTAGGGCACAACGTAATCTCGGTGAGATTACAAAAACTCGATGGGACCGATTTTGGTAATCAGCACACAGAGAGTTGGTCAGGCAAACTCGGTGGGACCGATTTGCTCATTTCGGTGAGACCGAAACGTTATGAAGAGGAAACAAATAGTTTGCATTGCAAACTCGGTGGGACCGATCGCTAATGTTACGAAGGGAAACAGAGAGTTTGCAATCCCATCTCGGTGAGACCGAGATCCCTTTCGGTGAGACCGAAATGATTACGGTTTCTGGCAGTGGGTATGTCAAATGAACTCGGTAGCGCCGGATAGATCTTTTCGGTGGGGCCTGATACGTCTCCAACGTATCTACTTTTCCAAACACTTTTGCCCTTGTCTTGGACTCTAACTTGCATGATTTTAATGGAATTAACCCGGACTGACGCTGTTTTCAGCAGAATTGCCATGGTGTTGTTTTTGTGCAGAAATAAAAAGTTCTCGGAATGACCTGAAAATCCATGGAGAATTATTTTGGAAAATATAAAAAATACCTGCGGAAAGATCTACGTCAGGGGGCCCACACCCTGTCCACTAGGGTGGGGGCGCGCCCCCTCCCCCTGGGCGCGCCCCCTGCTTCGTGGGCCCCCTGACGCTCCACCGACGTATCTTCGGACCCCATATATCCACTTTCGGGGAGAAAAAATAAGAGAGGAAGAATTATCGTGTTTTATGATATGGAGCCGCCGCCAAGCCCTAATCTCTCTCGGGAGGGCTGATCTAAAGTCCGTTCGGGGCTCCGGAGAGTGGAGATCGTCGCCATCGTCATCATCAACCTTCCTCCATCACCAATTCCATGATGCTCACCGCCGTGCGTGAGTAATTCCACTGTAGGCTTGCTCGACGGTGATGAGTTGAATGAGATCTACCATGTAATCGAGTTAGTTTTGTTAGGGTTTGATCCCAAGTATCCACTATGTTCTGAGATTGATGTTGCTATGACTTTGCCATGCTTAATGCTTGTCACTAGGGCCCGAGTGCCATGATTTCAGATCTGAACCTATTATGTTTTCATGAATATATGTGTGTTCTTGATCCTATCTTGCAAGTCTATAGTCACCTACTATGTGTTATGATCCGGCAACCCCGAAGTGACAATAATCGGGACCACTCCCGGTGATGACCGTAGTTTGAGGAGTTCATGTATTCACTATGTGTTAATTCTTTGGTATGGAACTCTATTAAAAGGAGGCCTTAATATCCCTTCGTTTCCAATAGGACCCCACTGCCATGGGAGGGTAGGACAAAAGATGGCATGCAAGTTATTTTCCATAAGCACGTATGATTATATTCGGAATACATGCCTACATTACATTGATGAACTGGAGCTAGTTCTGTGTCACCCTAGGTTATAACTTTTACATGATGAATCGCATCTGACATAATTCCCCATCATTGATCCAATGCCTAAGAGCTTTTCACATATTGCTTGTTGCTTATTTACTTTTCCGCTGCTACTATTAGAAAAACTACAAAAACAATACCGTTACTTTTATTGATGTTACTGCTATCTCCATATTACTTTGCTACTAAACTATCTTGCTGCAGATACTAAGTTTCTAGGTGTGGTTGAATTGACAACTCATCTTCTAATACTTAAGAGTATTCTTTGGCACCCCTTGTGTCGAATCAATAAATTTGGGTTAAATACTTTAACCTCGAAAACTGTTGCGACCCCCTACACTTGTGGGTTATCAAGACTATTTTCTGGAGCCGTTGCCGGCGAGCATAGCTCTATTCTTTAAGTCACTTGGGATTTATATCTGTTGATCACTATGAAGAATTTGAAAGACTCAAAGACCAAGATCTTAGCCTCAACTACGAGGGGACGTAAGGAACTGCCATCTAGCTCTGCACATGATTCACCATCTGTTATGATTAAACTTGCAACACCTGCTCCTGCTATTGAATCTGATATGTCGTATGTTCTTGATGATGCCACTTCTGTTATGTATGATGAAACTACTTCTATGCCTGATAATACTGTGCCACCAGGTGAATTTCTAGATGAACAAATTGCTAGGGTTAGGAAGAATGCAAATATTGAAACTGATAATATTTATGAAAGTGATGATGAAGCTTCTCCCCCTAGATATGAATTGCCTGTTGTTCCTGAGGGTTATGTTATGCATGAAGAAACTGCTAGAAACTTTCTTGCTTGCAATGATAGATATGATCTTAAGAAATTATTAGCTAAGCTGAAAGAAAAGTCCTTGAATGCTAGAATGAAACATGACCCTGCTTTCGCTACTTCACCTATCTTTGTTACTGATAAGGATTATGAATTCTCTGTTGATCCTAAGTTAATTACTTTGGTTGAATCTGATCCTTTCCATGACTATGAGTCTGAAACTGTTGTGGCACATCTTACTAAGTTGAATGATATAGCCACCCTGCTTACCAATGATGAAAATATTCGCTACTACTATATCCTTAAGTTGTTTCCTTTCTCGTTAAAGGGTGATGCTAAGACTTGGTTTTATTCTCTTGATCCTGGTTGTGTGCGTAGTCCCCAGGATATGATGTATTACTTCTCTGCTAAATATTTTCCCGCTCATAAGAAACAAGCTGCCTTATGGGAAATATATAACTTTGTGCAAATTGAAGAAGAGAGTCTCCCACAAGCTTGGGGGAGGCTTCTCCAATTACTTAATGCTTTGCCTGATCATCCTCTAGAGAGGAACGATATACTTGATGTCTTTTATAATGGACTAACCGATGCTTCCAGAGACCACCTGGATAGTTGTGCTGGTTGTGTTTTCAGGGAAATAACAGTTGATCAAGCTGAATTATTATTGAATAATATGCTGGCCAATGAAAATAATTGGACACTTCCTGAACCAGCCCCTAAGCCAACTCCGAAGAAAAGAGGTGTTCTATTTCTCAGTCCTGAAGATATGCAAGAGGCAAAGAAATCTATGAAAGAAAAGGTATTAAAGCTGAAGATGTTAAGAATTTACCACCTATTGAAGAAATACATGGTCTTGATAACCCGACACAGGTAGTAAAGGTAAATTCTCTTTATAGATTTGATGAAGGTGATATTCCTCGTTATAAGTCTGCTAGCCAATGCTTAGATGAGTTTGACAATTTTATTGTGAAACAAGAAAACTTCAATGCTTATATTGTAAGACAATTGCAACATAGTTCTTATATGATTGAACACTTGAGTGATTATCTGTCTAGAGTTAAAGGTGAATTGAAACTCATTAGTAAACATGCTTCCATGGTTACCACTCAAGTAGAACAAGTACTTAAGGCTCAGAATGATTTGCTCAATGAAGTAAATAGTAAGAATAATGACTTTGTTGTTAGAGTTGCAACTAGAGGGGTAAAGTGACTCAGAAACCTTTGTATCCTGAGGGCCACCCAAAGAGAATTGAGCAAGATTCTCAAAGAGCTAATTTAGATGCACCTAGTTCTTCTAAGAAGAAGAAAAAGAAAAATGATATGACTTTGCATGCTTCTAGTGAATCTGTAGCTGACACACCTGAGAATACCAATGATATATCTCTTTCTGATGCTGAGACACAATCTGGTAATGAACATGAACCTAGTGATAATGTTAATGATGATGTTCATGATGATGCTCAACCTAGCGATGATAACGATGTAGAGACTGAACCTGTTGTTGATCTTGATAACCCACAATCAAAGAATCAACGTTATGATAAGAGAGACTTTGTTGCTAGGAAGCACGGTAGGGAGAGAGAACCATGGATTCAGAAACCCATGCCTTTTCCTCCGAAACCATCCAAGAAAAAGGATGATGAGGATTTTGAGCGCTTTGCTGAAATGATTAGACCTATCTTTTTGCGTATGCGTTTAACTGATGTGCTTACAACATCCTTATGCTAAATATATGAAGGATATTATTACCAATAAAAGAAAGATACCTGAAGTAGAAATTTCCACCATGCTTGCCAATTACACTTTAAAGGGTGGAATACCTAAGAAACTAGGAGATCAAGGAGTACCCAGTATACCTTGCTCCATTAAACGAAACTATGTTAAAACTGCTTTATTTGATCTTGGAGCTGGTGTCAGTGTCATGCCTCTCTCTTTATATCGTAGACTTGACTTGAGTAAGTTGACACCTACTGAAATATCTTTGCAAATGGCTGATAAATCAACTGCTATACCTGTCGATATTTGTGAGGATGTGCCTGTTGTGGTTGCAAATGTTACTATTCTAACGGACTTTGTTATACTTGATATTCCAGAGGACGATAGTATGTATATTATCCTTGGTAGACCATTTTTGAATACTGCAGGGGCTGTTATTGATTGCAACAAAGGCAATGTCACTTTTCATGTCAATTGTAATGAGCATACGGTACACTTTACGTGGAAACAACCTCAGGTCCACAGTATCAATTATATTGGAAACATTTCAACTATCACTATTGGAGGTTTTGAATTTCCTCTTCCTACCGACAAGAAGGCATATGATATTCTTATTGTTGGGGACATACATATTCCCATTGAGGTGACATAGTGTTATTTGAAAATTATCCGATTTCATGTTACTCGAAAAGACTTTATTAACAAGACCTGATCAACCTTGTTAATGGATTCCTTTTGATGAGCATGAGATGGGTGAATCTACATAGCACAACCTTATGTATCCCCCTTTTACTTTCTGTTAATTAGGAGAAATAAAGCAAAAATAGTATTCTCTGTCTGTTTCCAGACTTATCCATGCAATAAAAAATACCCCAAAATAAAAGTTCTCCAAATGCCCTGAAAATTAAATATGATTTTTCTGAAATATTGGAGAATATATGGCACAGAAAACACCACGAGGGGACCCAGCACCTGGCCACAAGGGTCCAGGGCACGCCCACCCTCACAGGGCGCGCCCCCTGCCTCGTGGGCCCCACATGGCCCCCCTCCACTTATTCCTGCACCCATACCCTTCTTCTTCCTCCCAAAAAAATCACCAACCAGCTCAAGCACGAGTTCTAGCTCATCTTGCTGCCATTTTCGATCTGCTTGCTCAAAGCACCATTCACCAAACTGTTTGGGGAGATTGTCCCTTGGTATGTGACTCCTCCATTGGTCCAATTAGTTTTTGTTCTAGTGCTTTATTTATTGCAAATTTTTGCTGCTGTGGTGACCTTGTTCTTGAGCTTGCATGTCAAATTTCTTTGGTCCCTAGTAGTTCTAGTGCATGATATAGTCTCTAGGCACTTGTAGGAGTTGTTGCTATCAATCTTGTTGAGTTTGATTAACTTTTATTTTGAGTTACTAAAAATTTCAGAAATTTTCAGAGGAGGAAAATGATAAAGAGATTGTTGAGGTTTCCTCCAGTAGAAGTTCAGATGAGAAGAAAAAGGAAGAAAATAAGAAGCCCAAATATAATCTCCCTCGCATGGCGGAAGTTCGACCATGTGAATGGCCTTGTAATGAGTTCATGACAGCCGCCAGGATTTACGAAGACTTTTATTGGTTGGCAAATAATGCAGGCCTCACCGACTTCCTCCATGACCAGTGTGATCAGTATCTCTTACTCACTAATATTTTCATGCAAAATTTTCATTTTCATGCTAAGAAAACACCACCTACAGTGGAGTTTCGTTTATATGATGAGGTTAAGGAGATACCACTCTTAGAATTTTGTGAAGTATGAAATATACCCTTTGAAGGTAGACTTGACGAACCACGTCATGAAGACGTTGAAAGGTTTATTGACATGATAGCTGTAGGGGAAACTAGACAAGTCTCAGGGGCAAGAATTACTAATATACATTTCCCTGTTCTGCGCTACTTTGCTTTATTTGCTAGTATATGTTTAATTGGTCGCGGGAACAGTGGGAATCTTAGTGCCCCTGATATTGTCATTTTACGCCATGCTTTGTTTCAAGACACAACTATTAGCTTGGGTGATGTCATTGCAAAACGACTGAGTTTGAACCGCTCAAAGGGCCCCGTCTTGGGAGGCATCTTTGCTTCTCGCCTTGCTGAACATTTTAGAATACCTATTAGGCATCACGAGAAGGAAGAAAAATTGCTTGCCCCTATTTATCTAGATTACAAGAGCATGATAGCACATGATTCTATTGTTAAAGACAAGGATATGTTGCTTAATTATAAACTAAGGTTTGATAAAAATATTGTGAGATTGTTATCTTGCCTGCACCATCTTTGTTTGATCTGTGTACATGCATATATCTTGTTACGTCAGACGCTTTCTACAAGCACCACAGCCAGGCACGAGCTTCAGAGCTTGAGCCGGAGCCACCACTCAATCCTTGCCGCCAGTCTGTTTATGGGTGGGATCTGGATGAGCTTGCCAACCAGTGGCACCCAGAGGACACATCTCAGTACACTGTAGGGAGTAGCTTCGATCCGTGGCCATAGATTAACTTAGGCCAAAAGCCTAAGCTTGGGGGAGTACGTGTTTCTCATCGACTTTACATTCATGTTCACACACTTGTTCTAGTTGTCGGTGCTCACACTCTTTCATTCTACCATCCATGTTTAGTTTCAATTCTTTTCTTAGTCTTTTTCTTGTGTGTTAGAAAAAACCCTTAAGAAAAACCAAAAATAATTATATGTAGCTTTTAGCTAGTTTACTTTCCTTGCTTGTAGTAGTAGTAATAAACGAAAACCCAAAAAGATTTCGCGTTCTTCTTTTGCTTGTCGGGAGCTTTCCCGTGTAAATAGTTTATTTTCTTTTCTTTGGGGGTCAAGAGTAGAAGACCATGATTAAAATGCTTAGTGGCTCTCGTATGCTTTATTGATTGATTTAACCTTGAGCCATATTACCTTGTCTTCTCTCTTGTATTAAATGCTCGCAGATTCCAACTTAGTCCAATGCACGTGCACTATTATTATTGTCCACACCGTTCGGTCGTGCGAGTGAAAGGCAATAAGGATGATATATGATGAACTAATTGAGATGAGAAAAGCTGGTATGAACTCGACCTCTCTTATTTTTGTAAATATGATAGTTCATCGTTCCTGATTCAACTTGTTATGAATGAAACATGCTTGCAATGACAATTAGATATCATAGCTGCTTATGCCATGCTTAATTAGCGGAGAGTTTATAATGGTCTATCTTGCGTGCCAACATGATATTAAAATGGTTGTGATGTGGTATGATGGGGTGGTATCATCCTTTGAACAATTCAAGTGGTCTGACTTGTCACATGTTCACGCATGTAGTTAAAACAAATCAACATAGCCTCCACGATATTTATGTTCATGGTGATTTATATCCTACTCATGCTTGCATTCATTGTTGATTAATTTTAATGCATGTTCATGACCGTTGTCGCTCTCTAGCTGGTCGCTTCCCAGTCTCTTTCTAGCCTTCACCTGTACTAAGTGGGAATACTACTTATGCATCCGCTTCCATAAACCCCAAAGTTATTCCAATGAGTCCACCATACCTTCCTATATGCGGTGTTTACCTGCCGTTCCAAGTAAATTTGTATGTGCCAAACTCTAAACCTTCAAATGAAATTCTGTTTTGTATGCTCGAACAGCTCATGTATCAGCTACGACTATCAATATCTTCCATGCTAGGTGGGTTATTCTCACGATGAGTGGACTCCGCTCATCATTCATGAGAAAATGGCTGGTAACCGGGATGCACAGTCCCATGCTCAAAATCATAATAATTAAACAAAACTCCCCCAGCGTTGTTGTTGGTTTGGACGGTACCCGTTGTTTCGGACCAGCAGTGGAGTGTGCTTGTTGGTGGTTGGGGGAGTATAAACTTTACCATTCTGTTTGGGAACCGCCTATAATGTGCGTAGCATAGAAGATATCGAGATTCTTGGTTGTTATGTTGACAATGAAAGTATACCGCTCAAATTGTTATTCATCTCTATTTAAAAATCAAGCTCTGGCACCTCTACAAATCCTTGCTTCCCTCTGCTAAGGGCCTATCTATTTACTTTTATGCTGAGTCATCACCCTCTTATAAAAGAGCAATAATAGGAGAGCACCTTTGTCATTTGCATGTATTACTATTAATTTGCATTGAGTATGATCATGACTGGATCTCTTTTACCATGAATTACAATGTCTAGTCAGTCCTTGACCTTTAAAGGTGCTCTGCATTTATGTTTTGCGGTCTCAGAAAAGGCTAGCGAGATACCATCTTGTTATATCATATCATGATTGTTTTAAGAAAGTGTTGACATCCGAGGTTTATTATTATTGCTCGCTAGTTGATTATGCCATTGATATGAGTAGACATGAGACCTGAAAGTTATTGTGAATGTGGTTAGTTCATGATCATTGATCAAAACCTGAATGTTGGCTTACATATTTGCAACAACAAGAGCAAACAAAGTTTCTCAAAGTTTTTCTTTATCACTTTCAGTTTATCAACTGAATTGCTTGAGGACAAGCAAAGGTTTAACCTTCGGGGAGTTGATACGTCTCCAACATATCTACTTTTCCAAACACTTTTGCCCTTGTTTTGGACTCTAACTTGCATGATTTGAATGGAACTAACCCGGACTGACGCTGTTTCAGCAGAATTGCCATGGTGTTGTTTTTGTGCAGAAATAAAAAGTTCTCAGAATGACCTGAAAATCCACGGAGATTTATTTTGGAAAATATAAAAAATACATGCGGAAAAATCTATGTCAGGGGGGCCCACACCCTGTCCACGAGGGTGGGGGCGCGCCCCCTTCCCCTGGGCGCGTCCCCCTACCTTGTGGGCCCCCTGACGCTCCACCGACGTATCTCCGGACCCCATATATTCACTTTCGGGGAGAAAACAATCAGAGAGGAAGAATTATCACGTTTTATGATACGGAGCCGCCGTCAAGCCCTAATCTCTCTCGGGAGGGCTGATCCGGAGTCCGTTCGGGGCTCCGGAGAGTGGAGATCGTCGCCATCGTCATCATCAACCTTCCTCCATCACCAATTCCATGATGCTCACCGCCGTGTGTGAGTAACTCTATCGTAGGCTTGCTGGACGGTGATGGGTTGGATGAGATCTACCATGTAATCGAGTTAGTTTTGTTAGGGTTTGATCCCTAGTATCCACTATGTTCAGAGATTAATGTTGATATGACTTTGCTATGCTTAATGCTTGTAACTAGGGCCCGAGTGCCATGATTTCAGATATGAATCTATTATGTTTTCATGAATATATGTGTGTTCTTGATCCTATCTTGCAAGTCTATAGTCACCTACTATGCGTTATGATCCGGCAACCCCGAAGTGACAATAATCGGGACCACTCCCGGTGATGACTGTAGTTTGAGGAGTTCATTTAATCACTATGTGTTAATGCTTTGGTCCGATACTCTATTAAAAGAAGGCCTTAATATACCTTAGTTTCCAATAGGACCCCGCTGCCACGGGAGGGTAGGATACAAGATGTCATGCAAGTTCTTTTCCATATGCACGTATGACTATATTCAGAATACATGCCTACATTACATTGATGAACTGGAGCTAGTTCTGTGTCACCCTAGGTTATAACTTTTACATGATGAACCGCATCCGACATAATTCCCCATCATCGATCCAATGCCTACGAGCTTTTCACATATTGCTTGTTGCTTATTTACTTTTCCGCCGGTACTGTTAAAAAAACTACAAAAACAATACCGTTACTTTTATTGCTGTTACCGCTATCTCCATATTACTTTGCTACTAAACTATCTTGCTGCAGATACTAAGTTTCCAGGTGTGGTTGAATTAACAACTCAGCTGCTAATACTTAAGAGTATTCTTTGGCTCCCCTTGTGTCGAATCAATAAATTTGGGTTGAATACTTTACCCTCGAAAACTGTTGCGATCCCCTACACTTGTGGGTTATCAGGGCCGAGTTTGACTTTTGGTTTGGGACATATGTGGATGTGACAAAGTGGTTGAGGGTTTGGAGCATATCACTAAGCATTTTGAGCAAGCAACCCATTAAGAAACACCTCATCCCCTTTTAATAGTATTGGCTTTCCTATGGACTCAATGTGATCTTGGATCACTAAAATGAAGAAATGTAGAGTCTTGAGTTTGAGCCAATCCTTTGTCCTTAGCATTTTGAGGGGTCCACATTCCTAATCCAAGCCATGCCAATCATTGAAATTTCCTGAAATATTATCTTGAGATAGCATTAGTTCAATGATCTATATGTTGTTAGTAATTACCAAAACCACCCGGGGATAGTTGCACTTTCGATCTCCCCCTTTTTGGTAATTGATGACAACATATTGATCAAAGCTTCGACGAATGAATAAGATTGAAATACATGGTCACTTTGAGAAGTATGTGATAAACAAGAGCTCCCCCTAAATTTGTGCATTATTTGAAATTTGCGTTTGAATGCAAATACACAATTGATTATGATCATGGGTCACTCTTCCATGTCACATACATCTTGGTGGAGCGCTCAAAATGACATATAACTGAAAACATGCACTCATCACCAAGCAAAGTCAATGATCATATGGAATATAGAGATAATATCATCCAAGCAAACATTAAGGTAGCATATGATCAATCAAATGATCAAACAAGTATCTCACACACAGACATAGAGTATAAAGGAAACACACAATAAAGTTCAACCAAAAGCAAGAGAGACCAAAGATGCAAAACACTCTCTCTCGAAGCCTATGATGTATACATATTTCTCCCCCTTTGGCAACAAGTTACCAAAAAGTTTGAAAATGCATAGTGCTATGAGTCACTCAGGCTCGGTCTTCGGGAGGTAGTGTAGAGAGAACTCCAAGGACGAAGGCTTCAGACGAAGTAGCTGGAGCTGGTGGAGTGGTTGCTGGAGGTGGCACTAAAGCTGTGGCTACTGGTGCTGATGTAGTAGCTCTAGTGTCTGGAACTGGCCCTGCAGCAAATCTCTGAACTCGAGGCACTCGCTGAAATGCATCTGTGGTAGCATGTCCTCTGCTCTCCTATGCTTTCTCCTGGAGTCCTCAACTGCAGATTGGATCTCTGTCACCTTCAGATCAGGACCATAGAACTTAGTCTCAATGATCCTCTCCAAGCTCTCCTGATTCTGAGTCAGGGTGGCCAAGCCCTTCTCAATCCTCATGGTAGCTTGAATCAGATATGCCATTTGGTCTTGCTTGGACTTGAGACTCATTTGAGATACTTCTTCTGCACTTGGCATCTTGGCAGCTTTATCTGCTTTGGCTTTCTCTCTCCTTTCACGTGCATGCACTGAAGATGGTTCATTCTCATCCATGACAACTGTGTTGTCCTCAAAGTCAGGCACCAAGGGTAGATATTCTCTGTGTGTGGAGCTTACCCACATGATCTCTTCTGATCTGCAGCACTCCTGTTAATTGTCTCTACAATCAGGCTCATAACTTTAAATTTCTGTGGCACATCAAAAATATGCACCATGTTGATAGAATGTCCTCTGATCATCTTTGCATCTCCAGATTTAGGCAACAATGTATGCCTCAAGATTGCATTGATGGTGGCTAGACCAAACTTCAAGTGATGTACAGATCCAAACTTGTGTGTCTCCAAATCATCATCAGGGATCACCTTGTACATATTTCCCATGGAGTTGTGGTCTTGCTTATTTTTGGCATAGACATCTAGATCATCTTCATGCTCTTCAGGGGCATTAATCAGCTTGGCCCACTCAGCAACAGTTGACTGGTACCTTGTACCTTCAGACATCCATACAATCCTACCATCATGATAGAAATGAGCTATGGAGTAGAATTGCATGATGAGTTCATCATTCCACTTTGTCAACTTCTGAGCCACAAACTTGTCAACTCCACATGCTTTGAAGCTCTCATGCACATTGGGAAAGTAATCTGCATTATCAACAATGAAGTCCCAGTCTACTCTCCTCATATCACACACAATGGGCTTCTTGTCGAGTAGAACTATCTCATAGAAGTCTTGCTGTTCCTTGGTGTGAAACATGTATTCCACAGCAGTCCTTCTCCTTATAGAATATGGATTAGTCTTTCTCCACAACCCAAGACCTGGATCCTTCCTCAGCTTCATGTCCTCAGCAACAATGTGAGTGTTGTCATGGTCAGGGATCTTGGGCTTCAACTTTCCGAGCACTTGGGCTTCAGCATCTTCAGCAACTTCAGGCACTGGGGCCTTGTTCTTCTCTGAAGCTGGAATGTTTCTTGTGCTCCTCTTGGGTGCTGACTTGGTGGCTTGAGCAGCTTTGGGAGCAGTCTTGGGCTTAGAAGGAGTAGCCCCAGACTTGATTGCATCTCCCATAAGCTTTTGAGCTTTAGGAGCTGGTGCAGCAACCTCTTTTTCCTCAACTTCATCCTCATCATCATCATCATCCCTCAAGGATGGTTTGCCAATCACTCTGGATGTGGTCTTTCTAGCTCTCTTCTTCTTTCCTGCTGGCTCATCATCTCTGGATTCAAGTGTGAACACCATAGTCTCTTGAGTAGAGGCTCTGGCCTTAGACATGGGAATCCTCTTGGAGGGGATCTTTTTTTTCTGACCTGGCTTGGTTGCCTCAGCTGTGCCATACTCCTTCCTGAGCACCTTCTTCTTAGAAGTGGCCTCATTTGCCATAAAGTCCTCATCCTCAGTATCTGAACTTTTCTTCTTCCTTGACTTGGTAGCAGCCTTTGGAAGATCACTAGGTGTGCTCCTGCTACCCTCATCAAAGCTGCTAGAGGGACTACTGCCCTCACTCAGGTGTACCTGCTCCTCAGACACATTCTGGCTATCACTTTGATCTGACATCTTGGCACTGCAAACTGAAAGCTGACCTTGTGAATAGATGTAGATGAGGTAGAGTGGATGAGCATCACAAAGAACATAATTTTTGCTAAACAGATGACAAGAAAAACTTAGTTTTAGTTCTCTACAGAAAGCATTTCGGAGCTACCGATTTGTTAAACTCGGTGACACCGAAGCAATTCTGAAGCCTGAACTAGTGAACTCGGTCAGACCGAGTCACAGTTCGGTGGCATCGATATCGCTAGGGTTTCACAGAGAGTTGAACTCGGTCACTCTAATTTGCAACTTTCAGTCAGACCGAAAAAGCAAGTGCAATGGCCTAAGCCATATCGGTGGGACCGATTTCTACAACTCGGTCGGTCCAAGATGAGTTCGGCGGAGACCTGACCCTAAATTTTTCGAATCAAAACTACTTTCTACGGAGTTTTAGCTGGATAGGAAGATCTCATACGTGGCAAGAAACATGGCAATGCAATGTGCTATGAATTGGAGTGAAGGAATAGCACAAAGAATCAAGTTCATACCCTAACTCGGTGGTGAACTTGCTACAGCGGCAACGGCGGCGAAGATTGCCGTTGACGGCGGCGGAGTCCAGCGGCGGGAGGTCGCTGGTGGCGAGGAGATGATCCGGAGACCCGAAGAGGCAGAGCAGGTCACGCGCGGGCTGGAGGGTTTGGAAAGTTTTCCAAAATTTGGCCCGTCGGTATATATAACCTGACACTATCGGTGTGACCGAGTGGAACAACTCGGTGGCAGCAAGATGCAAAACTGCTAGCAGTTACTACAAGCCGGTGGGACAAAAAATTTCAAATCGGTTGCACCGAGATTGAAAACCTAGATCAACTTAGTGAACTCAGTGTGGCCGAAGTGGATGACTCGGTCATACCGAAATGCACAAAGAGGTTTTGGATGTTTAAGCCTATGACGAATCGGGGACTCCGAGTGCTCCTCACACAGAGTGGTTCAAATCTGACTTGATCGAGCTTTGTGATGTAGCATGAATAGAGTTTGAGATGAGAAAAGCATAGATAGCTAGAGGGGGTTCTTAGTCATTCTTGTCCATCCAGTTGGCAAAATAAAAAGATCCAAACAATCAAAGCAACAAATGTATGTCCTCGAATGAGAAAAATATGCATTCAACATGCTCACACAATAAGATAGCAAATGAAACATGTGGCAAAGCATGCACAACCATTCTAGCATCTATCAAGCAATTGGCGATGACTAGGTCATCTATATGTGAGTATATTGACTTAGGAGTCAAATGAGAACATTTGATCATAGGTCATACTCATCGTTTAAGCGCAAGTGGGGTTACCACTTTTACATAAAGCATTGTTGTGTCCACAGCATTAGAGTTGCTTTAGCTCAATTGTTAGAGTAAAGCCCCCCTAGATGTGATATCCCCCTAAGAGGGATGAACTAACCTTGGATTTTTTTGATGATGACTTCATGTAGGTGTTGAAAATGTAGATGCTCAATGTTGATCTAGATCATTTGGAGCAATCCATTGGAGTTAGTTGCACTTTTAATACCTACAGGGGTTAGTCCCACAAGGAACAAACAAAGATATCCATAGACATAGAGTGAATTGCACACATGATGATGTCCAGGAAGGCATTAGGTTACCTTGTCCCTCTTACCAACAAGAGGTTTTGTGACTCCTTGAACTAGTGCAAGATATGGAAGTAGATTGCACTTGTCCTCGCCAAAATGATATGAGTGAAGTGTGTTGGCGGAGTCACCCTCAAGAACTCTCAAGTTCTTCTTCTTGGGGATCCACACCATCTTCATGGGAGTCCTTGGAGTTGTAGACGTACTTGATGAAGTAGAAATTGATGTAGTCTTGGGAACCCACTTGACCAAGGCCTTAGGAGCTTCTTCAAATGCATCAGTCTCTTCTTGAAGCTTATCCTTGCCCTTTAGCTTGTGGTCTTGTGGTGGAAGATCATCTTGTGCTTGTGTCCCTTGAAAAGAAGTAGGATCATAATTCTCTTGTTGAAGAACAAACTTTGTCTTGGGGTATTGATCTTCGTCCCACTCAACTCCTTTGGCATTGAACTTTCGTTCAAAACCAACACCTTGATTCTTCCGGTGTCTTCCTTGCATGCGTACAATCTCCTCAAATTGCTTACTCCCGGCAAGACTCTTGTAAACACATTTATCTATAATTTCCTTTAATAAGCTATTTTATTGCTCAAGTGTAACTTGGCTAAGAGAGTCATTAGTGGAATCAAGAGAACTTCTAGAAGCAACATCATTGGGTTTAGTATGATTGTTGTTACTACTAAAGGAAGAATCTTTCTTGTTCTTGTTGCTAGGTTTTACTTGTGGCATGTAGGTAGACAAGAGTAAATGCTTGGCAATGTAAGAGGAACTTTTCTTGTGAAGATCATCATTGATTGCTTTTAAGAACTCATGCTCTTGCTCAAGGTTGAGCTTTTCATAGCGTAACTTCTCACGAGTCATTAAAAGTTCTCGATGATCTTCCAAGGTAGTTTCATGAGCTAACTTAAGAGTGTTTAGTTCTTTAGTTAGATGCTCAATCTTCTCCTTATCATTGTCATTCGTTTTATCTTGATTAGCATGATTAATAGCAATTTCATCATAGTTTTAATCAAAAGTTTCATCACTATTGCTACCAACAAGTAAATCATCATCTCCTGGCAAGTCAACTTCATCACTATTGAAATCAAGATACTCGGGGTGTGATACCTTAGGACCTTTAGCCATGAAGCATCTTCCAATTCCTTCATTTGGTGAGTCAAATATGTCGTAGGAGTTGGTTGACACAAGAGCAATTCCGGAAACACCTTCTTCTTGAGTACCTTCAGATTCGGAGTAGTAGCTTCTCTCAGAGTGGTTATCGGAGTCGGAACCGGCTGCCCATTCACCAACGTGAGCTTGATGTCTCCGTTTTGTATAGTTCCTTGATGACTTATCCTTCCTTTCCGAATGTTTGCTTCTCCGAGAAGGTCTTCGTTCATAACGATCATCTCTACTCCTTCTCTCTCTTGGTGGTGATTCTTCTCTTCTACTTCTCCTTTTAGGTGTGTCTTCTCTTCTCTTGTGGGGAGCCGTACACTCATTGGAGTAGTGTCCGGCTCTTCCACAATTGTAGCAATTCCGATCACGACCTGAAGATCTCTTGTCATTGTAGGACCTTGACTTGGAACTTCTCTCTTTGCTTCTACTCTTGTAGAACTTGTTGAAGTTCTTCACCATTAAGCTCAATTCTTCGTTGAAGACTTGTTTCTCACTTGATGATGTAGGAGTGTCACATGAGCTTTGTAAGCACCACTATACTTGTTGTGAATCTCTTCATTATCTTTCAGTGACATCTCATGAGAAACAATTCTTCCAATGACTTTCGTTGGCTTGAGATCTTGGTAATTAGGCATCATTTGGATCAATGTGCACACAGTGTCATATTTTCCATCCAAGGCTCTTAGGATCTTCTTGATGATGAATTTATCGGTCATCTCTTCACTTCCTAAGCCGGCAATCTCATTTGTGATGAGAGCAAGCCTAGAGTACATTTCAGCCACACCTTCACCATCCTTCATCTTGAACTTGTCAAGTTGACTCTGAAGCACATCCAACTTCGATTCCTTGACAGAGTCGGTTCCTTCGTGCATATCAATCAAAGTATCCCAAACTTCCTTTGCATTTCAAGACGGCTGATTTTGTTGAATTCTTCGGGGCACAATCCGTTGAAGAAGATATCGCAAGCTTGAGCATTGTATTGAAGCATCTTCAACTCTTCCGCTGTAGCTTCACGATTTGGTTCCCTCCCATCGAAGAATTCACCTTGCAAACAAATACACACAATAGCCCAAATGGCGGGGTTATGTCCAAGAATATACATTTTCATCGTATGTTTCCAACTAGCAAAATTAGTACCATCAAAATAAGGACCTCTACGGTGGTAACATCCCTCGCTAGACGCCATACTCTCCTAGGTTGTGAAACCAAGATTATGATCACCAAAGCTATGGAAATCACGACAAATGGAGACCAAAGCTCTGATACCACTTGTAGGATCGAAAGTATATCTAGAGGGGGGGTGATTAGACTACTTGACGAAATAAAAATCTAGCCTTTTCCCAATTTTCGTTCTTGGCAGATTTTAGCAATTTAGCACAAGTCAAGCAATCAACCTACACATGCAATTCAAAGAGTGTAGCAGTGGAAAGTAAAACAATTGCATATGAAGGTAAAGGGATGAGTTTGGAGGGAGCAAACACAAGTGAAGACAACGATGTTTTTTGTCTTGGTTCCGATAGGTGGTGCTATCGTACATCCAAGTTGATGGAGACTTCAATCCACGAAGGGTAACGGCTGCGCAAGTCCACGGAGGGCTCCATCCACGAAGGGTCCACGAAGAAGCAACCTTGTCTATCCCACCATGGCCATTGCCCACGAAGGACTTGCCTCACTAGGGGTAGATCTTCACGAAGTAGGCGATCTCCTTGCCCTGACAAACTCCTTGGTTCAACTCCACAATCTAGTCGGAGGCTCCCAAGTGACAACTAACCAATCTAGGAGACACCACTCTCCAAAAGGTAACAGATGGTGTGTTGATGAAGAACTCCTTGCTCAAATGCTTCAAATGATAGTCTCCCCAAAGTCAAACAGCTCTTCACAGATTTGGATATGGTGGAAGAAAGATTTGAGTGGAAAGCAACTTGGGAAGGCTAGAGAACAAGATTCATATGGTAGGAATGGAATATCTCGATCTCAACACTTGAGTAGGTGGTTGTCGGTGTACAAAAAGAGGGGTGCACTTTTTTGTACCCCTATGACTGTGCACGGGCAGTCTGAGCCACGACGCCATCCCACCAAGCAAGGAAAGGGAGGCAAGCCGGGGCAAGATTGAAGCTTGGAGCGACACCAAGAACAAGACCACGAAGAGCAAGGGGACGAAGCGGTCTCCTCCGGCAAGATCCTTGCCGGGGCCGGCTCTGGCAGCCCATGCAAGACCCTTGCCGCGGCAGCTCGCCCCCCCCCCCC
>LR738713.1:293495558-293511714 GCA_902687465.1 Secale cereale
CCCCCCCCGCCTACGGAGCGAATCACCCTTGAGTCCACCACCCCCATGGGGGGAGGATTCGGGAGATATCCCCGTGGTGGCATGCAGATCTTTGTGAAGACCTTCAAGATCAAATGCAAGGTAAGAAGACGACGCTTGGCGGGATCCCAGCCAAGGAGGTCCACAAGACCCTAGGCAAGCAACTTGCCGGGGATGACAACAGGCGCCACGGCAAGGCCCTTGCCAGGGCCCCGGCAAGGCCCTTGCCGAGGACATCCACGGGGCCACCATTAGGCCCGCACCAACTGGGTTTCCACCGACCCACGCGGCTGCCGACCCAACCAGCTAGACAGGCTCCTGCGTGGCGACCCACAGATCCTCATGGAGGCCCGCCGTTGCGCCACCTCAGCTGCCTGTCTGCCTACATGGCACCTCAGGCACCGCTGGCCAGGGCGCGTGTCGACACGAGGAGGAGCGGCGACGGACAAGACGGGCGTCTCCCCTCGACCCCGATAAAGCAAGGATACCTAAGCAGGGCGCATTAAATGCACCTTGTCCTGTAATGCGAGGGATAACCTTGCATCACTGTACCCTTTCCACCTCCTGTGTGCCACTGGGGCAGCCCCTTTTTCCTATAAAAGGAGGCCCGAGGCGACCAGGAGAAGGATTCGGCTTTTCGGAACCCCTCACGACTCTTTTGGAGCTCCTCGTTAGCTGAAGAACACCAACATATAATCCACCAAAGTAAGAGTAGTGTTTTATGCATCATTGCGGCCCAAACCTGGGTAAAGGAACCGTGTCCTGATCGTTAGATCCTCTCTTCTCTCAACCCCGCGGCCCGCAACCGTAGTAGGGATTCTTGTGATCCCATAGGTGTCGATCCAAATACACCGACAGTGGTTCTCTCTCAGAACATGAATGATGGAAGTGTAGGTATCTTCAGATGGCTCTCTCCACAAGTGAAGAGTGGGTGGAGGGTATATATAGCCTCCACACAAAATCTAACCATTACACACAATTTACCAAACTCGGTGGGACCGATTCAGAGAACTCGGTCAGACCGATTTAGTTCATAATGTGACCGTTAGGCATTTCGGTGGGACCGGTATAATCAACTTGGTGGGACCAATTCATTAGGGTTAGGGCATAACGTAATCTCGGTGGGACCGATTACACAAACTCGGTGGGACCGATTTTGGTAATGAGCACACATAGAGTTGGTCAGGCAAACTCGGTGGGACCGATTCGCTCGTTTCGGTGGGACCGAAACATTACGAAGAGGAAACAGAGAGTTTGCATTGCAAACTCGGTGGGACCGATCTCTCATCTCGGTGAGACCGAAATGTTACGAAGGGAAACAGAGAGTTTGCAATCCCATCTCGGTGAGACCGATATCCCTTTCGGTGCGACCGAAATTATTAGGGTTTCTAGCAATGGCTATGTCAAATGAACTCGATGGCACTGGATAGATCTTTTCGGTGGGGCCGAGTTTCACATTTGGTTTGGCACATATGTGGATGTGAGAAAGTGGTTGAGGGTTTGGAGCATATAACTATGCATTTTGAGCAAGCAACCCATTAAGCAACACCTCATCCCATTTTAATTGTATTGGCTTTCCTATGGACCCAATGAAGAAATATAGAGTCTTGAGTTTGAGCCAATCCTTTGTCCTTAGTATTTTGAGGGGTCCACATTCCTAATCCATGCCATGTCAATCATTGAACTTTCCTGAAATATAATCTTGAGATAGCATTAGTTCAATGAGCTATATGTTGTTAGTAATTACCAAAACCACCCGGGGATAGTTGCACTTTCACATCATGAAGTGGAACTTCATCAAAATGGGGTCGTCCACGCCGGCTTGTCGCAAGGCATTCTTCATCTCCTTTAAGTACTTGTCGATGGACTTGGAGGCTTGAATGGTGTTCTCCAATTCGCGTAGAAGTTGTTCCGTGTAGGTGGGAGGCACGAAATCTCGCCGCATAGCTCTCTTCGTCTTGGGCCAACTCATGTCATAGTCCTCCGAAGGTGTGTAAAACCACCATGTCGGCGCGAAGTCGTGGAAGGTTCTTGTGGCCCACTTCACTTGGTCTCCGAGAGGAACTTGATGTAGCATGAGGTAATCATCCATCAAGCGTTCACACTCGAGATAATCCTCTGGTTCTTGAGTCCCATAGAAAGGAATCGCGTGGTCGTCGTAGTAGCTCATGGAAGTTGCGGACTTGAGCTTGGGGAGATTCTCTTGAGCATAAGCTTGAGGTGCATGTGGGCAAAGATGTCGCATATGCAACGAAGTTGCCTCGAAGTCGGTTGGCGAAGATGCCAAGGTAGATGGTGAAGTCGTTGAGCGGTTGTTGGTGTGCAGTTCGTGACCTTCACGTTCTTGCCATTGATGATGTCGATGCTGATGTAATCTTGCCGAAGATGGTATCTCGGAATGATGAGCACTTGAGCGTCTTCTCGAATATGAGGGAGACATCTTGGCGGTCTTGATGAGGGCTTTAAGCTCCTCCGTTTGAGCATCCATGTTGGCGTTGAAGAAGGGATTTGTCATGGCATCAAACTTGTCGTTGTTGGTGTAGACTGAAGTAGATGAAATGCTTTGCCTATCCATCACAAGGCTCGAGTAGAGGTGAGTAGGAAATGAGATAAACAATACAAAGTTACCTTTTCTCGATGTTGAGGATGTATCCCATTTCACTCAATGTGAAATGAAAGAATAGTGGAATTGGTACTGGACTTGTTCACTCACACCTATCAAGTAAAGCTTATCGAGTGGCTTGGTTAGGATAAGTGGCACAAAAATTTGATGCAAAATGTCAGCAAGAGTCAATAATGTTGAAAGAGATTCACAAATTCCCAAATGTAACAAGTAGACCAATAGCAATGAATGGAACACGGAAGCACACACACAGATAGATAAATGGGGTCGTGCAACCAAGGAATGAGCAAAAAATGTGGATTCCACGGAAAACGCTCGTGTTGCACAACTCACGAGAGACGCTAGCATGATTGCTCTATAGGCGGATACGACACTTGTGCACAACCTATGAGATGCAAAATGTAGCAGCTTTCTATCCCAAGTATGCTATGTATGTATAGTTACCGATGTTCTCCTCAAGATGATCAGATATGACAATATTATATTCAATGTGGTATGATTCTATGGCTATTGCTTACCAGCTTCTTTGTCTTTCTCTTTTTGCTTAAAATCTTATTCTCTTTTTTTTGTATGGCCGTGATGCGGAATGCACAAACCAAGATAGCAATTGTGTATATGCGGGAACAATCTTGTGACACAAGGGATGATATGATGATTCCTAGATGATATGGTATGTAGGCAATGGATGCGCGGATCGATGATCACTAATGTGCACAAGTAATGTTGCTGGCAATACTCAAAGACTAGTCTCGATAGGCAAGTGACACAAAAAGGGCTAGGGGTTAACAATGCAATGTCAAAGGAGAATATACAATGATGTCGTCGAAGTTACCGTCCGATGATGATGATGATGATGAGAGGCGGTGTTCTTGATGTAGACCCGTTCCTAATTAGCCGAAACACCTTAGGAAATGGAAAACCGACAACTCAGTATCTGAAGGACAAATGTCAAATGGTGGTAGCGGACAAGCGGTGGTGGTTGCGGAAATGTTGGTGGAAACTCGGTCAAAATGGGTTATGGTGGCAGAAGGGTATGATGGGCTATACACGGTGTCGGGGTTGAAGGCACGATCCCTAAGTAGCCGAAACACCTTAGGAGACACAACCCACAAATCAAACAAGCTCAAACAAAATTGGGTTAGGTTGGGTTGGCGGAAATGTATAGTGGGTAATGGGTATACAGAAGTGGTGGTGGTGGTTGATGAAGAAGGAATTGTCCATAAGTAGCCTAAACATCTTAGGAGACTCAAATCACTCCTCAAGCAACCACAAATGCAATGGGGAAGAAAATGGGTTAGGTTGCAGAAGGCTATGGTGGCTATGCGGATGATATCGTGGAAGGCCTAGGCAAACTTGCCAAATTTGACAAAATTTGATGGAGTCAAATGATGATGGTAGTATTTTTGTGGAATGGGGGATGTCAAGAGCTTCGAAATGAGCTAAATGACGTCAAAATTGGAGTTCGGAGTTATGGACAAAATAGAAATCAGCCGAAATCAAAATCTACAGGTACCCGACGTCCGGAAATGGTCGGAAGTCCGGTGACCGGACGTCCGGAAATCATCGGAAATCCATTATTTTCTTCTGTTGGGTGGTTCCGGTCGTCAGGTGGATGACGGACGTCCGGTGCTTCGTGAGGTTCCGGACGTCCGGTAAAATGCCGGTCGTCCGGTGGGTCGGGGTCAACGCGAGATGCGAGTTTCGGACGCGATTTTGGACGGAAAATGGAGATTTTGGGCTTGAAATTGATGAGATTTCCTCGGTGAAAGATGGGGAACTTGCGGAAATGCTAGATCCACTTTAAACCAAGCAAATCCATGGATCAAAATTTACAAAGTATCATCAAACCAACAAATTACAAACAAAAAAATTGGGGCTATTTTTGGTGGAGATTTTCAAAATTGGGGAAGAACACAACAAAAGAAGGCTAGAAAACGATGGGGGGCTCCAAATTCGTGAGAAACCTTGGCTCTGATACTAAGATGATGGAGGGTGGAGACCCTAAGGCCGATCTTTCATGAAATGGAGGGGATCCCACAAAGAACACGATGAACACGGGGAAGAATAGGGAGAAATCACAAGGGGAAACACTCAAGAACAAGTCCAATCACACATCCACTAGACAATCAAACACACAAGATCACAAGGTACATGAACAACAAAGGGAAAGATACAAGGTAGAGTTCATCCCAAATCCAAAGGAGATGGGGTCTTGATGATATGTAACGCCCCGGACACACCCGCCGGTGGTCGTTACTCCTGGCGGGATCTAGACTGGCCTCACATATCAATACTAGTCTTTTCTGCGCACTTTGTCCTCACTCATGCGCACCCGGGAGCAACTTCCCGGTCGGTCACCCATCCTGAAACTACTCCAAGCTGAGCACGCTTAACTTTGGAGTTATATCCGAATGGGCTCCCGGAAAAGAAGGAATTCCTTATTGATATGAGTAGTCTATCATCCCTAATAAGCCAGGCCATCACATACACCCTCACTCAGAGGAACCGACGTCCTCGTCGGGCCACAGGAACGTTCCCTCTTGGCACAAACGTCTGTGCTTCCAGGACAGCACATGTGCCATGCCGTGTGCCACGACGGGTCACAAACGTCATGCACAACATGACTGCAAACTGTCCGCAACCATCCGTGTAACCGCGAGGGTCGGCTCTGATACCAACTTGTAACGCCCCGGACACACCCGCCGGTGGTCGTTACTCCTGGCGGGATCTAGACTGGCCTCACATATCAATACTAGTCTTTTCTGCGCACTTTGTCCTCACTCATGCGCACCCGGGAGCAACTTCCCGGTCGGTCACCCATCCTGAAACTACTCCAAGCTGAGCACGCTTAACTTTGGAGTTATATCCGAATGGGCTCCCGGAAAAGAAGGAATTCCTTATTGATATGAGTAGTCTATCATCCCTAATAAGCCAGGCCATCACATGATATCCCGTAAGATCTTCTCACATGCTTGCATGGAGGTCTTGAATCCAAGCATGGATCTTCTCCGTAGAGGCTGCGGTCTCTCGATGGAGTAGAACCACAAGGATGAGCAAGGCTCTATCTCTAAAATGAGCTATCATTTTGCTAACCCTAGAAATGAGGTGGGGAAGGAGTATATATAGTCTTAGCCATGAAGGGGTAAATGGGGAAAGGGATACATGGCCAAAAGGCCCGGCTGCGCACAGACAGGCACCAGATGTCCGGTCGGTGTCAGAAGTCCGATGGCTCGCGGGTGTCCAGACATCCGGAGGGCGTCGGACTTCCGCTATTTTGGCTCTGGACAGGTGCACCGGTCATCTGGTCGGCGTTGGTCGTCCGGGCACTGGGACTTGTCGGATGTCTAGCGTTCGTCGGTCGTCCGGCCGCTGGAGCACTCGTCACCTGGAGTTCCTCTGGTCGTCTGGGCTATGTCAGGTACCGGATATCCGGTGTTGGTCCGACGTTTGGTGGTTGTAGCTTGCAGCAGCTCCGTTTCTTTCATCTTCTCTTCCACGCTTCCCTCGCAGATGGTGTAGGTGATCCTTGGCGCTTGCACTCCTCCTCATCATCTGTAAAGCTCCAACAATACCTATGCATGCACACGAGTGGAGTGTCAAGTAGTATACCATCCTCGAAGGGGTGAAGTGAACATGTGTAAAGGAGATGATTCACCTTTATGTATGAGAACTAGAGGTCGCATGTGTCACTTGACAAACGGACTCTTGACATGGTGACGTCCATAGGATGCTCCGCATCACTACGCGTGTCTTTTGGTCGAAGAAAAATCATTGCAAAAGTTTTATTCCGTTTGGACTCTATTTGGACTCCGTTTGATATTCTTGTTCTACGAAATTCAAAAACAAGGAAAAATAGAAACTTGCATGGGGATCTAGGTTAATAAGTTAGTCCCAAACATAATATAAAATAGCATATTAGTGCATATAAAACATCCAAAGTTGATAATATAATAGCATGGAACAATAAAAAAATTATATATACATTGGAGAAGTACCAAACACCGCCTCCGCGACTCTAGCCAACCTCTCCCGTCATCCCCACTCGCCACCGACTCCACCGAGGAAGTCTTCGAGACCGCAGCGGAGCGCCACTTCCCGTACGACACCCTCCAGAGTCTAGAGACCACCGGAGCAGGTGCCACCATCGCCGCCCTAGCCGCCTCATCGTTCTTCTCCATCTTCGGCGCCCAGCCCTTTGTTCTTCTCCGGTGAGCCACTCCGTCCGCTTGATCTGTTTTAGATGGCTAGGATTAGTTTAGGTGTTTTTTTTTCTTTCGAACCATTTTTGGCAAGAGCTCGGCCATCCGCTGCTTTAATTCCCCAGCGAACAATTTCCAGCCAACAACGTTCAACCACGTGGCACATCCACAGCAACCACTGAAGTTCTTCTAGGAACACTGTCATGGCACATTATTTTGGGCACATTTCATATCAAATTTTCATTTAGGTATATCTTGAGATTCGTAACTCCAAATTCATCGATTCTTTTTCTCGTGTACTCATAGTGATCGGGAGAACACGGTAGAACAAAAATTTCACATTTTTAAGCTGTTTAAATTTGAATTTATCTTCTCGAGACCTTATCTTTCAAACCGTTGATCCAAATTAGTTATTTCTTTTTGCATTGTGATCCTATAAGCATGCAGATAACATATACCTCCTATTACGTTCTGTTATTTAAGTTTTTATTCGAATTTCATGTTGTTGGCTTTATTGTGGTGTTATGTGAGTACGGTTTATATATTCGTGCCTTTGTTAATCGTATAGACTGTCTGAAGTGTGAAGCAGATCAGAATTGAGCATTAGAGTACTTCGACACTGTTCAAGGCAAGTTTGCACTTTTGATTTTGCTCATCTTATATTCTGATATGCATGTGTGGTTTTATGTTATGATATATGATTGGCCTGATATGTGTATCCCGTGTTGTCATGTTTTAGTATTGATTGTGTTATGCGATGGTGTGATCAACTTGCTAAAATAGACGTGGGCATGTGTCGAGTGAATCATGAAAGTGGTGAGTGTTTATAGCCGTAGGCTCTGGATAATTAACCAGGTGAATGCGTCACTGGCAAAGCGCTCTATTGTCCCTATAGAATGTGCCATTGACAGAGCACACTTGAGGTGAGGTATAATTTTTGGAACTTAAATCAGGTGAGTGCGTCCTTCGCAGAGCGCTCTATTGTTCCTAGAGAATGCTCCACTGATAGAGCGCACTTGAGAGACTTGTGAAGTTCTTGTCATGTTTACTTAGAATCTTTGGGGTTATATTAGGTGAATAAAATTAAGGGTGATTGAAAATTCATTTAGTGGAGGTAGCAGAAGACATTCTTCTCCAAACCAACTTAAGTATTTTTTTGTCAAACTTTGCTTGTGGATGTAGGTTTGCTATATCATTATGTGTGATTTGCCAATACATTCAATGTGTTGACCTTGTGGCTGCAACTTATCATTGATACGTCTCAAACGTATCAACTTTTCCAAACACTTTTGCTATTGTTTTGACCTCATTCTTGCATGATTTGAACTAAACTAACCCGGACTGACGCTGTTTTCAGCAGAGCTGCCTGTATGGTTTTATTGTGTGCAGGAAAACGGATTTTTAGGTGTCTCAGAAAATTCCACGAAAAATCACAGAAAATCCACGCACCCGAAGGAACCTTGTGCCAGAAGATGGGCCAGAGGGCAGCCAGGGGGGCTCCAGGCGCCCTGCCCAGGCGGCCCCACCCCTGGCCGCCGCGCCAGGCCTCCTGGGTGGGCCCTACCTCCCCTGGTGCCCTACTTTGACCCGTATTTAGCCCGTGATGAAAAAACCCGAGATCAGGAGTTGTTTTCCCAGTTTTCGTCGCGGAGCCGCCGCCATCCTCTGTTCTTCTTCGGGAGGGCTAATCTGGAGGCTGATTTGGCCTCCGGAGAGGGGAGATCGTCGCCATCGTCATCATCATCACCACTCCATCCTCCCTCCATGACTTCTCCTTCCATGTGTGAGTAATTCCCTGCTGTGGGTAAAGGGGATGGTAGGGATTGGATGAGTTAGATCATGTAATAGTTTATCAGATCGTTGAGGGCATGTTGCCTATCATCTACTATGGTGTTTATCATCTTTGCTTCAACTTGTTACTCTTAATGCTTGTCACTTAGGGCCCGAGTGCCATGATTTCAGATCTGAACCATATGTGTTTGCATGAATATATTTGTGTTCTTGATCCTATCTATGAGTTGTTTGCACCTATTACGGTCCGGAACCGGCGATCCCAAAAGTGACAGCTTGGGATACCAAAGGGGATGGTCCATAGTTTGAGGATTACATGTATCCATTGAGTTTATTGCGTTGTTCCGGTGCTCTTTGACAGGAGCACCTTAATCTCCATAAGTTCCTTTTGGCCCCGTTCGTAGCGGGATGGTAGGACAAAAGATGTTGTGCAAGTTCTTATTGCAAGCACGTACAACTACCTATGGGATACATGCCTAATGTTTGATATTTGCCTAGATGATCATTACTTTTCCGTGTGCCTTGCCCCAAGTTAGATTCATGATATATCTCATCCATGCAGCGCCCAACCATCCATCTCCCTAGCCTACAGTGTTTTAAATCCTGCTGGTTACTAGTTGCTACTTTTGCTATTTACTTTTGCTGTTTACTTTTACTATCACCACCATCACCATCATATCACCGTTACCACTTATCTCTTGTTGCAAGTAAGTATATTTCAGGTGCGGTTGAATTGACAACTCAACTGTCAAAGCTTATAAATATTCTTTGGCTCCCCGTGTGTCGAATCAATAAATTGGGTTATTCTTACCCGCGAAGACTATCTCGATCCCTTACGGTTGAGGGTTATCAAGTACCGTTTTCTGGCGCCGTTGCCGGGGAGCATAGCAATATTTACAAGTCAACTTGAAGTATCCTACCTGCTGCACTCCATCCGCTATGGGTAAGAAAGGAGACCCCAAGGTTCCGATCTTACTATCCACTACAAGAAGAGGTATTGTTCTGAACACTAGTGCTACACTTGATTCACCTTCTGTTATGAGTAAGTTTGCCTCACCGCCACCACATGATGCTCCTACTGAATCTGCTACTATGTCCGATACTCTCAATGATGCCTCTACTACTCTTGATGATATCAGTTCACTTGGTTATGCTCTTGAGAAACAGATCGCCGCTGCTGCAAAAAAATCTGGAATTGAAATTCCTGTTACTCGCTACCCCATTGGTGGAACTTATGATTATCCTGATTTGAGTGAACTCAAGGAGAGACTCCTCGATGATGATTACATTATGCTTGATGATGATTTATGCAGGGAACTGACAGAGTTTGCCGGCTCTGACCCTGAAGCTATTAAGAAGCTGCTTGAAAAACACTCTTTGAAGAACAAGACTGTTCCTGATCCTGAATTTGCTACATCTCCTATATGCATCGATGATCCTGATAATGATTTCTCTGTTGATCTTTCACTTATACCTATGGTTGAAGCTGACCCCTTTTATGGCAGAGAAAATGATGATGCTATTGCACACCTGACCAAACTCACTGAGTTGGATGGCTTGT
Organism: Secale cereale; assembly: GCA_902687465.1. Taxonomy (NCBI): domain Eukaryota; kingdom Viridiplantae; phylum Streptophyta; class Magnoliopsida; order Poales; family Poaceae; genus Secale; species Secale cereale. Next base: position 293,505,751 of record LR738713.1, read on the forward strand.
TTACCACGGATGAGAAGAAACGAAACTTTTATGTGACTAAGCTTCTTCCTTTCTCTTTGAAGGAAGGTGCTAAAACATGGTATGATTCACTCCCATGTGGTTCCATTAAGAGTCCTCAAGACTTAGCTCACTCTTTTGTTGATAAGTACTTTCCTGCTCATATGCAACATGCTGCTTTACAAAGAATTTATAACTTTAAACAGTTGCAGGATGAGCACCTCCCTAAAGCTTGGGGGAGGTACTGTGGTCTGATTCGGGCTAGACCAGGACATGGAGTCCCTAAGAATGAATTAATCGATATATTTTATGCTGGTCTAACTGATGAATCCAGGTCCTATTTGGACAGTTGTGCTGGTTGTGTTTTCAGGAAAAGAACACCGAACGATGCAGAGGATTTGATGGGCAGGATTGCCAAAAACCATGAAGATTGGTCCGTCCCTGAACCACCTCCACCATCAAAGAAGAGGGGCATGTTTGTTCTAAGCCCTGAAGATATGCGAGAAGCAAAGAAGTCTATTAAAGAGAAGGGTATTAAAACTGAGGACGTGAAGAATCTACCCCCTATTGAGAAGTTGTGTGAGCCTACCACTCACCCTCCTATGGTAGAAGTACACTCTCTTTTAGATTTCAACGCAAGTGACATCCCTCATGGTAAGCCTCCTGATCAATGTTTAGATGAGTTTGATAATTTTATTATGAAACAAAATCATTTTAATGAGAGGATACAAAGTCAATTGCATGATGATTCCCTTGCTATCAAAAGTTTGCTTGATGTTCTAGGAAGAACAGTTAATGATGTTAAATGTCTTGTGAATCATTTTCATATGGTTCAAACTCAGCTTGAACAAATTTCTAATGTGCAAAAAGATTTGCTTGCTAACAATGCCAAACAAGATGATTTGCAGGCCTTCAGGATTAAGACCAGAGGAGGAACTAGCACTCAAGATCCTCTCTATCCAGAGGGGCATCCGAGGAGAATCGAGCAAGATTCTCAAATGCAGGAAGAATAAATTGTTGGCTCTCCAAAGAAGAAGAAGAAGAAACATAAGGAGGCTGACAATTCCAATGATCCTATTACAGGTGAAGAGCCAGCTATTGATCCCAACAGTGTATCTATCTCCGATGCTGAGACTGAAGACGGTGCCGAACCTGAAGGTAAGGATAATGAGAAGAATGATCCGCCTGAAGTTCGAGAAGAAGAAGCACCTAACAAACGTAAGAGGTACACTAGAGAAGACTTCGTCGCAAGAAGACATGGGAAGGAAAGAGAACCATGGATACAGAAACCCATGCCCTTTCCAGGTAAGTCTCTCAAATCTAAAGAAGAAGAGCATTACAATAAGTTTTGTGAGTGGATTAAACCTCTTTTTCTTCAAATCCCTTTGACTGATGCTATTAAGTTACCTCCCTATTCAAAATATATGAAAGATATTGTCACTAATAAAAGAAAAGTTCCTAATGAAGCAATATCTACTATGCTTGCTAACTACTCTTTCAGTGGCAAGATTCCTGAGAAGCTTGGTGATCCAGGTATACCCACCATTCCTTACTCCATACATAATAATTATGTCAAAACTGCTTTATGTGATCTTGGAGCAGGAGTGAGTGTTATGCCTCTCTCTCTTTACAAGAGGCTTTGTTTAGAGAAACTAATTCCTATAGATATCTCTCTTCAGATGGCTGACAAGTCAACCGCCGTTCCGATAGGTATTTGTGAGGATGTCCCTGTAGAAGTTGCTAATTGTTTGATCCTTACCGATTTTGTTGTGCTTGACATGCCCGAGGATGGGAGCATGTCCATTATTCTTGGTAGACCTTTTCTTAACACCGCAGGTGCTATTATTGATTGCAATAAAGGGAAGGTTACCTTCAATGTGAATGATAAAGAACACACGGTGTATTTTCTAAAGAAGACCGACAGGAGGCATGGCCTCAACTCTATAGAAAATATCGAGACCGTGAAGATTGGAGAATGGGAATGTCCACTACATGTGCACCACAAATACAAAACTATTATGGCGGGGACAATGTCCATTAAAGTAAAGGTGCAATGATCACTTCGTAAGAGGTGAAACTTTTTGCACTATATATCGCCTGTTTGTTGGTAAGACTTGATCAACCTTACTATTGAACATGTTTTATATAGATAAAAAGTTGAGCTTGTTATGTTTTCATTTGTTTTAGTTTTTGTTCTCCTTGCTGTACCAAGTGTTTATGTTTTGAAGCTTCACAATACTAATCACTGCTTTAAGTTTTCAGAAAGTCTTGCAGCCTTTTTGAACTTCGAAAAAATTTCAACAGTGAAGTTTTCAGAAAAATTCCAGAAAAATAAAAATAAAAATTTCCATGACGGGAGTGACCCAGAGGCACCTGGGGCCGACCAGGGGGACCCACCAGTGGCCCAGGCGGCCAGCTGGCGCGGCCTGCCCCCTGGCCGCGCCCACAGGGCGCCTGGGGCCCACAAGGCCCCCCTCCAGGTAAGTCTTCTTCCTCTCTCTCTCTCTCTTTCTCTCCAAAAACACGAGTTCTGCACTTGTTCTTGCGTTCTTGCTGCTCTTGGAGGCGATTCTTCGATCTCTTTCTACAGCCTATCATTTGAGCTGAGATTTTGAACAAATACTCCCTGGTATGTAACTCCTCCACCCCTCCAATTAGATTTTTGGTTGGTGGCTTCATTTGTGAGTATTTAGTAGTTCTTGGTGCTGTGTAGATGAGCTTGCATGCATGTGTAGAAATTTATTTTCCAAGTTTTGATGCAAGTTTATGCCTTAGGTAAGTGAGTTGAGTAGTTTGCCTTAACCCACTTTGTTTAAATCCTTGTTTTTGTAATTTGCCAAAAATTTCAGAAATGAGTTTGTTAGGAAGGGCAAAGGGGTGGCTTGAGAAGAAGAGGCCCACGCACTCCGATCGAGTTACTAGAGCCGCAGCTTCACCCTCGACTGCTAGGGTGAGCTACAATGAAGATCATGTGCCCCTAGAGTTGTTGGAAGACACAAGTCCAACACGTGCTATGATGTTTCCGTGTGATGAATTCCTTGAAGCTGCGGGAATCAAGGATGAGTTTTATAATCTTTGTGCTAATGCAGGTCTGACACGGCTCGTCACGTGCCGTGTTATTCAGTATCAAAAACTCACCTCTGGTTTCATTAACAGTTTTAGATATAACCCTGATACTGGTGCTATTGAGTTTAAAATTTACAATGATCTTATCACCATGCCCTTGGGAAAGCCCTCCGAGCTGAAAACAGTCTTCAACTCTCTCTACAGCATGGGTACGAGGGATATTCATTGGTAAAAAATCTCCAGCATCTTATTCCCTCACCTCAGGTATTTTGCATATTATGTTGCTAGAGGGGTGTTAGCTCGTGACAACACGAGCAACATTTCTGCGCCGGATATTGCTATCCTGGCAACCGCCCTCTCAGGGAGGTTTGATTATAATCTGGGTGCCTTAATTGCTCGACGCCTTGCTATGAACGGTAACAAGGGAGATTTATTTGGTGGCGTTTATGCCACACTTATCTTAGAATATCTTAAAGGCATCCCACAGCCTAATGACAAGCCTTTTACTTATTTAAGTTTTGATCTTGCTACTATGAAAAGGCATAAGTTTGTTACCATGACTTCTGAGCTTGATAATCTTGTTTATATCTTGCGTTTCAGAACTACCGCGGAACGCGAGATCCGTCTACCTGCACCTCTTTTGTTTGATTTTTCTCGCAGGAACGGATGGTCCTTTGATGTTATCCAGTTCGATGAGTTCATGGCCCAGCATCAGTTTCATAACCCCATGGAGGGGGTTGTGCCCGACGAGGAGGAGCACGGTGAGTTACCACCTTTTCAGGGGGAGACCGTCACCCAGTTTGGTGAAGAGTCTTCCTCTGCTTGGAGTACGGACCCTTCCTCGTGGGAGGATCCGAGGAGTTCGGTGTACGCGCCGGAATCCTTCTACGACCCTTGGACTCACCACCATTCCCCCGGAGCAGGAGGCTCCTGGGGGCAGTAGCTACTACCAACTTAGGCCAAAAGCCTAAGCTTGGGGGAGTACGTGCCCTTCTCACTTTTCCATTGTATTATCCGTTTTATTCGCTTTGATCAGGTTTTTGCCCGTTCTTCTTTATTTCTTTCTTTGCAAAAACAGCAAAAATATTTTCTCTTTCTTTTGCTTTCGTTCAACCTTTGAAATAATCCAAAAAGATTTCCTTTCTCTCTTTAGTTTGCTTTGTTTTCAGAGTTCAGCTCGAGTCCGTGATGGCATTTAATTATATTTCCTACGTTCGATCGTGCAAGTGACGAGGCAGTAATGACGAAGATCGACTGAAGGGAAGCAACAAGGGAAAACCGGTATGAACTCTTCTTGTTTCTACTTTTGTACATATGCCTGTACTTATGATCTAGAGACCAGCTTGTAGCGACATAGTGCTATGTTTACAATGCTCTCCCAGTGGTTCATACTTTCCTTGTGGCTAGTCCCGAATAGCTAGAGTATATAATGTGTTATTGAAATGATTTACATGCATTGTACTGTTCATACTTTGGTATACTAATGTGGTATTTCCCTTTGGAGAATTCTTGGATTGACTTGGCACATGTTTACACATGTTTAAGACTTAAAAGTCTGCTCTGCCTTGATGATCTTTGAGTTTCAGAATAGTTATATCACTTTCATGCCCGATTCAATGTTGCTTTGTCACTCTGCATGATTATGACCGTTATTGCTCTCTAGTTGGTCGCTTCCCAGTCTTTTGCTAACCTCCACCTGTACTAAGCGGACTGACTGCTTGTGCATCCAAAATCCTTTAAACCAGTTATGCCATATGAGTCCACCATACCTTCCTATACATGGTATTTACCTGCCATTCCTAACGAAGACTTTCGTGTACCATCTCAAAATTAATCAAAAGCATTTCTCTTTTGTGCCTCTGTTTTAGCTCATGAGGAAGTAGTAGTTAATTCATGATCTTTTTAAGTTGGACAAGTTTCACCCCGGGATTGCATGTCTAATCTGCAAACCCCTAATACGAGAAGGAACTGGCATAGAGTGCGCCCGGCTCATAAAAGATAATACAACAAACAAACCCTCCTTCACGCTTTGTTCATGAGAAATCAAAAAACTTTGGCAGTGATAAACAAAGGAGATTAAGGGGATGTGATCGTCCCCGTGTGGGAGCCGTTCCTCGAAACCTGTCCAGCTCAAGAAGTAATTGGGTTATCTACTAGCATTCGTTGACGAAATATGCACCTCTCGAAAACATTTTTACCTCTGTTTTCAAAACCAAGAGCTCTGGTACATGTTTAGTCTTTGTTTCCAACCATGGGTTTTCAACCTCGCCATCAAATTCCACGGTTCGAGAGTCTCCACCTTCCTTCTTCAAAGCACCAACTAGGAGAGCATAATTGTCATTCTGAGTGTAATGTGCATTGTCCCAAAGTATTACATTGTTTTCTACATGCTTGTGATATTATTTATTCTGAAATTCTTAGTTCTAGTCTCCTTTAAAACTCTGGACGAGTTTCTGCATTTATGTTTTGCTTCACTCATGGAGGCTAGCGAGATACCACTCTAATATGCTCAAGCTATGTGCAATGTAATCTTGTCTTGATTTTCAGTAGTATATTATTTACTTTTAGGTATTTGTGATTGGTCACTTGAAAGAAGGATTGCTCCGTGCATTGTCCTCATAGCATTGTTTCAATACTTGCTAGACTCTTTTTGTAGTACATGCTTATATACATCTAATGAAGCAAAATAGTTTGTCAAAGTTTTCTTTGCCGCGTTCAGTTCGTTGAACTGAATTGCTTGAGAACAAGCAATATGCTAAGCTTGGGGGAGTTGATACGTCTCAAACGTATCTACTTTTCCAAACACTTTTGCTATTGTTTTGACCTCATTGTTGCATGATTTGAACTAAACTAACCCGGACTGACGCTGTTTTCAGCAGAGCTGCCTGTATGGTTTTATTG
>LR738713.1:293511724-293563824 GCA_902687465.1 Secale cereale
GAGTTTCTGCATTTATGTTTTGCTTCACTCATGGAGGCTAGCGAGATACCACTCTAATATGCTCAAGCTATGTGCAATGTAATCTTGTCTTGATTTTCAGTAGTATATTATTTACTTTTAGGTATTTGTGATTGGTCACTTGAAAGAAGGATTGCTCCGTGCATTGTCCTCATAGCATTGTTTCAATACTTGCTAGACTCTTTTTGTAGTACATGCTTATATACATCTAATGAAGCAAAATAGTTTGTCAAAGTTTTCTTTGTCGCGTTCAGTTCGTTGAACTGAATTGCTTGAGAACAAGCAATATGCTAAGCTTGGGGGAGTTGATACGTCTCAAACGTATCTACTTTTCCAAACACTTTTGCTATTGTTTTGACCTCATTGTTGCATGATTTGAACTAAACTAACCCGGACTGACGCTGTTTTCAGCAGAGCTGCCTGTATGGTTTTATTGTGTGCAGGAAAACGGATTTTTAGGTGTCTCAGAAAATTCCACGAAAAATCATAGAAAATCCACGCACCCGAAGGAACCTTGTGCCAGAAGATGGGCCAGAGGGCAGCCAGGGGGGCTCTAGGCGCCCTGCCCAGGCGGCCCCACCCCTGGCTGCCGCGCCAGGCCGCCTGGGTGGGCCCTACCTCCCCTGGTGCCCTACTTTGACCCGTATTTAGACCGTGACGAAAAAACCCGAGATCAGGAGTTGTTTTCCCAGTTTTCGTCGCGGAGCCGCCGCCACCCTCTGTTCTTCTTCGGGAGGGCTAATCTGGAGGCTGATTTGGCCTCCGTAGAGGGGAGATCATCGCCATCGTCATCATCATCACCACTCCATCCTCCCTCCATGACTTCTCCTTCCATGTGTGAGTAATTCCCTGCTGTAGGCAAAGGGGATAGTAGGGATTGGATGAGTTAGATCATGTAATAGTTTATCAGATCGTTGGGGGCATGTTGCTTATCATCTACTATGGTGTTTATCATCTTTGCTTCAACTTGTTACTCTTAATGCTTGTCACTTAGGGCCCGAGTGCCATGATTTCAGATCTGAACCATATGTGTTTGCATGAATATATTTGTGTTCTTGATCCTATCTATGAGTTGTTTGCACCTATTATGGTCCGAAACCGGCGATCCCAAAAGTGACAGCTTGGGACACCAAAGGGGATGGTCCATAGTTTGAGGATTACATGTATCCATTGAGTTTATTGCTTTGTTCCGGTGCTCTTTGACAGGAGCACCTTAATCTCCATAATTTCCTTTTGGCCCCGTTCGTAGCGGGATGGTAGGACAAAAGATGTTGTGCAAGTTCTTATTGCAAGCACGTACAACTACCTATGGGATACATGCCTAATGTTTGATATTTTCCTAGATGATCATTACTCCTCCGTGTGCCTTGCCCCAAGTTAGATTCATGATAGATCTCATCCATGCAGCGCCCAACCATCCATCTCCCTAGCCTACAGTGTTTTAAATCCTACTGGTTACTAGTTGCTACTTTTGCTATTTACTTTTGCTGTTTACTTTTACTATCACCACCATCACTATCATATCACCGTTACCACTTATCTCTTGTTGCAAGTAAGTATATTTCAGGTGCGGTTGAATTGACAACTCAACTGTCAAAGCTTATAAATACTCTTTGGCTCCCCGTGTGTCGAATCAATAAATTGGGTTATTCTTACCCGCGAAGACTATCTCGATCCCTTACGGTTGAGGGTTATCAATCATGTTGCAGGATTATTAGATGATCAGTGAGATACGGTAGGGTCGCAAGTCTTCACTCAGCATTTTCGCCAGTGGGCATTGATGGGACTCATCGTTTGCTTATGCTACAATTTCCGCTGCTGTTATTGAATAAAGTTAACTATGTGGTACTCAGTTTGTAATGCTTTAAAATTTCTGGATCATACGTTATAGTAAATAATGCACTTCTTATTTGATATTCATATGTACTGTGTGTGCTAGCGAGTGGATCCAGGGACTAGCACAGTAAGCACAGAGACATCGAATCTTATCAGGTTTGGGTCGTTGCAGATGGTATCAGAGCAGTGTGTTGTCTGTAGGTCGTGACCCTAGAAAATGGAGTAGAAAATCTATAGGTGATGAGGACATCACTAACAAAGTTACACCCACAACCCCTACTGATACATATAATGGACCGATTACTAGAGCTCACCCACTACAATTAAATTTCCAAGTACTTTCGTTTCTTGGTAATGATTCTAATGTTCATGAGAATATGATGCTGCCTAAATTGGATACATTTGTTTTGGTAATAAATGAAGGGCCAAGCATGGACAAGAAGGATGAACATTGGAGCATGATCAAGCATGGAGATGAGGGCATGCGCAAGGGGAACAAGAACGGAGTTTCTGGTGGAGATTTCAGCACTTTCGAGCCACTATGATGACGTACAAGGACATGAACGAAATAATCTAGATGCCCTTTCATAAAATATGTACATAGATTAAAATAGGTGTTGCGCCACCCACCCATGTAATTTCGAAATACTTCAGTATAGGCTGTTTTTAGAGTCCGTATGTGTGGGGAAACAGAGTTTGGGTTGGTTTCGGACCCCTCCTTCAAGGGGTTAAGAAATTTCCCCCTTACTCCTCCATATATACAGCCATGAGGGCATCATTTATACTTTGGGTTTTGTTTAGATAAAAGTTTGCCATAGCTGCAACTTCGCGTACTTCGTTTTTGTTCGATGACTAGACAAAGACATCACATAACCCCACCTAGATCAATAAAGCTTTCATATTATATTCGCAATATCCAGATTGCAATCTTAGTTTCTTGCTTGTTCTTCGTTTGCTTGCAGGAAATAGACCCTCATGGTCAGGTTGATCGTGCTTCGGCGTGGTCAATAACCTCTCGGAGTTGGTTTAGCAATTGCTAAGGCGCGATGTCCTCGCACGTTCGTAGTCGGATCGTCAAAGTCTGCTCCTCCGAAAATGATAAGCACCATCTCTTCGAAAGACGGGACACCTTTGTCTCTATCAAGTGGTATATGATTTTTAAGTTGCTCGGTGAGATTTTCCAATTTTTTGTAGTTTACATCGAGTCTATATTCATACCTACAGTCCAAGAAAAAGCCACAAAAAAATTAGGGTTAGTTCATCATATATGAACCAGTATGAGCCATTGCATAGTCTTTTCAGTATTTTGCTTTGTTGAATTTACGGTTGCATCATCGTGTCGAGTTGCCGGTCTTAGCGCCTAGTCCTTTAGAGTTTCGAGTTTTTCACAGTTTGTCACGCCGGGTTGAACCATCTTCATCGTTGTTACCATATACCACCACCACCAACATCTTCCCTACCGCTGCCATATACATCCGCCTATCCATTACCAATCCGAGTCCATTTATACATCCGCCCGTCCACCACCAATCCGAGTCCATATATACATCCGCCTGTCCACCACCAATCCGAGTCCGCATATACATCCGCCTGTCCATCACCAATCCGAGTCCACATATACATCCGCCTGTCCACCACCAAGCCGAGTCTTTTCATATTAGGTTTGTTAAAAAAACCAAGCAATTTTTATGGCAAAATTTCGGCGGCCGAAAATATATTTTCCCTATCCTGTTTTTAGGTCTCTAGGAGCGTTTTAAGACACTCGCGATCATAGTAATTTTTTGTCGCGCTTTTTGGTCGTCGTTGCCCTGATTTTCGAAAAAAATAGCCGCAAAAAATTCGTGTCAATCCTGTTATCTTAACTTGGGAAGAGTTTTGAGACACTTGCCATTATAGTGATTTTTGGCAAAAAAAAAGGAGTGAAAAAAAGAGCGGAAAAAAACAAAAAAAATCCAGAGTGTGATTTTCCCTTGTTTCCGTGCAACGCCGTGATTTTGTTAGTGTTCTAGGCTCGCATCTCTAGCTCAGTCTAGGCTAGGACCAGCACAGTATCGTCGTTGAGCGTTTATTCAACTTTGCATCTCTGAATTGATTATCGCTGACCTTTTTTGCTACCATATTATAAGCCTTTCCAGCTCCACATATATCTACTTCATGCGTTTGACTCTCCCTGGTAATCACTCTATCCGAGCTCTGAGAATTTTGGCTACAACGGTTGCTGATCACCACCTGCTGCTTGGTAAGAACTGGTAAGCAACTGAGATTCGCTTGATGGATTTGTAAATTTCCACAACACCACCGCCATTTCCTAGTAGTATGTATGATCATATTGTGTGTTTCTTCGGCTGCTAACCATGCCAGGATCACAAGCGGATGAGCTTGACTGGAAGAACATAACGAACAAGGAGCTCCATGATAAATTCCAGGAGATGGTGGGTCAACAGGTAGAAGATGTGATGACCAGTTTTGGCAATGCACTAGCGAGGATGGATGACATTGAGAAGTCAATTGACACCAAGTTGGATGCCGAATTCGCTGAAGTGCTTGTGCGTCTACCTCCATCTTCTACACCATTGCAACAACAACAACAACCACCTCCATGTCGCGAAACAACCCTCCGCCGAGCAAGTTGTGTCCCTCTTGAGCCCGGCCAAATTTCTAGTGCAGCTACTTCTGTTGATACTTCTGTGGCTCCTACTGCTGCTGAGGAGGAGGATGATTACACGGGCAATTACGAGGATGAGATTGATCAAAATAAGAATTACGTGCAACCACCAGCACCAGACCCACCAGGTCGTCCACATGCATATCATCGCAACGGTAGGGCTGCACCACCACCTCAGGTACAAGATCCTGACCATCTCCCTAAACTAAAGTTGAATATTCCACCATTTGAGGGTAGATATGTTCGTGATATATATCTTACTTGGGAGTCCGAAACCGAACAACATTTTACATGTTTAGAATATCCTGAGGAGAGACGTGTTGCTGGTGCTCTTTGTGGTTTCACTAGTTTTGCTTGTGTGTGGTGGTCTGAACATCGTAGATTCTATCCGAATAATATTCCAACTACTTGGGCTGCTTTGAAAACTCATATGCGTACTCGTTGGGTTCTACCATATTATCAATGTGAATTACTACAAAAATTGCAGCGTTTAAGAGAAGGAAAAAAATCTCTAGAAGAATATTATGAGGAATTACAAACTGGGATGCTTAGATGTGGTATTGTTGAGGATAATGAAGCTATGCTTGCACGTTTTATGGGTAGCTTAAATAGAGAGATTCAGACCATTCTAGAGTATAAAGAGTATAATAATATCACTCATTTATTCTATCTTGCTTGCAAAGCTGAACGTGAAGTGCAGGATCGACAAGCATTGGCGCAGACTAATTTTTCTACAGGCCGACCTTCATCATGGACACCGCGTGCATCTTATACTTCAACACATTCTGTTGCACCGACACCTCCGTCACTTCCCATCTCCAGCCATGATACAAGAAAGCATGCACAATCACCACTATTTGCCAAGGGCACACCCACCGAGCCTGCACAGAGCTCCTCTTCATCCATGGCATCAAAAAGGCACACAAGTGATATTATTTGTCATCATTGTAAGGGAAGAGGTCATTTTGCGAGGGAATGCAAATCCCAGCATTTGATTATTGCCAATGAGGATGGTGGATATGAGTCCGGTAGTGACTATGATGAGGAGACTTTGGCTCTTATTACACGTGAAGAACACGGTGGAGATGATTCTGAACAAGAGACGCATTACATGACTGCTGACGACACTGACAGGTATGGCTGTTTTGTTGCTCAATGTGTTTTGAGTGTGCAGGTGACACAAGCTGAGCAAAACCAGAGGCACAATTTGTTCCATACAAAGGGAGTTGTGAAGGAACGTTCTATTTGCGTCAACATAGATGGAGGGAGCTGCAATATTCTGGCTAGCATGGAGATGGTGGAGAAGTTGTCTCTCACCACAAGACCACATCCACATCCTTACTACATCCAATGGTTCAATAACAGCGGCAAGGTTAATGATGCGGAGCATCCCTCAAGCATCCCCATGGAGATGCCACTTGGACCATTGACAAGAGCTCGTGCAAGGGCTATCGAAGATAAGGTGAACTCGCTCCTCTCTGAAATACCACTTTCATTGCTCGAGACATGGCTACTACCTAAGACGGAAACTCTATGCATGATCAGGTGCTTGGATGAAGGCCACGGTCTAGCTACACCCATTGGACAAGGTGGCAAGGACGGCAAGATCAAAGACCAAGACAAGAAGCTGTCCGAAGAGCTACACGCTCCGGACGACCACCACACACCAGATGTGATAGTCTGGCTTATTAGGGATGATAGACTACTCATATCAATAAGGCATTCCTTCTTTTCCGGGAGCCCCTGCGGATAGAACTCCAAAGTTAAGCGTGCTCAGCTTGGAGTAGTTTCGGGATGGGTGACCGACCGGAAAGTTGCTCCCAGGTGCGCATAAGTGAGGACAAAGTGTGCAGAAAAGACTAGTATTGTTCTGTGAGGCCAGTATAGATACCGCCAGGAGTAACGACCATCGACGGGTGTGTTCGGGGAGTTACAAGTTGGTATCAGAGCCGGCCCTCGCGGTTACATGGATGTTTGCGGACAGGTGCGCGGTCATGTTGTTCATGACGTTTGTGACCCGTCGTGGCACACGGCATGGCACATGTGCCGGACTGGAAGCACAGACGTATGTGCCAAGAGGGAACGTTCATGTGGCCCGACGAGGATGTCGATTCCTCTGAGTGGGGGTGTATGTGATAGCCTGGCTTATTAGGGATTATAGACTACTCATATCAATAAGGAATTCCTTCTTTTCCGGGAGCCCCTGCGGATAGAACTCAAAGTTAAACATGCTGAGCTTGGAGTAGTTTCAGGATGGGTGGCCGACAGGGGAGTTGCTCCCGGCCGGGTGGGCATAAGTGAGGACAAAGTGCGCAGAAAAGACTAGTATTGATCTGTGAGGCCATTCTAGATCCCACCAGGAGTAACGACCACCGACGGGTGTGTTCGGGGAGTTACACCGGACGTCCGATGCATCCCAGGCTCCGGACGACCGCCCTCCACCGGACGACCGACGACCGGACGTCCGGCCTTCTCCGAACACCCGTAATCCCACGACAGAACAAAATCGCAGAAATCCGAGGGCTTCCGGATGTCTGATCCCTCACGAGCCACCAGACGTCCGGTGCCTAGCGGACGTTCGCTACCTGTGCGCACGGTTTACTTCCGGGTCGAGGCCCATGTACCCTTTCGTGGCTCTAGACTATTTATAGACCTCCTCCTCCCTCTTTTTAGGGTAGAACTATGATAGCTCATCTAAACCTAGACAATTGCTCATCCTCAGTGGTTCATCTCCTCGAGAGACCGTGGCCTCCACGGAGAAGATCCACACGGATTCAAGACCGCCTCACGGAGAAGAACTCAAGACCTCCTCACGGAGAAGACTATCGCTACTTGTATCATCCTTAGTTGATCGTGGATCATGTATCACCCTTTGAGTTCCCGGATCTAGCATATGTGTGACCTAAACTTGTTGATTTGAGTGCTTTCATCTTGGCCCTCTTGTGTTTTCCCTTGTGTTCGATGTGTTCATCCTCGGGATCCCTCCTTTTCATGAAAGATCAGCCTATCATCGTGTTGTCCCCGCATCATTTGGTATCATGAGCCTAGGTTCATCACAAATTTGGAGCTCCTGCCCTTGTTTTCTAGCCTTGTTTTGTTGATTTTGTCCCAATTTCAAAAATTCCCCACAAATTAGCCCCAATTTTTTTTCTGTGATTTGTTGATTTGACGAAGTTTTGTTGGATTTGATCCGTGGATTTTCTATGCCACGAGTGGATCTAGCTTTCCCACATCTTTTCCCCAAGTTTCCACTGCAAATTTGGTTAATTATGACCAATTTGGCCACCATTTCCACGAACTCTGGTAGCTTTGCTCGAGCCCAAAAACAGCGAGGCACCGGACGTCCGCCAGCCTACCGGACGTTCCACGACCGGACGACCGACAACCCATCGGACGTCTGCTGAACCCTAACGAAACTGAACTTCCTTAGTTTTCGTTCCACCTTCCGCAAATGCTTAGCCTTTTCCACTTACACATATACCCTACCACTACCACCATTGCTTAACCGCCATTAATACGATCTTACCTCATTTTGTCTTGGATCATTTGAGTTGTGGTTTACCCATTTCCTTGTGTGTTTCGGCTATCTTGGAACGGAACAACATCGACAAAACCACTTCTCAACCTCGACATGGACGGTAACATCGACGACACCTTGTATCTCAACCTTGCTTTTGCATTGATAACCCCTCATTGACCATTTTGCGTAACTTTCCCTTCAAGACTAGCCATTCGAGTATTGTCGGCAACGACACTTGTGCACATTAGAGATCATCGAGCCACAACATATCATAATAGATTCTTTAGGGTTCAGCAGAGTTGCTATGCTATGGTATCTTATCATCATCTCTTGTGTCACAAGGTTGCCATAGCATATACAGAATTGCTATCTTGATTCGAAAAGCATCGCATTAGTAATCTAGCAAAAGAGCTCAAAGACAAAGAGCCAATCAACCTTGGAAGCAAAATAAAAAGATAAGCAAAAGAGGTTTTAAGCAATAACCATAGCATAACATCCAAACATATCATATCATATGGTATCATACTTGATCATCTTGGATCATCGCATAGAAACAACAAACATATAGCATAATTGGGACAGAGGTCGTTGCATTTTTGCCTAGTAGGTCATGCACAAGTCTCGTATCCGCCTATTGTGCAATCGTGCTAGCGTCTCTCTAGTGTTGTGCAACAAGAGCATTTCCCCTCACCCTTGGTTTGCACGACCCTTTTTTATCTAGTTGCGTGTGTGTTTCCGTGTACCATTATAGCTATTGGTCTTCTTGTTGTTTTGGCAAATTGCGAATCATTTTCAACATCATTGAGTCTTATTAATGATTGCATACTTTGGTCCACCATCCTAACCAAGCTCCACCAAAAGCTTTATTTGTGTAGGTGTGAGAGATCAACAAGATACGGTACCAATTGTGCTATTTCCGGGTTATACAATTGAGTAATCATTGATCCATCTTCAACTTCGGTCAAGGTACATTTGGTATAGTTCTTCCTTTTTCCACTCACACATTCTTGCTTGCAATGATGGATAGGACAAGTACATCTACAAACCCGCTATTCGATGACCCTCAAGAGTCAAACAACTATGTCACCAAACTACATCTATTCGGTGTCCAATGAGCTCTACATCAAGAGAATGAAGCTATGCAAGAGCGCATTGAGCAAGTTGCCGCCGACGCACGACAATCCGAAGCTCGCACAAGAGAGCAATTCGATATCATCAACACCAACATGTCTACTCAATTAGACGAGCTATAGACCTTGATAGTCAACCGACACTCTTCATTTATGTCCTCTCAAAGACGGAGCCGATCAAGTCGTCATACCGACTACACTTCCGGCTCAACTACACCGACATCGAACACGCTTCGTCAAGCCGCGCGTCAAGCTCGACATGACAACCAAAACCCACTTCACGACAAGAGTTCACAAGAGCTATTTGAAGAGCAAGAAAGTCGACATCGTCAAAACCAAGCCACACTTGAGCAAGCACAAGAACGGCAACGACTATGCCAATAAGAAGAAGAACGAGCGCGTCAACAACAACAAGAGCGCGTCAACACCAAGAAGAGAAAGATGCTGAGGCACAATGACAAGTTCAACAATGCCGAGAAGCTCAAGCCCTTGAGGCGCAACGTGCCCTACGTGACTCACATTGCAATGTTGCAACTCGCAATCGACACATCTGTCAAGAAGATGATGCACTTCGAGATGAGATGCACGAGAGGCATTACCAAGCTCGCATGCAACGTCAAGTTCCTCCTCAAGTGCGACAAGAGCCACAACAAGAACCACAATCTCAGCAAGAACAACATGACAATGAGCTTCGACCACGCCAAGAGCAACATGTGGTTGATAATCCTCCAAATCAAGAACGCCCTAACAATAGGCAAGCAAACAATGAACAACATCGCTATGGTAATCTCAAGTTCACCATGCTAAAGTTCTCCGGAAGCATTGATCCCGAAGACTACCTCCCATGGGCATTAAAAGTTGACAAGATCTTTCGCCTCCACAACTTCGATGAAGAAAAGAAGATCGCAATGGCATCCCTTGAGTTCCAACACTATGTTCTCATTTGGTGGGAGCAAATCATCGAGAGAAGAGAAGCAAAAGTTAAACCACCTATCACTACTTTGATTCAAATGAAGGAAGTCATGAGAGCATGTTTCGTGCCAGCACACTACAACTGTGACTTGTTCAAAAAGTTGCGACTCCTCAAGCAAGGAAACAAGTCCGTTGAAGAGTACTACAAGGAAATGGAGATTGCCATGATAAGATCGAACATCACGGAAGATGAAGAACAAACTATGGCGAGATTCTTGAATGGACTCAACTATCCTATCAAGAAGATTGCGAACTTTCAACCATACACATATCTCCTAGAGCTAGTACACCAAGCAACCAAAGAGGATCTACAAGTTCAAGAAGACTACAAGTACTCCAAGTTCACCTCCAACAACTACGGCTCCTACAACCAAGAATCAACGACTTCGGCACCTCCTACATCTACCAAACCATCTACAAGCTTAGGTGACAAATCAAGCTACAAGAATTCGACTACATCAAGTCGTCCCTTTCCTACGAACAACTTCAAGCCAAGAGCTTCATCATTTACAACTCCAACCGAGGATACCTCCAAGATGAGCTCAAATGTTTCAAATGTCAAGGACGAGGACACAAGTCATTTGAGTGCAAGACCGTTCGCACCATGATCATCAATGATGACGGGTCATATGACTCAATGAGCGATGACGAGACGGAAGCTCTTGAACACATAGCTATGCATCGCCAAGTGAATGAAGATGAAGACAATCAAGTGTTTTGCGACAATGATCTGAGTCCTAATCTCGTTGTCTCCAAGGTCTTGACACTTCAACATCATCAAGATAAAGATCAATGATGTCAAATCTTCCACACAAAGGCCGTCATCAATGGACGTTCCGTCAAGGTTATCATCGATGGAGGAAGTTGTCATAACTTGGCAAGTGAAGAGCTATGCGACAAGCTACAATTGGTCAAGACGAAGCACCCTCATCCATACAAGTTCTAATGTCTTAGCGACGCCAGAACTATTCGAGTCGAGCACACCGTGCAAGTATCCTTCAAGATAGGTGCCTACGAAGACACATTTGAGTGTGATGTGGTGCCTATGTCCGTGTGCCACCTTCTTCTCGGACGACCATGGCAATACGATCGTGGAGTCACCCATAATGGACAAACCAACCACTATAGCTTCAAGATGAAAGGCAAAGAGTTCGTGCTCTGTCCAATGTCACCAAGTCATGTAGCCGCTGACAAACAATTACCTACCAAGCATCATGGAGAGAATGGTGAGAGAGTGAACCACAAAAATGACAGTGAGAGCCACAAGACAAATTAGAGCACCTCCACGATGAGCGACAAGAAACAACTAGTGTTATTCACCACCAAAAGTGAGATGAGAGAAGTGTGTGAGAACCCATCGAGCATCTTTCACCTTGAGCTCCTATGCAAAGGGGAAGCAAAACCTTCTAAAACTTCACCACCTCTACCTTTAGTGTGGTCTCAATTGTTGCAGGACTTCCAAGATGTCTTTCCGGATGAGCTACCTCCAGGACTACCTCCTCTTCGCGGCATCGAGCACCGCATCGACCTCATCCCCGGTGCTCCTCTTCCTAACAAGACCCAGTACCGCGTCAACCCAGAAGAGACCAAGGAGATCCAACGGCAAGTCCAACAACTCATCGACAACGGACACGTCCGCGAAAGCATGAGCCCTATTGCCGTTCCGATAATCCTTCTCCCCAAGAAAGATGGTACTTACCGCATGTGTTCGGATTGCCGTGCCATTAATGTTATCACCGTTAGATACCGTCACCCAATACTGCACTCAGATGCTATGCTTGATGAACTTAGCGGAGCCACACTCTTTTCCAAGATTGACCTCAAAAGTGTCTATTACCAAATTCGCATACAAGAGGGTGATGAGTGGAAAACTGCCTTCAAAACGAAGTTTGGATTATATGAATGGCTTGTCATTCCTATGGGTCTATCCGAGGCACCGGGCACATTTATGAGAATGATGCACTTTGTTCTTAGGCCATACATCGGAGTCTTTGTAGTAGTCTACTTTGATGACATCCTCATTCTTAGCAAATCTCTCAGAGACCATGTGAATCATCTAAGCACCGTTTTGCAAACCCTTCGCAAGGAGAAACTTTATGCGAATATGGAAAAGTGCAAATTTGGTGTAGACAAACTTGTGTTCTTAGGATTTGTTGTGTCATCCAAATGTCTGCATGTAGACGAGACTAAAATTGAAGCTATTAAAACTTGGCCAACACCAACGAACTTGCATCATGTGCGTAGCTTCCTAGGCCTTGCCGGATTCTACCAACGCTTTGTCAAGGACTTTAGCACGATCGCTATGCCCTTGCATGCTCTGAGCAAGAAGAGCGCGCCCTTTGTTTGGGTTCCTTCGCAAGACACCGTGTTCAATGAGCTAAAAAACTTGCTTACCCACGCACCACTTCTTTCCCTACCAAACTTTGACAAACCGTTTGAGATCACCGAATACACGTGTACAGTGATCCCAGAGATCAATGCTCACTGAACACACAGAAGCTGAATAACAAGAGTCTTACATCCATTCATACCGTCTTACACAAATTATGGCCATTATGGCCAAGTCTTACATAAATAAAGCCTCATGGGCTGAATAGCAAATAACTCAAATAGCGGAAGTCTTCGATGATAAGTAGAACCCATGCCATCTGCCTTAACCCTACAGGCATTCTGACTGGGAAGCGTCCTAGTTCGCATGTTCGTCTCCAAAGAATTCTTCTTCATATTCCTGTTACTCCATGCCTGGCCAATTAAATAACCAGTGGCAAGCCAATGAGTACTTTGAATGTACTCACAAGCAACCCATGATTTGGTTCAAAGTAACAATGCAGTTGAACAACAATGAGCAATCTAGTGATGGGCTAGAATAAATATTCTACCATCAATTATATGCATCCATAATTTCTCGTAACCTCGAGGACAGGTTACCGATATCAACATGATTATGATTCATCTTATCGAGTCAAGTCACCACCTTGACTCATCATACACACACACAAGGTTTCGCAAATATTGGACGTAGCCCAAGAGCGGTTACCCAACTGTCCTTGACCGTGGACACGGCTATTCGAATAGTTTTACACTCTGCAAAGGTTGTACACTTTACCCACAAGATCCGGGAAGCTTTCGTGTCACCCATGATCCCGCAGTACCTCAAGTACTCGGGGGAAGCACCCGGTCATTATCTTTCCTTAGACGACACTAACATAGAGTCCACTCGTTGGTACACGGCCCTCGAGTACAAACAATAGATCACGGGACTTGCCCTAATTTCAATGTCACGCGTACCCGAAGGGACCAACGGTGTGTCCGGTGCCCTGTGAAAACAGTCATGGTCGTCTATCCAAGCACGACCCCATCCCGGGAAAGACCTCAAGTCTTCCCGTCACTAGTAATGCGGGCACCATGCTAGTATCGGCCTAAGTAATCAATAAAGCCCCGTCCCATAAGGGGTAGAGTGGTTGCACATGTATGGTTGGAATAACGGTCGCAACTTAAACCAATCCGTATGAAAAACAGCACACATACTTGTCTCGGTACACCACTTCGTCATCAAGTGGTTACCCATCTCACCATCTCCCTCGGGCATGAATGGCACCCGACGGGTTTTTTGAAAGAATGCAACCACGAAGGTATCATGGCACGCATGCATCTCTAAGCATCACTACTAACCATATGCAAAGCATCTAGCACATAGCAAGGTTATGAGCAAACATGCATCATGTGGTAGTTTCAAAGTAGGTCACCACCGTAACTTTATCATCATGCATCGGAAACAAACGGGTTCCGAAGAACAAGTGTATCATGGTCAAAGGGCTGCTTGCCTGGATTGGCTTGGTCTTCAAAGTCTTCAAATCATTCTCCTTCTCCTTCTTCAGCAACTTCGTCAAATACGGGATCTAATCGTCGCAAAATAACAACGGGAAAATAAGACCACAATGAAAACAGAAAAATCCAAGTGCTCAGAAAAATGTCAACTTATTTTTGTTAAATACTAGAGGGAAAACTAAGATGACAAAAATTCATAGTTGGGGTTTTGGAGTTACAGAATGGAATCTAAGGATTTTAGAACAGGAGTTTTAATGCTCAAATTTGAATTTAAATTTGAACAGAACATAAAAGTTTCATGGATATGTGTGAAAGTGACACCATTAAATAGGTTGGAATATTACAAGAATTTAGGAGTTGGAATTATTTCATTTGGACTAATATTCATTTCTGTAAAATTAATTGAATTAATCACAGAAAGAATAAAAAAGAACCAACTTGTGGGAGGATCATTTGCCTTCACGATCACTTCCACATGGTATTCCACCTCAGTGTCGCTAACCCAATGCTCAAGGTAGGTGAGGATGGGCGCTCGGTGGAACTAGCACTCCTGGAGGCTATCCTTGAGAAGCAAAGGAAGCCCAGTGGTCAGGTGCTCTTCGGGTACAGCGGCCATCTACAAGGGTGGAATAGGAGAGGTTAATAAGCTGATGAAATCTCAAGTTTAGAAAAGAAGAGAGGTTCAGAAGGTTTTTGAAAAGGGGTCTCATCTATCTAACACCCATGCTAACTAAGGCTTCCTACAGTCAGGATGGCTCTGATACCAGCTCTGTGGGGACCCCGACTTAGAAGTCGAGATCACCGAATGCACGTGTACAGTGATCCCAGAGATCAATGCTCACTGAACACACATAAGCTGAATAACAAGAGTCTTACATCCATTCATACCGTCTTACACAAATTATGGCCATTATGGCCAAGTCTTACATAGATAAAGCCTCACGGGATGAATAGCAAATAACTCAAATAGCGAAAGTCTTCGATGATAAGTAGAACCCATGCCATCTGCCTTAACCCTACAGGCATTCTGACTGGGATAGCGTCCTAGTTCGCATGTTCGTCTCCAAAGAATTCTTCTTCATATTCCTGTTCCTCCATGCCTGGCCAATTAAATAACCAGTGGCAAGCCAATGAGTACTTTGAATGTACTCGCAAGCAACCCATGATTTGGTTCAAAGTAACAATGCAATTGAACAACAATGAGCAATCTAGCGATGGGCTAGAATAAATATTCTACCATCAAGTATATGCATCAATAATTTCTCGTAACCTCGAGGACAGGTTACCGATATCAACATGATTATGATTCATCTTATCGAGTCAAGTCACCACCTTGACTCATCATACACATACACAAGGTTTCGCAAACATTGGACGTAGCCCAAGAGTGGTTACCCAACTGTCCTTGACCATGGACACAGCTATTCTAATAGTTTTACACTCTGCAGAGGTTGTACACTTTACCCACAAGATCCGGGAAGCTTTCGTGTCACCCACGATCCCGCAGTACCTCAAGTACTCGGGGGAAGCACCCGATCATTATCTTTCCTTAGACGACACTAACATAGAGTCCACTCGTTGGTACACGGCCCTCGAGTACAGACAATAGATCACGGGACTTGCCCTAATTTCAATGTCACGCGTACCCGAAGGGACCAACGGTGTGTCCGGTGCCCTGTGAAAACAGTCATGGTCGTCTATCCAAGCACGACCCCGTCCCGGGAAAGACCTCAAGTCTTCCCGTCACTAGTAATGCGGGCACCATGCTACTATCGGCCTAAGTAATCAATAAAGCCCCGTCCAATAAGGGGTAGAGTGGTTGCACATGTATGGTTCGAATAACGGTCGCAACTTAAACCAATCCGTTTGAAAAACATCACACATACTTGTCTCGGTACACCACTTCGTCATCAAGTGGTTACCCATCTCACCATCTCCCTTGGGCATGAATGGCACCCGACGTTTTTTTAAAGAATGCAACCACAAAGGTATCATGGCACACATGCATCTCTAAGCATCACTACTAACCATATGCAAAGCATCTAGCACATAGCAAGGTTATGAGCAAACATGCATCATGCACTACTGGAATCTGGGTTTTTGCCATCAGCCAGCTCTTTGCCATCTGCTAGCTGATGGCAAAGAACTTCTTTGCCATCTGCTTATAAAAACAGATGGCAAAGAACATGATTGCCGTCAACCAATTCTTTGCCATCTGCCAGCAGATGGCAAAGAGGTAGCCAACTCCTGTTGCCGTCAAGGGGTTAACGGCGTACCAGCCCCACCTCTTTGCCATCTGCCAGCAGATGGCAAAGAGATGGATTATTTTTTTTAGGTAAAAAAACTGTGGGGTAAATTATCCCCTCCCTCTCTCCCCACCCATCCACATCTATCTACTATCTATCTACTATCTACTATCTACTATCTATCTACTATCTACTACCACTATAAAAGAAAGAGAAGGCAGATCCAACTCAGCATATTAGCCGTCTAATCATCGATCCGACGGTCTAAAATCGTCATTAACGAAAACGATCGCTAACGAAACCCCCCTCGCTAGATCCCCTGCCTATCGATCTCTCTTCTAAGAAAAAAAACAATCACGTATTCCCGCACGCCCCACGCCCCACGCCCCTATTCTGCCTAACCGACGACGCGCGCCTGCCCCCACCGCCGCCGTCGCGCCTGACCTCGCTGCCTCGCGGCTGTCCCCGCCGCCCTGCGCCTGCCCCCGCCGCCCCGCGCGACCTCGCCGCCGTCGCGCCTGACCCTGCCGCCGCGCGCCTGTCCCTGCCGCCCCGCGCGACCTCGCCGCCATCGCGCCTGACCCCTCCGCCACCGCCCCGGTCCTCTCCTCCGCGCCGCCGCCCCGGTCCTCTTGGCCGTTGGGGACGCCGCCTGGCCAGCCGCCCGCTGCTCCTCTCCTCCGACGCCGCCCCCGGTCCTCTTGGCTGGCGGGGACGCCGCCTAGCCGGCCGGCCGCTGCTCCTCTCCTCCGTCGCCACCCCGGTCCTCTTGGCCATCGGGG
Source organism: Secale cereale (assembly GCA_902687465.1). Taxonomy (NCBI): domain Eukaryota; kingdom Viridiplantae; phylum Streptophyta; class Magnoliopsida; order Poales; family Poaceae; genus Secale; species Secale cereale. The sequence goes on from LR738713.1 coordinate 293,528,722, forward strand.
ACGCCGCCTGGCCGGCTGGCCGCTGCTCCTCTCCTCCGCCGCCGCCCCCGGTCCTCTTGGCCGTCGGGGACGCCGCCTGGCCCGCCGTCCGTGGTCGTCTGGACCGCCTAGCCGTCCGTCGCGGTTGGGCCATCGGGGACGCCTAGACCGCCTCGCCGTCCGTCGCCGTCGGGCCATCCGGGATGCCACCTGGTCTTGGTCGTCAACTGTCGGGCTATCCATCATCGTCGGACCGTCTAGGACGCTGCTTGGCCTCGGTCGTCAGCGCCCAAGGCCCTACGCACCCATCCCTTCACTCCCAACCACGCCTGTAGGCTGAGCTTCGTCTACCTGTCATTTTTCCTAGCGGCGTCAAAAAGGTTCTTGTCTATGGTAGGACCTCCGCCCATGTCGCGACCTGATTTTATTTGGTTGTGTGTGTGCAGGTTACCAATCTTTCAGGACAGCATGCCACCAGCGGGATCTGGTCAGGATGAAAGGGGACGCTGGTTGCGGCAATGCTGGAGACGAGGGCGGTAGGGACAGCGGCCCAGCAGAGTCCAGTGAGTCGGATGTGAAGCCAAAGCCGCAGGCGGACGGGTGGATAAAGACTTCAACAGGTATGCATGTCTGAACCCCTCCCCTATTTGTGTATAGGTGTATTTATTGTATGATAAGTCGGATTCGGGATAAGTCTTTGATTTAGTTGTAGTGTCAGTGCGGTGGGGGAGAGCATTGTGATGATAGTAATTTTCTGGTATAGGCTCTGTGGTGAATCATTATGCCAGTCTGAAGGGGAAATGCATGTTTTCCGTGTAGTTGGAGTATGCGTGTGTTGAATTGCAAAAGAGTTTGTGTTCATGACCTGCTGAATTTTTGTTAAAAAAATGCCTTCTCGCTCCTCCTCTGAAAGCCTGGATCGGCATCGTTGTCGTCCTCTTCTCTTCTGCTACTCATGGGCTAGAAGCACTTCCACGAAGGTATTGTGCAAATCATGAACATCAAGAACTTGATCTCTGAATTAATAAATTCTTTATCTGCAGGGATGCGTTGGTGTCGTAATGGTTCTTGTGTGTTGCGTTGAAGCAGCAAGAGCAGCTCCTCTCTCTTCGGACGCTGGCACACGCTTGACCATGTGCATGCATCCATATTCAGCGGGTCCACCTTTTTCTTCTCCACGCGCTCTCAAAGTTCGTCGGGTCCCAGATTATGAAGAAAGGAACTGCTCACATCCACATCATCCGGGCTGGAGCTAAATAGCCCAAACTTGATAACCGGACGTCCGATGATCCGTCGGTCGAAAGGAAGCCTATGGAGGAGCAGCTCATGATCTACCCCTAAGATAGCGCGGGCCTTCCACGCTAGAGATCTAATCACTGCCATCGTCGATGTGGGTCGCAACACTTCTGGAGTAGTATTGATGAAATCTCACGTCCAAGATTAATCAATATATTTATATATGTTCTATATCTGAATATATATCTATTCGTACAGGCACCACAACCACATTGATCACAATATCCAAGTACCTCCATAGTTTTGTTTATTCAATTAGATGGAGTTGGCTGTCACATAAGAACATAATTCACGTGTGTATTTTATTGTTTGGAGGATTATATTGGAGATTTCATTTTTATACCACACTAGATTGAGGTGCTGGATTAGGAAGCCTTTTTACCATAGCAATGGATCCAGTACTTCTAAACGCACTTAATGAGTAAAGGTATGTGTATATTTTTGTCCATTTAGTTTCTTCTTTCATATTATATGATGTCAAGTTTCATACATAGTTGTATGATTTACTTTTCTAGGTTGTAATGTAGATACGAAGAATCATAATACGAACTTAATGGATATTGTGCCTTACTATCAAGATGAATAATATTGGCTGACTCAAATATTGTTTGAGTATGTTTCTCCTTAGGCTAACTCACCAAAATCTGAACGACTCTGACTGTTGCGTATAAGTACAGCTATAAGAATCCAAATACCGTGTGGAATTCTGAAAGGTCTTTGCCTACATTGTGAGACCCTATTTAGAACATGATGGTTTCGTGAATCAACAACTACATTTTTTTCCAACAAAGTTTAGATTTTTTTTATGATGGATTAATCAGCAACTACGTTTTTTGTTGTGATCCATTATGAGGCATACATGTGCTTAGATTTTGATACTTTTCAATTTGTTTCACAAATGTTCTGTTCAGATGCTGATATTTTTTCAGTTTGTTTCAAAGCTGTGTTTAGTTAAGATTGTAAAAATTTGTGTAGAATTTATAGAAGATGATGAGAAGGTTTAGTTATTTGAAAATAGTCTCTGTACACGTGAAGTTCAGCATGGTTCAATGATATATGGAATTTCAAAAATCAAAGCTCAGTCTACAGAAGATAAAAATCAAATGGGATTTTAGCCCTTGATCATTTCTGAAATTTGTATATACGACTTTCTATTTGCATGATTTTCTATTCACCAAGGGGTGTCAGTTTGGTTTGCCATAGGCCTTCATCTCTTCGCTATGCTGATTCACATGCTCCTTTTAGTTCGAGGTGAGGTGCCGAGAATTAGAAAATTAGTTACTCCTACTTTGTTCACATCCTAACTTGCAAGAAACAAGAACGGTCTCTACAATGTATTCTTTTGTTATTCTCATTTGTAAGCACAAATATGTCTATCATCAAATATATTAGAGTTGGCAATATGAGAATTTTCAAAGGAATTTCACACTATGGCTAGAGCATCTTCAATTAAATGCAGCCCGTAGTTTATAATTTTCTTACCGGATGAACAACAAAGAATACTTAATAAGACAATGTTTTGTATGTACATTTCTGCAGCTGTGCAATACCTTTATCAACTATGAGACCCTAAAAAGGGGGAAATGCTTTGTTGGTGTACATGAGCTTGACTCCAACTCATTTTCAGTAACTTTTTTGTGTAGTGGGGAAGGTTCAGGTTTGCGTTGGTGTTGAGATTCATTCATCATAAGTTGAACATAATGACTAAGAACAAACCATTTTATTTGAACATAATGTTACATCGTTTTTCTCAAGTAGAGATTGCATCTTAAATTATCAAGGTAATCAAGAATACGATATCCCAATGTATTTCTCAAGTAGAGCTTACACCTAAGGGCAGGGGCATATGTTGTGGCATACCTGACATCGATGGAGTCATTTTTTGCATTTAGATTTTAATGCAACTCATGTCATTTGATCTATGAAATTCTACAGAATTGTAGCCTATGGACTGTCTAGAGTCAGCTGCTTTGTGCATATGCATTTTAGCTCATTTACTTCTGATCTATTAGCAGTGTTCATTTCAGCTCCTTTGCTTTGAATCTGTTAACAGCAGTCATAAGTAATTTTTCCGCTTCAACATTATATGTTGCTACGACCATTTAAGACAATTAGCTGATGCTGAATAAGTTATATCATTCTGACTATGTGAATTTGTTAGTGGCCATGCACTTCTTTTCAGAAGTAACATTTATAGTGCAACCCCTTGCATATATTTGATACCACTTGATAATTTGGACAGTTGAGAATTGGTCTTCGTGTTCTTACACGACCAATGCCAGATAGACTACCAACTATGTACAGGACCCTGGGGGAGAACTATAATGATGTGTTGCCTTCAATCATTCATGAAACACTCAAAGCTGTGGTTGCCAATACAATATTGCACCGTAGGCGTAGCGCTCAAATTTCTCTTGCTTAACTTAGGTGCCCCCGAGATGGTGTGCGGACAAGATGGACTGCTGGGAGGCGTTGGTGGATGAGTGGTGCTCTCCCCAATGGCGCGTCGCCCACAACATTGCAAAGGAGAAGCGTCTCAAAATGAAAGGCGTGGCACACCATCTAGGCAGCGTCAACCTATATGGGTACGGGAATAATTGGGTATGTGTGGTTTGCTTCATGATTCATGCAAATTCATTCTTTGTGCTAGCTTGAGTCCTTAACTAATACTCTGTTCCTCTCTTTTAGTCAAAACTCAACAAGGCTCCAGTGCCAGAGCTGTTCGACCTCTATGGCATGTCCAATATTGCACCGTACAAGAAGGCCAAGGCATTCTCCGAGTCTGACCTCGAAAATGCAAATAACTTCAGCAACGTGGCCTCCCACCACAAGATGGTGCAGTACGTTAAGCAGGGGAAGGCGAGGAAAGGGCCAGACTTTAACCCGAGCCGGCCTTTTGATCCAGAGCTGGTTATGATATCTGGTGGCGGGAAATCCCATGGCTCGTTAGCCATGGGTAATGGACTGATACGTTGTAGTAGCACTCTCCCGCAAATCAAGAAGCGCCAGACCAGCTGTGATCCTGAGATACCGTCTCGTTTACGACCAGTGGAAATCGAATTCCAGGTTTGTTATATGGACTCAGTAGCCTTTCCTCCATTACATTGTGTTTGCGACCGTCGATGATTACAATGCTAAGGAGTGGTGTTGCAGGCTGCTATTGAGGCAGAAAGAGCGAAGACCCAGGCTGCTTTTGAGGAGAGGGACCGGTAGTTGGCGGAGAGGGACCGACAGGCGACGGAGAGGGAGAGGGAGAATGAGGAGAGGACGGCTAGGCTGTTGGAGGAGGAGAGGAACCGGAACGACTCGGCTAACCGGGCCATGTACGATCTCTTCGTGGTAAGTTTCTTCTGCATATTAGCTAAATCATGCACACAATGTTCCTTTCATTTGTAACTAATATGACTGACTCGTCAAAACCAAATGTGCAGTCCATGTGCGAGAAGAACGGCCAGACCCCTCCGTCGATGCCAGTCATTGCTCCGGCGGGCACGGTGAGTTTCATTTGAACGGTCATTAGTTACTAGTCTTAACATTTGAGTTGCATCATGCTAATGATACATTGGAAATAATCTTTGGTGCAGCGTAACTCCCTACAAGCATCGACCGATCCTTCTCCGTCTGCCACTGGCGCGACCGGTCCTACACCTACACCTACACCTACACCTCCGTGATGACGGTAAGTTTCCCAAGTGTTTTGCTTAATAGAGTTTTGTTGTGATGCCATGTTGTATCTACACATATCGTGCATAATGTGTGTATGTTTGAAATGCATTGTATTTGTGGGATTCGACATCTAGTCATGTGCCTTTGGTAGCCTTCCATACAGGGAAATGCCTCCTAGTGCTTCCACTGAGCCATGGTAGTTCGCTACTGCTCCAGAACACATGGATTGACCGGCATGTGTCCTTCTTTGCTCCTGTGTCTGTCCCTACGGGGAAATGTCACGCGGTGTATCACCGAAGTCCTTGTAGCTTGCTACGACTTGGTTGCACTCGCTGATGACCGACACGTGCATTGCCGGGTCATGTATGCCTGTCCCTGTACGTTTGTGCCACCTTGGTTCTATGACTAGTCATGTCGGCCCGGGTTCTCTGCCATAAGGATACTAGCGACATAATCATATACTTAGCATTTTTTTCCTCCAAAATGACTCGATATGCTTAGCTAGCTCAAAAATGACATAATAAGCTTAATTAGCTCCAAAATGACATATTTAACCTAGGATAGCTCTAAAATGACCTATACTTAGCATTTTTTCCTCCAAAATGACTTAATATGCTTAGCTAGCTTAAAAATGACCTATTTAACCTAGGATTGCTCTAAAATGACCTATACTTAGGATCTTTTCCTCCAAAATGACTTACTATGCTTAAGAAATGACATAGTTTAGCTCCTAAATGACTTCACATGCTTAGCTAGCTTCAAAATGACATAATAACCTTACTTAGCTCTAAAATGACATATTTAACCTAGGCTAGCTCTAAAATGACATATACTTAGCATTTTTTCCTCCTAAATGACTCAATATGCTTAGCTAGCTCAATAATAATTACATAATAAGCTTAATTAGCTCCAAAATGACCTATTTAACTTAGGATAGCTCTAAAATGACCTATACTTAGCATTTTTCCTCCAAAATGACATAATATGCTTAGCTAGCTTAAAAATGACCTATTTAACCTAGGATAGCTCTAAAATGACCTATACTTAGTATCTTTTCCTCCAAAATGACTTAATATGCTTAGCTAACTCTAAAATGACATAATATGCTTAAGAAATGACATATTTTAGGTCCTGAATGACTTCATATGCTAAGCTAGCTTCAAAATGACATAATAACCTTACTTAGCTCCAAAATGACCTATTTAACCTAGGCTAGCTCTAAAATGACCTATACTTAGCATTTTTTCCTCCTAAATAACTCAATATGCTTATCTAGCTCAAAAATGACAAGATAAGCTTGATTAGCTCCAAAATGATTTATTTAACCAAGGATAGCTCTAAAATGACCTATACTTAGCATTTTTTCCTCCAAAAGGACTTAATATGCTTAGCTAGCTTAAAAATGACCCATTTAACCTAGGATAGCTCTAAAATGACCTATACTTAGCATCTTTTCCTCCAAAATCACTTAATATGCTTAACTGGCTCTAAAATGACATAATATGCTTAAGAAATGTCATATTTTAGCTCCTAAATGACTTCATATGCTTAGCTACCTCCAAAATGACATAATGACCTTACTTAGCTCCAAAATGACCTATTTTACAGATATAAGTTGCATCATAATAATCTTCACATTTTAGTTGCATCATAATAATCTTCTTCTTCTAGTCTTCTTCTTCTAACTTTCTTCTTTCCCATTTTATAGATTTGCTTAAGATCACGGAAGCTTGGGTTGATGGAGTGCTTGTATTTAGTTTTTGTTTTGACCTTGTGAAACTTGCTACCTATGGATGAAACTATGTAATATTGATGAAACTATGTATATGTACGGATGAAACTTGCTACTATTGGTAACATGTGTTGGATATATATATGTGTTCATGACTATTGGTAATATGTGTTGAATATGCTATATTGGTCATATAATATATTTGTGTTTGATTTTCTGTGAAAATGAATTGATATAAGAAAAACAAAATTAAATGGGGCAATATAGACACTTTGCCATCTGCTGGCAGATGGCAAAGAGCTTTGCCATCAGCTGGCAGATGGCAAAGAAACCACGTGTCATCGAGAGAAAAAATTTGGACTGGCCTACTTGGGCTCTTTGCCATCTGCCAGCAGATGGCAAAGCTTTTTGCCATCAGCTGGCTGATGGCAAAGTATGCAGCCTTTGCCATCTGCCGGCAGATGGCAAAGAGCCTGCAGCCTTTGCCATCAGCCAGCAGATGGCAAAGTATGCCGTTATCCTTCTAACGGGGCTAACCCCGTTAAGAGGCTTTGCCATCTGCCAGTTGATGGCAAAGGCACAGGCTCTTTGCCATCAGCCAGCAGATGGCAAAGAAGCCTTTGCCCACTGGAATTCAGACAAATTGTTTGCCATCTGCTGGCTAATGGCAAAGCCTTTGCCATCCGCCGACCATGCCTTTGCCATCTGCCATGGCAGATGGCAAAGTGCCAGATTCTAGTAGTGATGTGGTGGTTTCAAACTAGGTCACCACCGTAACTTTATCATCATGCATCGGAAACAAACGGGTTCCGAAGAACAAGTGTATCATGGTCAAACGGCTGCTTGCCTGGATTGGCTTGGTCTTCAAAGTCTTCAAATCCTTATCCTTCTCCTTCTTCAGCAACTTCGTCAAATACGGGATCTAATCGTCGCAAAATAACAACGGGAAAATAAGACCACAATGAAAACAGAAAAATCAAAGTGCTCAGAAAAATGTCAACTTATTTTTGTTAAATACTAGAGGGAAAACTAAGATGACAAAAATTCTTAGTTGGAGTTTTGGAGTTACAGAATGGAATCTAAGGATTTTAGAACAGGAGTTTTAATGCTCAAATTTGAATTTAAATTTGAATAGAACAGAAAAGTTTCATGGATATGTGTGAAAGTGACACCATTAAATAGGTTGGAATCTATTATATAATTAAAACAAGAGTAAAACAAGCCATCATGTTCATCCACATGTGTTAAATTATATCAACCATTAATTTTAGATATAAACGGCTCGGATTTAATGATGTAAGCGTTACATACAAATATAGTCTACACGTCTATATGTTTTGCACATAAAAATTCTGTCACGTAGGACATACATTAGATGGAAAGGTGCAATCACAATCACATAAGAAAAGGAAACGTGGCAATAAAAAAAGGAGAAGTAGAGATGGCACTAAAAAAAGAGACGTGTAAGGAGTCTGTCACGTAGGACATACTCCTATATTAGATGAAAAAAGGTGTGACGTGTAGGAGAAGGAGACCTACAGGTTCATATAGCAGTGAAGATTTATATGGTATGTGCCGAAATAAAGAAAGCTAACCTACGCACATGTGGATGCCTAAACCTACACGGAAGTCAATCCGGCAAGCAAGTCCACTCGGACATATATCTTGCGTAATGACAACATGTTGATTCCTCTACAGTAGGTCTTGCCACAGAAAAGCCCAACTCCATTTTATTGTTTATATTTTCTATTGACCAGACCGTACTTCAACAAGTACATGCATGGTTTTTGCAAAAAAAATAGTCCCTCCATTCCTAAATATAAGTCTTTGGAGAGATTTCACCATGGACTACATATGGATGTATATAGATGCATTTAGAGTGTAGATTCACTCATTTTGCTCCGTATGTAGTCCATGGTGGAATCTCTCCAAAGACTTATATTTAGGAACGGAGGGAGTAAAATACATGCATGAGAAGCGCGTCCATACAAAGCACTCCATGTATGAAGTGTATTTTCTTAGCATATCAATCAAGCTCAATGCATATAGAATTTAATATGTGCAGGATACATACATACATATTGCCAAATTAGGCCCTCTTTTGACATGCATGATTAATAAAAATTTAAAAGGCCCTCTTTTGTACATGATTGGATTTAAAAAATAATATTACATCACAATGAAAAGAAAATTTATTATTGTGAGTTTTTTATCGGATGGGAAGTATATTTGAAACGTAAAGTGAGTTGTTAGGAAAATTCCGGTCCTTCAAACTTTTAATGAAAAACACTGAAACAAAGGGTTCGTATGAAAGCGAATCATACTGGCCAGCACAAGCAAGAAAAGGATGGTGGGACACGGAAGATTAAAACTAAAAACAACAGTTCATGCCGTGCAAGCAAACCGACTGATTGTAGGACATAGAAGATAAAAACTGAAACAACTAGAAACTTCCGTAGCAAGTATATATTACCTATTCGTAAAATACTTCTCCCCATAATTAATCATATGTACTCGGGATACTATCGAAAATGAATGAATTATGGGCTTAATATACCTAAATTACAATTTGTGATCAACTCAAATTCTACACGGTTGAATCTATAAAAATATATTTTAATGAACCATCGCAAAACAAAGAAATTCTTGGAATTAGATGGAAAGTTATCTTTTAAACATAAAGTGAATTGTTAGGAAAAATTGTGATCATCCAACATTGTAATAAAAAACACATGGAACCAGAGAGTCCGTATGAAAGAGAAGCATACTACTCGACATTATAAAAAAATGATGGTAGAATATAGAAGATCGAAACAAAAAAAAGTCCTTGCCATGCAAGCAAAACAAATTATAGTGGAATATAGAAGGTAAAATCGAAAATATTTAGAACCTTCTGTAGCAAGAATGGATTGCATATGCACATGTTAAGATGTGTTATATACATGCGCTACTGAGAAGCCAATGTCAAATGTAATACAGTTGTTCAGAGTTAACGAGCAACATGACTTTGATAAAATAACTATTCCGGAGAGAGATAGATAGATAGTGAGAGAGAGAGAGAGAGAGAGAGAGAGAGAGAGAGAGAGAGAGAATATTTTCACTATTTTAAGAGAGTACACGTCAACAATTGTGTTGTCTTAGACGATTAACCTATACTGGAAATTAGACGATGAGAATGCATGATTTTTTTAAGGATGGTATTGCGAAAATAATAAAAAAGACAAGAGCATACAACCAATATTTAAATAGAAGCTAGACATTAGCTTTTAATTTAGTTTCTGGTGGAAAGATAGACAAGAACAAATGATTGAAAAGAAAAATTGAAAGCTAAAGTAGAATGAAACTTTTTATTGATTTATTTATATAATGAGATAATAAGGTATACATATTGCCAAAAACACTCTTATATGTTGAACAATAAATCAACAGTGTTATATAATCAGTCGCAAAAGAAAAAACGGTGTTATATAATCATATAAATTTAATATAGTTTGTCCCGCACAAGTATCTCGATAAGATATAATAGAATAATTGTTTGCATGGTACATGTAGGCTACAAGTTTTCTATAAAATATTAAAATGTCTGTACGACAAACTAATAGTATAATAAATTTGCAAAAGCACAATCATAAAAACTAATAAATCTAGCCGCACAAATGCGCGGGTTACCCTTCTAGTATTACAAGAATTTAGGAGTTGGAATTATTTCACTTGGACTAATATTCATTTTTGTAAAATTAATTGAATTAATCACGTAAAGAATAAAAAGAAATGGCCCTGTGCCACTGAGCCAGAGCGGCCACAGTGCACGGCCCAGGGCATCTAGCCCAGCCGCTCGGGCGCCAGCGCGCGCACGTCAGGGTTTTAAACCTGACGGGCGGGGCCCAGCGGTCAGCGGCTGCGAGGGGAGAGAGGGAGCGGTGAGGATGACAGGCGGGGTCCGCCTGTCATCTTCAACCTCACGGCCACGGCGACGGCGAGCTCACCGGCGACGATTTCGGGCACGGCGGGGCAAACGGAGGGCAGGGATGGACTCAGCAGCGAGTCGCGGAGGTAGTGGAGGTGGTGCGACTCGCCGGGGAGGCCTGGTTTGCCGGCGGCGAGGTGGGACGGCGGAGGGACGTCGGGAGGTTGCTGGCTGGCTCGATTTTGGCAGCTACAGAGGGGGAAAAGTGAGGGGAATGCATCAGTGAAGCACGGCGGTTCCAAATCGAGCAAGGGTTGGAGCGGAGAGGGCCTGTACCTTGAGATCTCCGGCTGCCCGACGCGGTGGAGCTCCAGTCGATCCCGAGCATAGAGGCTCTATGGGGATGAACGAGTGGTGCTGGCGTGTTGCTGTGAGTGTGGTGAGGCTGTTGGTGCCGAGTGGAGTGCTCGGGGGGTCCTATTTATAGGGGAGCGGCGCGGTCCCATGGATCTGTGCGCCGGTGAGCTTCTGCTCGACGCCACAGTGCACGGGAGGCGAGGGGAGTGTGTCTGTGGCGTTGCTGGACGAGTCCTACGCCTAGTAGAGGGGATAGGAGGAGCGGGGACAGCGCCGGAGGGTTCGCGCGTGTGAGGCCGACGAGTGCACGTTGCGGGCGGCCGGTGCGCGTGTGAAGGCGGCCACTGGAGGGAGAGAGAGGAGGGGGACAGCGCCGGGGAGGGTCGCAGACGTCGAGGAGCATCGGTAGGCGCGAGGGGAGAGCTCGAGGTGGTCGGCTGCGCTGGATTGGGCGAAGCTACAGTGCGGGTGCGCACTGTAGCGCGCTCTGGAGCGGCCTAATTGCATGCCATAGCATGCCATTGGCCCTCTGGGCGTGTCCGCCGTGTCTGGGGGGTTTAGGGTGATGTAATCAGCCCAGCTGTGGCATTGGATACTCTGGATGATCAAGGAGAGAGAGAGGAAGCTGGTAACTTGGTGAATTCTGGTTGTCCACCAAGGTGAACTAGGGTTTTCACCCCTCAATCATGGAGCTGGGGACATGGGGGAGTTACTGGAGGTAGATAGTAACTAGATGAAGTTGTGGTAGAAAGTTGAGGCCAAGGTAAATAGTAAAAGGGGTCAAGATGGTAGTTTTGGTAAAATTGCAGAAGGTGTTTGATCAAGTTTTGATCAAGCAAATGATCTCCACTTGCCATGACACTTAACAAGATTGAATGTTATAAGAAAATAGGGTGTTTCACCAAATTTGGGCACATTTGAAGAAACTAGCCAATTTAACTTTGGTGAACCCTAGAAATCAACAGAAATGGCTTCATCTTGTTTAAGTCAAGCTAATCATCTCCCCTTGATGCACTACTTGGTGTTGTTTCATCATTTGGGGTATTTATCATGCCCACAAAGTTTGAAGCTCCAGGTAAAAAGTTGGTAATGTAAAGTTGTTCAAATTTGCATTTGAACAGAAATGGTATTAGGGTATTCAGATCAAGTTGCTCTACTCCAAATCTTGTGCCATTTGGTCTAGATGCCTTATTAGGCCATTCTAGCATGTGCACCAAGTTTGAGAGCAATTGTACAAGTTTGGCAATGTAAAGTTGCTCAAACTTCAAATATGGACATAATGGTTTTGAAGGGTTTTGAAGATGTTTTCTTGCTTCCCAAGGCATGGGACTTGGCAAGATCATCAAATATGTCATATATGACATGATAGAATTTCCCTGGAATTTTTGGAGAATATTTCCTTTGTAAATATTTCAAAAGCTTGAAATATCCATAAAGGGTTTTGGAGGGATTAGCCCATTATTTTGAACATGACCAAGTGTTGAAACTCTTATATATGGAAAATATATGTCCTATGAGTCTCCCTGAATTTTGGCAATTATTTTTGAAATACTTAAATAATTTTTCCCTATTAAAGACCATTTCTGGCCTTAAGAGAAAGCTCTTAAATAAAATAGGAAAATAACTTTTAAAATTATACTTTTGTGGTTTCTGGGAGTCCTATGACTACTAGGTCTCAAATATACTTTTTGAAATAGTTTTCTCACCCTAAATCAAGCACTTGCAGTGCAAACCTTAATTCAGGGGTTTTTGGAATACTAAAGTTGTAAAATATATTTTGGCCAAATTAATTTTGTAGGAAAATACTATACTGTTATATAACACTTGGTATGATCATTGGGCAGAAGTTTTGGGTATGGAGATGAATTCTACAAGAGGTAATAGTTGACTTTAATGAGCACATGAAAAACACATGAAGAAAACCTCAATCCCAAATAAAAGCCAAATGATGCCAAAAAAAATTGCTGGTCCAAATTTTCATGCTTCATTGATGCAAATAACATGTTACAAAATGCAGGGTGTGACAGCGACGCTGGTGGTACCGGCATAGGAGGCGTGTTAATGCAAGAAAAGCACCCGATTGCGTATTTTAGTGAAAAACTACCCGGAGCGCAACTTAACTGCCCAATCTATGATAAAAAGCTCTATGCCTTAGTGAGAGTTTTGCGTATTTGGGAACACTATCTCCGACCTCATGAATTCATTCTTCACACGGACCATGAGACACTCAAGTGTGTTAAGGGTCAAACTAAGTTGAACAAGCATCATGCTAACTGGAGTGAGTTCATAGAGTCTTTTCCCTATGTCATCAAGTACATAAAAGGCAAAGAGAATGTTGTGGTGGATGCGCTTTCCCGCAAATGCATGCTTGTTACCCAACTTGAGTTGAATGTTATTGGCTCTGAGCACAAAAAAGACTTGTATGAGCATGATCCTTTCTTTGCAAATCCTTATGCCAAATGTGTGACGCACACTTCTTGGGAACGATATTATATCAAGGATGGATATCTTATGAGTGCAAACAAACTTTGCATTCTTGAGTTGTCTCTTCGTTTGCTCCTTTTACAGGAATCTCATGGAGGAGGACTTATGGGACATTTTGGACGTGAGAAAACATTCACAACACTCTCCAAGAATTACTTTTGGCCCAAGATGTTCCGTGACGTCTCACGCTTCACCAACCGGTGCTCTACATGCCGCAAAGCTAAGTCCAAAGCTCAATCCCATGGTCTTTATAGGTCAGTACCTATTCCATTCCAACCTTGGGAGGACATTAGCATGGAATTTGTACTTGGTTTTCCTAGAAGTCAAAATGGAAAGTATTCCGTGTTTGTTGTTGTGGATAGATTTTACAAAATGGCTCATTTCATTCCTTGCAACAAGATATACGATGCTTCACATGTTGCAAATCTCTTTTGTAGGGAAATCTTGCGCCTACATGGAGTACCCAAGACGATCATCTCGGATCGCGATGTCAAGTTCCTAAGCTACTTTTGGAAGACTCTATGCGCCAAACTCGGCATCAAGCTACTATTCTCATCGGCATACCATCCACAAACGGATGACCAAACGGAGGTGACAAACCATACGCTATCAACACTTCTTCACGTGTTAATCAATAAGTAAATCAAGGAACGGGAGCAATGTTTACCCATCGCAAGTACGCCTACAACCGCGCGCGACACTCAACAACTAGCAAGTCCCTCTTCGAGGTCGTCTACGGCTTCAACCCTTTGTCCCCTTTCGACATTCTTCCTCTACCTCTACAAGAGCGCACCAACATGGACGCAAGTGCACGAGCAAGTTATCTCAAGAAGATGCACGAAGATACAAGGGCAATAATCGAGCGCCAAGTACATCACCTCGCCACCAAGCTCAACGTCGACAAGACACCAATGGTGTCCCAACCGGGAGATCTTGTATGGCTTCATCTTCGCAAGGACCGCTTCCCCAAGGAGCGCAAGTCCAAACTCCTACCTCGAGCCGACGAACCCTTCAAGGTGTTGGCACGCTACAACAACAATGCTTACAAGATCGACATCCCACACGACATGTACAATGTGAGTGATACCTTCAACATCAAGGATCTCTCCTCTTTCCATGATGATGAAGATTTTGATCCGAGGTCGGATCTCTCCCAAGGGGGGGGGGAGATGATGCGGAGCATCCCTGATCATCCCCATGGACATGCCACTTGGACCAATGACAAGAGCCCGTGCAAGGGCTATCGAAGATAAGGTGACCTCGCTCCTCTCCGAAATACCACTTTCACCGCTCGAGACATGGCTACTACCTAAGAGGAAACTCTATGCATGATCAGGTGCTTGGATGAAGGCCACGGTGTAGCTACACCCATTGGACAAGGTGGCAAGGACGACAAGTTCAACAACCAATAGAAGAAGCTGCCCGAAGAGCTACAGGCTCCGGACGTCCGATGCATCTCAGGCTCTGGACGACCGCCCTATACTGGACGACCGGGGACCGGACGTCCAACCATCTTCGGACGCCCGTAATCCCACGACAGAACAAAATAGTGGAAATCCGAGGGCTTCTGGACGTTCGGTACCTCACGAGCCACTGGACGTCCGGTGCCTAGCAGACGTCCGCTACCTGTGAGCGCGGTTTACTTCCGGGCCGAGGCCCATGTACCCTTTCGTGACTCTAGACTGTTTATAGACCTCCTCCTCCCTCTTTTTAGGGTAGCATTGTGTTAGCTCATCTAAACCTAGAGCATTGCTCATCCTTAGTGGTTCATCTCCTCGAGAGACCGCGGTCTCCATGGAGAAGATCCACACGGATTCAAGACCTCCTCACGGAGAAGAATCAAGACCTCCTCACGGAGAAGACTATCGCTACTTGTATCGTCCTTAGTTGACCGTGGATCGTGTATCACCCTTCATGTTCCCGGATCTAGCATATGTGTGACCTAAACTTCTTGATTTGGGTGTTTTCCTCTTGCCCCTCTTGTGTTTTCCCTCGTGGTCTTCGTGTTCATCCTCGGGATCCCTCCTTTTCATGAAAGATCGGCCTATCATCGGGTTGTCCCCGCATCAGTTAAGGTAAGACGTACTATTCGTGTGCATTTTAGTATAGCTACATATGCTGATTATGTTGATTGTGATGTGGTGCCCATGCAAGCATGTTCCTTATTACTTGGTAGACCATGGAAATTTGATAAAAAATCTGTACACCATGGTAGAAACAATCAGTATACTCTTGTTCATAAGGATAAACATATTACTTTGCTACCTATTACTCCTGATTCAATTTTGAAAGATGATATTCATCGATCTAGTAAAGCAATAGGAGCAAGAAAAGAGGGAAAATCAGATTGTGGCAAAAGAATTTGAGCAACAAATGAAGCCTAATAACAAACCATAATCTCATGTTGCATCTGAAATTAGATTGAAAAGTGGATGTTTACTTGCCACCAAATCTGATATTGATGATCTGGATTTCGGCAAATCTCTTTGCTATGCTTTTGTGTGCAAAGAGGCATTCTTTTCATTCGAGGATGTGCCTTCCTCTTTGCTTCCTGCTGTCACTAATATTTTGCAATAGTTCACTGACGTCTTTCCACAAGACATACCACCGGGATTACCACCTATTCGAGGGATTGAACATCATATTGACTTAATTCCCGGTGCATTGCTACCCAACCATGCACTACACCGTACGAATCGAGAGGAGACAAAGGAGATTATGCACCATGTACAGGAGCTACTCGATAAAGGTTATATACGCGAATCCTTTAGTCCTTGTGCTATTCCTATTATTCTAGTGCTGAAAAAGGATGGTACATCACGTATGTGTGTTGATTGTAGAGGCATTAATAATATTACTATTCGTTATCATCATCCTATTATTAGGTTAGATGATATGCTTGATGAATTAAGTGGCTCCACTATTTTCTCCAAAGTTGATTTGCGTAGTAGATACCATCATATTCATATGAAATTGGAAGATGAATGTAAAACAACAGTTAAAACTAAGTTAGGATTATATGAGTGGTTAGTCATGCCTTTTGGGTTAACTAATGCACCTAGTACTTCCATGAGATTAATGAATGAAGTTTTACGTGCTTTCACTGGACGATTTGTGGTAGTTTACTTTGATGATATACTGATTTATAGCAGATCTTTGGAGGAACATTTGGAACATTTACGTGTTGTTTCTATTGCTCTACGTGATGCATGTTTGTTTGGTAATCTTGGGAAGTGCACCTTTTGCATCGATCGAGTATCTTTTCTTGCCCATGTTGTTACTCTAGAGGGAATTGAAGTTGATAAAGCCATGATTGAAGCTATTGAGAGTTGGCCGCAGCCCAAAATGGTCACACAAGTGAGGAGTTTTCTTGGACTTGATGGTTTCTATAGGCATTTTGTGAGAGATTTCAGCACCATTGCTGCACCTCTCAGCGAGCTTACAAAGAAGGATGTGCCTTTTGTTTGGGGTACAGCACAGGAAGAAGCCTTCACGATATTGAAAGATAAGTTGACACATGCTCCATTACTACAACTTCCTGATTTTAATAAGACTTTTGAGCTTGAATGTGATGCTAGTGGAATTGGTTTAGGAGGTGTGTTATTACAAGATGGTAAACCTGTTGCATACTTTTCTAAAAAATTGAGTGGGCCTAGTCTGAATTATTCTACTTATGATAAGGAATTATAAGCTCTTGTTCAATGTTTGGAAACATGGCAACATTATTTATGGCCCAAAGAATTTGTTACATAGTCTAATCATGAATCTTTGAAACATATTAAAAGTCAAACTAAACTGAACCGTAAACATGCTAAATGGGTTGTATTCATTGAGACTTTCCCTTATGTCATTAAACAGAAGAAGTGTAAAGAAAATGTTATTGCTGATGCATTGTCTCTTTGTTATACTATGCTTTCACAACTTGACTTCAAAATATTTGGTGTGGAGACCATCAAATATCAATATGTGCATGATGCTGAATTTAAAGATGTACTACATAATTGTAAAGAAGGAAGATCTTGGAACAAGTTTGTCGTTAATGATGGATTTGTGTTCCGTGCTAACAAGCTATGCATTTTAGCTTGCTCCATTTGTCATTTGTTGTTGCAGGAGGCGCATGGAGGATTATTAATGGGACACTTTAGCATGAAGAAGACGGAGGATGTACTTGTGATATGTCTCCGTCGTGTCTATAATTTTTTATTGTTCCATGCCAATATTATACAACTTTTACATACTTTTGGCGCGGCACAACATCCCACACCCCCGCAGCCTTTTGTTTTTTAATTTTCTTCTCACTATGCCTCTGACGGGGTGGACCCACCTGTCATCTCCCTCGCTCAGCCGTGTTTTTCCTGAACTCCAGTAGCTGAACCCAGGTCGAATAGAATCGATCGATTTTCTACCCTCGCCCTATTCCATATAAATGTTCCCCACTTCCTTCTTGTCCATTTTTTCACAAAACTGAGATCTCGAGTGCCCGTTTCACCTCGTCCCAATCTCGTCGGTGTTCACTGCAAGAGCTCATGTCGCCTGTCAAGTTCGTCGCTGCCGTGGGTTCCCACCACCTCTCTTACCCTTTGTCCTCTTCCCCTTGGTCTCCTCTCTGTTCCTCACCCTCTAACGCACGCAGGGAAGTATTCGACCGAGCTCTTCGACCTTGCCCCATTGAACACCGCCTTCGCGACTCCAGCCAACGTCTGCCGTCATCCCCACTAGCCACTGACTCCGCCAAGGACGTCTTCGAGACCGCAGCAGAGCGCCGCTTCCCCTACGCTACCCTCCAGAGCCTAGAGACTATTGGAGCAGCCGCCACCATCGTCGCCCAAGCCACCTCGCCGTTCTTCTCCAACTCCGGCGCCGAACCCTCTGTTCTTCTCTGGTGAGCCACTCCATTCGCCTGATCTGTTTTAGATGGATAGGATTAGTTTAGGTTTTTTTCTCTTGAATCGTTTTTGGCTAGAGCTCGGCCATTTGGTGCATTAGTTCCCGAACGAACAATTTCTGGCCAACGGCGTTCCACCACGTGGCACATCCGCAGCAGCCACTAAAGTTCTTCCAGGAACATTATCATGGCACAATATTTTCGGGAGATTTCATATCAAATTTTCATTTAGGAATATCTTGAGATCCGCAAATTCAACGATTTGTTTTCCTATGTACTCGTAGTGAGCAGGAGAATACCGTAGAACCAAAATTTCACATTTTTGAACTATTTTAATTTGAATTTGCTCAAATTTGAATTTATCTCCCAGATCCCATATCTTATCTTTCAAACCGTTGATCCAAATTAGTTATTTCTTTTTGCATTGTGATCATATAAGCATGTAGATAATATATACCTCTTGTTATGTTTGGTTATTCAAGCTTTTATTTGAATTTCATACTGTTGGATTTATTGTGGTGTTATGTGAGTATAGTTTATTTATTCGTGCCTTCATTAATCATATAGATTGTCCGGAGTGTGAAGCGGATCAGAGTTGAGCATTAGAGTACTTCAACACCATTCAAGGCAAGTTCGCACTTTTGATTTTTCTCATCCTATATTCTGCTATGCATGTGTGGTTTTATCCTATGATATATGATTGGCCTGATATGTGTATCCCGTGTTGTCATGTTTTAGTATTGATTGTCTTATGTGATGGTGTGATCAACTTGCTATGGTAGACGTGGGCATGTGTTGAGTGAATCATGATGGCGAGTGTTATAGCCGTAGGCTCGGGATAATTAACAAGGTGAATGCGTCACTGGCAGAGCGCTCTATTATCCATATAGAATGCGCCATTGACAGAGCACACTTGAGGCGAGGTATAGTTTTCGGAACTGAAATTAGGTGAATGCGTCCTTGGCAGAGTGCTCTGTTGTTCCTAGAGAATGGGCCACCGACAGAGCGCACTTGAGAGACTTCTGAAGTTCTTGTCATATTTACTTAGAATACTTGGGGTTATCTTGGGTGAATAAAATTAAAGGTGATTGTAAATTCAGTAAGTAGAGGTAGCTGAAGACATTCTTCTTTAAACCAACTTGAGTATTTTATTTGTCATACTTTTCTTGTAGATGTAGGTTTGCTATATCATTATGTGTGATTTGACAATACATTTAATGTATTAACCCTTGTGGCTTCAACTTATCATGTTGCGGGATTTTTCGATGTTGAGTGAGATACAGTAGGGTCGCGAGTCTTCACTCAGCATTTTTGCAAGTGGGCATTGATGGGACTCATCGTTTGCTTATGCTACAATTTCCGCTGTTGTTATTGAATAAAGTTAACTATGTGCTACTCAGTTTGTAATGCTTTAAAATTTATGGATCATACGTTATAGTAAATGCTTACTTTACAACTTCCGTCTACTTGATTTCCTAAGTCTCGTATTCATATTATTTGGTAATTACCTTCTCTTTTCAACTATAGATGACCCTTGTATTATATTAGTATTATTCGAGGAGTTTTAGTTGATAGCCCACCATTACTAAGTTGTGGCCGATAAATGATTTGCGGTAGTATGATGAGATCATATATCTCTTGTGGATATGACCTTACATATAGGTTTTGCTTGTGTGGTGTGACTTGTGTGATTTGTTTCATTTGGCGTTTTTTGCTAGCCTGAGCATATGGGTAGTGTTTCCCTTAGACCTATTTCTATCTATATCTCACCTCTGCTTACCCATCAGATGCCGCCCAGGCGCAACTCTAGAGGAAGTGGTTCAGGAAAGAACATCAACAATGACATATCACCGTACATGCATCCGTTGCTTTAGGGACAAGCCCAGTTGATCATGTTACTTGCTCATAACCAGAACAACAACAACATTAATCCACCACCACCCCAAGTTTATGCACTTACTGGTTTCTTGAGGTTGAATCCTCAAAGATTTTCTAGCACCCATGAACCTATTGTGGCTGATGATTGGCTTTGCTCAGTTAATACGAATTTGGAGGCAGTTGGTTGCACTGATGCAGAGAGAGTGAGGTTTGCCTTGAATTTGTTAGAAGCACCAGCCGTAACATGGTGGGACAATTACTTGGTCACTTATCCTAGTGCTACTATCAGTTGGTCGCAATTTCAGGCAGGTTTTCACGCCGCACATGTGTCTGCTGGTGCCATGAGTCTAAAGAGGAAGGAGTTTAACAACTTGCATCAGGGAGGTCGCAACTATGAATGCATATGTGGAGGATTTCAATAATCTTGCCCATTGTGCTCCTAACAGTGTTAACACTGATGCAACCAGACATGAGAAGTTTCTGGAAGGTCTGGATGATCAGTTGGATGTCCAGTTAACAGTGGCGACATTAAACAACCGTCAATAGCTTATTTATGAGGCTACTGTACTTGAAGGCAAGTTTCAAGAGGTGGAGAACCGCAAGAGGAAGGCAAGTGGCACAAAGTTCAATTCTGGAGGACAACAGAAGCACCGTAATTCATCAGCATCCTCTGAGTACTACGATTCTGAAGCGGACATTTATAATGGTCATAACCATGATGGGTATAATCAGCACAACAACAATGGACACAACCACTATGGTCAGAGGAATGGCAATAACGACCATGACCTTTCAACGCCCACATAGAAGGAATTAAGCCAGTTAATTTGTTATTGGTGTAGGAACCCAAGGCACTATTCAACAAACTGTCCAGAGCTAAAGAACGTGAATTATGACAGTGGGAATTATGGAGGGAAGGATATTGATCACTTTGAGAGTGGACATGTGAATCACACGAGGGTAGGAAAACAAAATAATGCTCCAGTCTTTTGTAAGATTGTTAATCAAGTTCAAGTATTGTGACCG
Source organism: Secale cereale (assembly GCA_902687465.1). Taxonomy (NCBI): domain Eukaryota; kingdom Viridiplantae; phylum Streptophyta; class Magnoliopsida; order Poales; family Poaceae; genus Secale; species Secale cereale. The sequence continues at coordinate 293,549,932 of LR738713.1, forward strand.
TTCTTTCAGTATTGGTGCATCATATTTATTCATGTCAAGGGAATTTGGAAATATACAATGAGTAAGCCTGAAAACTTTGGAATATGGATTATGTCAGGTTCCCATCTTTAACCTTCCTAGCCAACTCGATTCTTGAGGACGAGATTCATTTTAAGAGGGGGGGGGGGTAGATTAGTAACATCCCAAAATTTTAGATTTGGAATGTTAATAGGATCATTCTTTGTGATCATGATTTCTATGCATATTTGAATTTTTTGAATATTCAAAGTGTTTTTCAACTCAAGGCAAAAAATTTGAGTGGAAATAATATGACTTCTCCCCTATTAAGTGGAGTTAGAAAGTGCTAAGAATATTGTTTGGATTTCACATGATTATTTTTGGGAATATTAGGAACCCAAAATTATTATATAGTTGTTATTATAATGCTCATGGTATGTTCCTATTGCAATTTTTTTTCAAAAGTGGATTTGTTTTGTAAAAATGTTCACTGTCATACAATATAGGTATTATATTTTACTGTGTGTTTTTGTTATTCTACAATTTCAGTTTGTATTTTATATTTTAGCTATATTTTAATTCCTAGCAGAGGTTAAAAAAAGACAATACGTGCATTGTGCAGTCGGGGAGCACACCTGCAGCCCAACTCCTTTCTTCTTGCCCGCGCGCGCAGCCCAGCAAGTAGGCTGGCCCATTTCGGCGTGGCACAACAGCCCACACCCCCACAGCCTTTTGTTTTTCTGTTTTCTTCTCTCTCTGTCGCTGATGGGGCGGACTCGCTCGAATAAGTTTTTTTTACCGGAGCTGGGATGTACCGGTGCTTAATCCATCGTTCATTTAATTTATCAAGATTGATGCAACTATTTAGGTATAAACAAGATAATTCTTTCTAACAAGAATACTTGGGAATACACCTGACCATGTGAGCCTTTTTGCCAGAGGAGAGAGAGAAAGTAGGTCCTTGGGCTGAGAGTGAGTGTGGCATGCATGCATTGTCTCCTCACACAATTCCATGCATTTTATATCATCCTTATTTTTTGAATGATTGATATGTTTTAAACCCAATGTCCATTTTTGAAACTTTTTACATATTTGAATTCGTGGTGACTAGACCTTCATAGCAAGATCAATCTTGGATATATTTGAACAACTTTTTATTTTAAATATTCCAATTACATTTGAAATCACTTTCATAAAACATAATATTGTTTTGCTATTTCATAAAAGTGTTTTTGACGGTTGCGCTAATTTCAAAATTTATTTCACTTGTTTAAAACGAACTAATTTCACTTGTCTTAAGCATTGATTTCATTGATTCTAAAACCAATATTTCACTCATTTTCCAAAGATGGATTTATGCCCGATCAAAAGTGAAATCAGTTGTGTCAAATGAGTGAAAAATATTTCACTCATTTGATAAAATTGATTTCGCTAATTTGACACACAGATTTTAGTCGTTTCAACTGAAAGAAAAACATGTTTCGTAAAACTAACTTCACAATTTTCGAATAACTCATTTTACTTCTTTCAAAAAACTGATTTCACACAATTAAAAATATTATCAATTCAAAAAAATCATCTCGGTTCATAAAACAAATTTCGCTCGTTTCAAAAATTATATTTCACTCACTTCAAAAAGGATTTCACTCATTCAAACAATCATTTAACTCAGCACAAATATCAGTTTCAAACATTAAAAAAACCTATTTCACTTCTTTCAGAAAAAATGTTGAAATGTATTTCACTCAGCACAAATACCAGTTTCAAACATTGAAAAGGACATTTCACACCAAAAAAGCTATTTCATTTTTTTTCAAATAGCTTATTTCACTCATTTTAGAAAACACATTACAATCGGTAAATTGAAATATTACATTTCACTTGTTTCAAAAAACTGATTACACTCATTAAAAAATAGATTTCACTAGTTTTAGAAAAACACATTACAGTCACTCCTTTGGAGAAACAGTTTAACAAGGTGGAATATGAAACTCGCAAAGAAAACTATATTAAGAAAAGTGTTTCAATCATATCAATAACTGATATCAAATTTTCGAAAATTGTAATTTGAAATTAGTGAAAAATATTTTGATATGATTGAAATAGTAAAAATAAACCCTGCAAAAAATAGCAAAATTAAACTAGTTTAAAAAATTTCAAGATTAGTCTTATTCTAAAGATATTATGTTCAGGAATTTGAATATTTAAAAAATTTAAATAACAGAACATTCCTGTAAAAAATATTGGCCTGCTAAAATCTAAGCAGAAATAAAATGCATGGATTTGTTTGAGAGAGAGATAGAGAGGAGAGATGCCGCATGCATGCGTACATCCCACTGCCGATAGTACTGCATTTCCTGCCATGGGCCCAATTGATCTGACATAGATTTGACTATATACAAAAGATAACCTGTCACAACACATGATTATACATATGAGTAGGTCCTACTTAGACACAGATCATAAAGCAGCTGAACGGTGGATGCTATGCCGGTACATCCTGGCTCCGGTAAATAGGTGTTTGCGCGGACTCGCTTGTCATCTCCCTCGCCCAGCTGTGTTTTTCCTGAACTCAAGTAGCCGAACCCAGGTCGAATTGAACCGATCGATTTGCTGCCCTCGCCCTGTTCCGAATCCATATAAATGTTCCCACCTCCTTGTCTGATTTTTAGCAAAACTAAGATCTCCCGTGCCCGTTTCACCTGTCATGATCTCGCCGGAGTTCGCTGCAAGAGCTCCTGTCGCCGGTCAAGTTCGTCGCTGCCGTGGGTTCCCACCACCTCTCTTACCCTCTATCCTCTTCCCCTTGGTCTCCTCTCTATTCCTCGCCCTCTAATGCACGTAGGGAAGTATCCGACCAAGCTCTTCGACCTTGCCCCATCGAACACCGCCTTCGCGACTCCAGCCAACGTCTGCCGTCATCCCCACTCGCCATCGACTCCGCCGAGGACGTCTTCGAGACCACAGCGGAGCGCCGCTTCCCATACGCTACCCTCCGGAGTATGGAAACCACCGGAGCAGGCGCCACCATCGTTGCTCGAGCAGACTTGCCGTTCTTCTCCAACTCCGGCACCCAGCCCTCTGTTCTTCTCTAATGAGTCACTCCATCCGCTTGATCTATTTTAGATGGCCAGGATTAGTTTAGGTGTTTTTTCCTTTCAAAACATTTTTGGCTAGAGCTCGGCCATCTGCTGCTTTAATTCTCCAACGAACAGTTTCCGGCCAACGGTGTTCCACCACATGGCACATCCGCAGCAGCCACTGCAGTTCTTCCAGGAGCACTGTCCTGGCACAATATTTTTGGCATATTTCATATCAAATTTTCATTTTAGTATATCTCAAGATCCGTAACTCCAAATTCATAGATTCTTTTTTCCTGTGTACTCGTAGTGACCAGGAGAATACCGTAGAACTAAAATTTCACATTTTTGAACTGTTTTAATCTGAATTTTCTCAAATTTGAATTTATCTTCCAGAGGCCGTATCTTTCAAACCGTTGATCCAAATTAGTTATTTCTTTTTGCATTGTGATCCTATAAGCACGTAGATAATATATACCTCATGTTATGTTCGGTTATTTAAGTTTTTATTTGAATTTCATGTTGTTGGATTTATTGTGGTGTTATGTGTGTATGGTTTATTTATTCGTGCCTTCGTTAATCGTATAGATTGTCCGGAGTGTGAAGCGCATCAGAATTGAGCGTTAGAGTACTTCAACAGCGTTCAAGGCAAGTTTGCACTTTTGATTTTTCTCATCCTATAATCTGCTATGCATGTGTGGTTTTATGCTATGATATATGATTGGCCTGATATGTGTATCCCGTGTTGTCATGTTTTAGTATTGATTGTGTTATGTGATGGTGTAATCAACTAGTATGATAGACGTCGGCATGTGTTGAGTGAATCATGAAAGTGGTGAGTGTTTATAGCCGTAAGTTCAGGATAATTAACCAGATGAATGCATCACATGCAAAGCGCTCTATTGTCCCTAGAGAATGTGCCATTGACAGAGCGCACTTGAGGCAAGGTCTAGTTTTTGAAACTTAAATCAGGTGAATGCGTCCTTGGCAGAGTGCTCTATTGTTCTTGAAAATGCGCCACTGAAAGAGCGCACTTGAGAGACTGTTGAAGTTCTTGTCATGTTTACTTAGAATCTTTGGGGTTATCTTGGGTGAATAAAATTAGAGGTGATTGTAAATTCAGTTAGTGGAGGTAGTTGAAGACATTCTTCTTGAAACCAACTTGAGTATTTTGTTTGTCATACTTTGCTTGTGGATGTAGGTTTGCTATATCATTATGTGTGAGTTGCCAATACATTCAATGTATTGACCCTTGTGGCCGGAACTTATCATGTTGCAGGATTTATAGATGAACAGTGAGATACAGTAGGGTCGCGAGTCTTCACTCAGCATTTTTGCCACTGGGCATTGATCTGACCCATTGTTTTCTTATGCTACTATTTCCGCTGTTGTTATTGAAAAAGTTAACTATGTGCTACTCAGTTTGTAATGCTTTAAAATTTCTGGATCATACATTATAGTAAATGATGCACTTGTTATTTGATATTCATATGTACTATGTGTGCTAGCCAGTCAATCCAGGGACTAGCACGGTAAGCAGAGAGACATCGAATCTTATCAGGTTCAGGTCATTACAGATGGTATCCGAGCAGTGTGTTGACTATAGGTCATGACCCTAGCAAATGGAGTAGAAAAGCCATAGGGGTGAAAGCTTACTTTACAACTTTTGTCTACTTGCTTTCCTTACTCTCGTATTCATATTTTTTGCTAATTACCTTATCTTTTCAAGTATAGATGACCCTTGTATTATATTAGTACTATTCGAGGTGTTTTAGTTGACAGCCCACCATTACTAAGATGTGTCGAATAAACGATTTGCGATAGTATGATGAGATTACATCTCTTTTGGATAAGACCTTACCTATAGGTTTTGCTTGTGTGGTGTGACTTGTGTGATTTGTTTCATTTGGAGTTTTCTTGCTAGCATGAGCATATGGGTAGTGTTTCCCTTGGACCTATTTCTGTGTATATGTCACCTCTGCTTACTCATCAGATGCCGCCGAGGCGTAACTCTAGAATCAGTGGTTTAGGAAACAACAACAACAATGGCATACCATCGTACATGCAGAAGTTGCTTCAGGGACAAGCCCAGTTTATCCAGTTAATTGCTCAGAACCAGAACCAGAACAACAACAATAATCCACCCCACCCCAGTTGATGCACTTACTCGTTTCTTGAGGCTGAATCCTAGGAGGTTTTCTAGCACCCCTGAACCTGTTGTGACTAATGATTGGCTTCGCTCAGTTAATAGGAATTTGGACATAGTTGGTTGGATTGATGCAGACATAGTGAGGTTTGCCTCACATTTGTTAGAAGGACCAGCCGCAACATGGTGGAACAATTACTTGGTCACTTATCCTATTGCTACTATCACTTGGGCGCAGTTTCAGGCAGGTTTTCATGCCACACATGTGTCTGCTAGTGCCATGAGTCTGAAGAAGAAGGAGTTTCATAGCTTGAATCGGGGAGGTCGCATTGTGAATACATATGTGGATAAATTCAATAATGCTGCACGCTATGCTCCTAGCGATGTTAACACTGATGCAGCCAGACAAGAGAAGTTTCTGGAAGGTCTAGATGATCAGTTGGGTGTTCAGTTGACAGTGGTGACATTCAACAAATGTCAAGAGCTTATTGATAAGGCTATTGTACGTGAAGGCAAGTTTCAAGAGGTGGAGAACCGCAAGAGGAAGTCAAGTGGCACATAGTTCAATTCTGGAGGACAACGGAAGCACTATAATTTGCCAACATCTTCTGAGTACTATGATTCCGAAGTGGACATTTATAATGGTTATAACCATGATGGGCATACTCATCACAACAACAATGGACACAACCACAATGGTTAGAGGAATAGCAACAACGACCACATCCTTTCGACGCCCACAAAGAAGGATCTAAGCCAGTTAATTTGTTACAGGTGTAGGAACCTTGGACACTATTGAACAAATTATCTAGAGCTAAAGAACATGAATTATGACAGTAGGAATTATGGAGAGAAGGAGATTGATCACTTCGAGAGTGGACATGTTAATCACACGAGGGTAGTAAGACCAAATAATGCACTAATCTTTCATAAGATTCTTAACCAAGTTCAAGTATTGTGACCATTCTTTCAGTATTGGTGCATCATATTTATTCATGTCACGGAAATTTGGAAATATACAATGAGTAAGCCTGAAAAGTTTGGAATCTGGATTATGTTAAGTTCCCATCTTTAACCTTGCTATCCAACTTGAATCTCGAGGAAAAAATCATTTTAAGGGGGGTCGATTTGTAACATCCCGAATTTTCAGACTTGGAATGTTAATAGGATCATTCTTTGTCATCATGATTTCTATGCATATTTGAATCTTCTTAATATTCAAAGTGGTTTTCCACTCAAGGATTTTTTTAGTGGACATAATATGACTTCTCCCCTATTAAATGTAGTTAGAAAGGGCTAAAAATATTGTTTGGATTTCACATGATTCTTTTTAGGAATATTAGAAACCCAAAATTATTATATAGTTGTTATTATAAAGCACTTTGCATGTTCCTATTGCATTTTTTTTTCAAAAGTGGACTTGTTTTGTAAAAGTGTTCAGTGTCATATAATATTAGTATCATATTTAACTGTGAGTTTTTGTTATTCTATAATTTCAGTTTGTATTTTATATTTTAGCATTATTTTAATTCCTGTAGCAGAGGTTAAAAAAAAGACAATGCGTGCATTGTGCAGTCGGGGAGCACACCTGCATCCCAACTCCTTTCTTCTCGCCCGTGCGCGCAGCCCAGCAAGCAGGCCGACCCATTTCGACGCGGCACAACAACCCACATCCACACAGCCTTTTGTTATTTCAGTTTCTTCTCTCTCTAACGTTGACGGGGTGGACCGCTTGTCATCTCCCTTGCTCAGCCGTGATTTTCCTGAACTCTAGTAGCCAAACCCAGGTCTAATCGAGTCGATAGATTTCGGTCCATCTGCTGCCCTCGCCCTGTTCTGACTCCATATAAATGTTCCCCAACTCCTTATTGTCCGATTTTTCGCAAAACTGAGATCTCCCGTGCCCGTTTCACCTCGTCCAGAACTTGCTGGAGTTTGTTGCAAGAGCTCTTGTCGCTGGTCAAGTTCGTCGCTGCCGTGGGTTCCTAACACCTCTCTTACCTTCTGTCATCTTCCCCTTGGTCTCCTCTCTGTTCCTCACCCCCTAACGCACGCAAGGAAGTATTTGACTGAGCGCTTCGACCCCGCCCCATCGAACATCGCCTCCGCAACTCCAGCCATCCTCTGCCTTCATCCCCACTCGCCATCGACTCCACTGAGGACGTCTTCTAGACCGCAGCGGAGTGCTGCTTCCCGTACGTTACCCTCCGTGCTATGTTGTTCCTAGAGAATGTGCCTCTGACAGAGCGCACTTGAGAGACTTCTGAAGTTCTTGTCATGTTTACTTAGAATCTTTGGGGTTATCTTGGGTGAATAAAATTAGAGGTGATTGTAAATTCATGTAGTGGAGGTAGCTGAAGACATTCTTCTCCAAACCAACTTGAGTATTTTGTTTGTAATACTTTGCTTGTGGATGTAGGTTTTTGCTATATCATTATGTGTGATTTGCCAATACATTCAATGTACTGACCCTTATGGCTGCAACTTATCATGTTGCAGGATTTTTAGATGACCTGTGAGATACAAGAGGGCCGCGAGTCTTCACTCAACATTTTCGCCAGTGGGTATTGATGGGACCCATCGTTTGCTTATGCTACAATTTCCGCAGATTTAATGAATAAAGTTAACTGTGTGCTACTCAGTTTGTAATGCTTTTAAATTTCTGGTCATACATTATAGTAAATGATGCACTTGTTATTTGATATTCATATGTACTGTGTGTGCTAGCGAGTCGATCCAGGGACTAGCACGGTAAGCATAGAGACATCAAATCTTATCAGGTTCGGGCCGTTACAAAACATGTGATGGAAAATAGAGCCGGAGGCCATAGGTTTCACTAGAGACTTCTCTCTTGAAGAAAACATATAGTGGGTAAACAAATTTCTGTTGAGCAATTGATAGAAAAGTGCAAAGTTATGACGACATCCAAGGCAATGATCATGAATATAGGCATCATGTCTGTGACAAGTAGAACGAGTCTTCCCTTCATCTACTACTATCACCCAACTCATCGACTGCTATCGAGCATGCATCTAGAGTATTAAGTTATAAAAACATAGTAACACCTTAAGCAAGATGACATGATGTAGAGGGATAAACTCAAGCAATATGATGAAAGAACCATCTTGTTATCCTTAATGGCAACAACATAATACATGCCTCACTACACCTTCTGTCACTGCATGAGGAAACCGCAAGGCTGAACCCATCACATAGCACCTCTCCCATTGCAAGAAAAACCAATCTAGTTGGCCAAACCAAATTGATAGATCAAAGAGAAACACAAAGCTATCTCAATCATGCATAAAAGAGTTCAGAGAAGACTCAAATAATATTCATGGATGATCTGCCCACAATTCAGCAGATCTCAACAAACACACCGCAAAAGAAGATTACATCGAATAGACCTCCAAGAACATCAAGGAGAACATTGTATTGAAGATCAAAGAGAGAGAGAAGAAGCCATATAGATACTAGCTATGGACCCGTAGGTCTATGGTAAACTACTAACGCATCATCAGAGGGGTAGCAAGGTAGGTGTAGACACCCTCCATGATCGAATCCCCCTTCGGTGAAGTACCAGAAGAGGCCCCAAGATGGGATCTCATGGTAACTAATACTTGCGATGGTGGAAATGTGTTTTTGGCGAGTCCTCTAGGTTTTCTGGAATATTTGGGAATTTATAGGCCTAAGAGGCAGTGCAAGGGACTCCCGAGGGGGCCACAATCCCAAAGGCGCCCCCTAGGGCGCGCCCCAACGGCTTGCCATCGCCTCGTGAGTAAATTGCTGAAAGCTACCACATTTGTGGCACGGATACTGCAAAACCACAACTTTTGACCAAAATTTCAAAAAACCACCACTTCCTCGGCAAGTGGGTAACAAAAAGCACTAAACATGTTGTGAGCCCGAACTAAGTGAAAACCTGACGTTTCGGGCCCACCTGTCGGAGCCAAGTGGAAAGTGGCAAATAGCAAAGCGGAAACGGATGTTATGAGCGCGACTTAAGCTAGCTCAGTTCACCACGCCTCCCTTGGTGCTCTCATTACCCTCGCTCTCTTCTCTGTTTCTAGCGAAACCATGGCAAAGAATTCCTTCGGCGATGTCTAGGGTGGTGAGGACGGCGGCTCCAGATCCGGTCGGAGACGCGGGCCAAACCCGCTTGGGGTCCACTACGAGTCATCCTCCTCAGAGGACAGCCGACTCTCGTCGTGGCGCGGGCAGAGGGCGTGTGCGGCGGCGGCGCCTGCTGCTCCATATGGATCCAGATCCATTCAAGCTGAAGGCACCGGAGGGCAACCCGACCAGGATGAGCCGCCATCTTCCTTGGCGGCGCGGTCGCCATCGACTGCTGCAGTCATCCCTACCAATGCCGGCGATGACACGTACGACGTGTATCTCCTTCTCATTTCGTTTTATAGTTTGATTTTCGTTGTGAATGTACTTGAGATATAGGTCGATTTAGGGTTACAAATTGCAGATGACAACCTACAATGCAGTGTAGTATTATTCATTGTTTGTTCTAAAAATTCTATGTATGTTTACATTATTAGGATTACAGAGCAGTTGTACTTGTGTTTTTCAAATTTAGGTATTTACATTGTTAGGATTACATACCGGTTGTACTATGTGTTCTTCAAAAATATGTTTTAGTAACTTGTACTTTGTAATTGGTATTGTAGGTTGAGTTTTGAGCAGTGGGACATACATATTAATTTTGAAGGGATTAAATACCTGAGGACAAAGTTCTTTAAGAAAGACATAAGATATTACAATCGTATGTATGTGCTGCTTGACAATGGCTACAGTTTTTCAAAGTGCCTGTAGTACATGAGTAGTGATGGAATTGGATTGGATGGTTTTAAACTGCTTGACAGTCAGATTAAGGTGGATGAAATGCTGAGGCAATACCAGGACAACATGATGATTTCATTGTCGGTTACTAAGGGCAAGCGGCAGCAGGCAATTTTTGTGTCTCCAGCAAAGAAGGGAAATAGAAAGGCAGCAGAACCAGCAGAGATATCTGATGAAGAATACAACAGTGATCCTCATTTAGTGTTTTCAGTTAGTGAAGATGGTGTGGCCCGTGAGGAATTTGTTGATTATGGTGGTTCATGTTTGTTAGGTAGAGGCACAAATGAGTGTTTGATCCTTGGAACACATCAAAGTGTAAATTATAAGCCCATCCAAACATGCCACCTCCCCAGACAGAAGCTTTTTATCAGTACCATAACTCTGAGATGCATGTGGATGTGGATTCAGAAAGTGAGGAGTACAACTCTTGTGTATAAAGTGCAGATCTGCAGTCAACTGTAGCAGATGTAAAGAAGGCAACACTACACTTTGAGGGTGATACATAACCAGAGGACATTTATGATGTTGTTGAGGAGTAGGAAGAGGAAGACCACACTGAACAAGCTGCAAAAGAGGCTGAAGAAGAACATTTGAGTGAAGATGGAGTACTGCAGCATCATGTGCTTAAGATTGGAAAGAGAGTAGGGCCGACAACAAGATCACACTCGTCAGCCAATGATGCAATTGAGCCTGTCTGGTTTCCCTCAGATGCTGAGGATGTAAATCTTGATTTTTCGCACTCAGATGATGATGATGGCAATGATCCCATGTCTTTCATTATTCCGTCAAGAAGGAAAACAAGAGCGGATAAGAGAAAGCAAAGAAATTGGTATGATGAGAGCAGACTCAATCTAGAGCAGCAATTTTGTTTGAAGCTATGTTTCAAAGATGTGTACCAATTTAGGAGTGCTCTACTTAACTTTCACATCAAGCAGCTTCGGTCTTTCAGATATCACAAAAACTGCAACGACAGGGTCATTTCTTGGTGTGACCACAAGGACAAAGGATGTCCTTTTTATATTGTTGCTTCTCTGATCAAGAATGAGCAAAAAATTTGTATAAAGAAGTTTAGAGCAGAACATACTTGTCCAACTAGTGACAAACATAGTAAAGTGAGCTCAAAGTGGCTAGGAAGCACTATCTTAGAGACAATTAGATCAGACCCTAACACAACTGTGCCAGCAGTGGTAGACAAGGCAAAGAGAAAATTTGGAATTGAAGTTCCAAAGATGATGACATGGAGAGCTAAAAAGGCAGCAAAGGAAAGTGTCCTAGGAGATCATAAGAAGCAGTACCATAGGTTGTCTGATTACATTAAAACTGTTAAATTATGCAATCCAGGATATAGATGCATTGTCACAACTGTCACTCCAAAAAGCACAAATGCAAACCCACATATAGGTCCCAGATTCCATGGTATTTTCTTTTGCCTCAATGCACCTAGGGAGGGTTTTCTAAATGGATGTGGGCATTTCATTGGTTTGGATGGATGCTTCATAAAGCTTACAACTGGAGCACAAATCCTAGCAGCTACTGATAGGGATGCCAACAACAACATGTATCCTATTGCTTTTGGAATTGTAGGAGTGGAGGACACACCCAGTTGGAGCTGGTTTCTTACCCAAGTTATGTATGCTCTGGGAGGAAGAGAAAAGGGAAAGTTTGGCAAATACACCATCATGCCATATAGGCAGAAGGTCAGTGATCTATGTTCTCTTTCAAAACTAGATACTTTTTTTTTGTGCTTTAAGTATGCTCTAATTATTTATTAGTGCTTGTTTGAACTTAAGATTGAAACCTAGTTGCTTTATTTTTTGTTGGAATCAGGGCCTGCTTAATGTTGTCAATGCTATATTTCCAAACTGCCCACAAAGATTTTGTTTAAGGCACATTTATGCTAATTTTCAAAGAGCTGGATTTAGAGGTGAAGATCTGAAAAAATGCATAGACAGTGCTAGTTATTCCTACACAAAGCATGGTTTTGATCTAGCCATGGCCAATTTGAAGAATGAGTGTGAGGATGGATGGAGGTGGTTATCTGGTATTCCAGTACACACATGGGCTAGGCATGAAATGTACACAAATTGCAAAACAGACCTGGTGGTTAATAACATAAGTGAGGTCTTCAATAAATATATCTTGGATGATGGAAACAAACCAATAGTGACAATGATTAATGGAATCAAAGACAAGTTGCTAGTCAGGTTTGATGGAAAAAGAGAAAGTGCAGCAACTTCCAGATGGGAAATAACTCCAAAATATGTAGAGAAACTGGAGATGAGCAAGAAATATCAAAGAGATTGCAAAGCAATTAGGGCAGGGCCTTACCTATGGCAAGTAAGCAGTAGGCCAAAGACCTATGTTGTGAACCTTGAGGAGGAAACTTGTGGATGCAGGAAGTGGGACATGTCAGGGTTGCCATGCAACCATGGTTGCAGTGCAATTTACAAGGCCAAGCTGCAACCTGAGGATTTTGTAAGTCCTTTCTTGAGGAAAACAATGTATTTGGAGGCATACAAACCAATAGTGTACCCAGTTCCTGGACAAGATGCTTGGGTCAAGTCAGGAAAACCTCGTATTGAGCCTCCTGTATTCCACAAAGAGGACCAGAGAGGAAGAAAAGAAGAAAAGAGGAAGAAGGGAAGGTTTGGAGTGCCTAAACCAAAAGATACCTCTACGATGGCTACAATCAGATGTGGCAACTGTAGGTTAATGGCCCACAGGTTTACTAATTGTGGACAACCATTGAGGCCTGATCTCCATTTGAGGAAGAATAGAAGCATGGTACATATTTTATCATCATTGTATCTGCTTTTGCTTATGTAGATTTTAATGTTTCCTTATTTTTAAAACTGCAGGAAAAGAGAAGGCAAAAGGCAGAAGCCTACACTCCACCTGATGCTACTGCTGCTCCTAGGGCACCAACTGCTGCTCCTAGGGCAACTAGGGCTGCTTTCTCAGCACCAAGGGTAGCACCTAGGCCTCCAAGTAGAGAAGGGACTTCTTCTGCTACTGGTACTTCTACATCTACATCAACTGTTGCTATTGCTGCCAAAAAACAGAGGTCAGTGAGAGGTGGAAGAGTTGGTGGAGCATAAGATGTTGCAACAGGTTCAAGGAAGAAACCTCAGCAATATGGACGACTGAAGAGCTACTTCACAGCAAGTGGAAATGTGTGATCTTTGATGTCTGCCAGTGGTTGAGACTTTTGGGGCTGGAACCCATGTATCTGTCCTGAGAACCTAGAATGTGTTATGATTTTAGTCCTTTGAACCTGTGTTTGAATTGGAGTCATGTCATGTGAACCTAAGTTTCAATTTGAGTCCTGTGAACCTATGTGGTAATTTGAGTCCTATGAACCTATGTGGTATTTATGTTATGTGAACCTATGTTATGTTGCCCCAGTGTTGTCATGAGTGATCAAGCCTTCATGCTGTTGTGGTTATTTTGATCTAGCAGAATTATTGTTGGTTTTGGGTGAAGCCTAAATGCTCTTATTGTAGCAGAATTATTGTGGGTTTTGGGTCAAGCCTAATTTTTTTGGGTCATTTGGGTACAACCTACCCTACCTTAAATTTGGGGTCATCGAACCCTCGACGACAACCTAAACTACCCTACCATAGAATAGGGGTCATCGAAACATCGATGACTACCTAAACTACCCTACCCTGTAATAGGGGCCATCGAAACCTCGACGACAACCTAAACTACCCTACCCTATAATAGGGGTCATCGAACCCTCGACGACGACCTAAACTACCCTACCCTAGAATAGGGGCCATCAAAACCTCGACAACAACCTAAACTACCCTACCCTAT
>LR738713.1:293563872-293594840 GCA_902687465.1 Secale cereale
CCTGGAATAGGGGCCATCGAAACCTTGACGACAACCTAAACTACCCTACCCTAGAATAGGGGTCATCGAACCCTCGATGACGACCTAAACTACCCTACCCTAGAATAGGGGCCATCGAAACCTCGACGACAACCTAAACTACCCTACCCTAGAATCGGGATCATCGAAACCACGACGACAACCTAAACTACCCTACCCTAGAATAGGAGTCATCGAGCCGTCGACGACAACCTAAAATACCTACTCCCTAAACAAAAACAACCAAAACCACCTACTCCCTAAACAAAAACTGTTACATCTACATCAAAATGTTCGACATAAATGTGGCAGAAATAAGGCAAATTAATAGATAGATGAATAATTCAAACAATAGTAAGGAACATTAATAGCATTATCCAGCAACACAATTTAATCCAGCTCAAATTCAGTACAAATATCTTGCACTTTTAGTGCCACAAATAGCAGATAGAGTACTCTAGTAGATACAACTACAACAACATTGAATCATTCATCAACTATCTCTTTGATCTTCCTGATCTTCCCCTTGGTGGCCTTCTTCTCTTTGAACAGATCACCTATAGTGTACTCCAGGTGCCTTTTCTCTTGCTTCCAGTTCTCCTTCTCCTCCAACAACATGGCCCTCTCCTGCTTCATCTTGTCCATCTCCTACACAAGCTTCATCTTCTGTTCCTTCTCTTGGTCTCTCTCTTTCTCTGCTTTGGCCCTCAACACTTGATGAATGTTAGTGTCTGATTTGTGTGCCAAGTTTTTTTCTCAATCTCTTCCTTCAGGTCACTAATGACTAACCTTGCATTGCCTAACTAGGTAATTGCATCCTCCTTGTCAGCCACCATTTTGCAAAGTCAACTTTAAAAAACCTCAGGTCATTTTCCATCTTCCTCTTCTCTCCATTACCTTTACTACTTCTTCAGCACTAAGTACATTCTGCCTCAACCTAGTGGTAAACTCCTCATCATACATAGTACAGATGGTATTTAAAGCTTGCTTCAATTGATCTGGCCACTCAGGGTCAATCCAGTCCACAAAGTTGCACTTGGGTACATCCTATAAATGTGTGTACACAGGAAATATAATTAAACCAATTTCTAAAAACAATACTAATAAAAATAAAAATACAACAATCAATTAATTAGTCCTGTTTCTACTACTGCATTGCATACTACTGGATAGCAAATATAGAGCTAAAATGATTTAAAAAAAGAATGGCCACAACATAAAGAAATTAGAAACTATTCCACTGCCTACTCATGCATTTTATACTTTAAACAACCAAATTTCAGACTTATTCTATGAGTAAACTGAGGAGTTCACTACAATCACATATTTCAGACCAATTCTATCAGTAATTGATTCACATGTTTCACAACGTCACTTCAACACTGCCTACTCAACTGGTCAGAAAATCACCTTTTTTCCACACCCCAAGAACCTCCTGCCTCTATCAGTGGATTCAAAGGCAACAAACTTCTCATAGGGGGCACGATGCTTACAACGTGCATGATGATTTAGAGCAATGCCTCTCCATTCCATGCACTCCATGGTGGCAAGTACCTAAGAAGAGGGAAAAAGTATTTAGTTCCCCTTTCTCCCTAAGCCTAACCCTAAATGCACATGAGCTGAATCATACCTTGCTCACATCGTCGTCAGAGGAAGAAGATGCGCCGGAACAGTCAGACCAAGAAACCATGTCTCCCCTCCCATCGGTGGTGCGAAGCTACTCATGGCGGCGGCGGCGGGAGGTGCGGCGCGAGAAATGAACGAGCAGAGCAAAGACGGGAGTAATGCCCTAACGAGCACGGGGGCTGGGCTTAACTAGCGGGGAATAACGGCCGTTTCCGCTCTGCCGTTTGCCACCAACTAAGTGAAAACCAGACGTTTCGGGCCCACCTATCGATAAAACATCTAAAGTTGATAATATAATAGCATGGAACAATAAAAAATTATAGATACGTTGGAGACGTATCAAGCATCCCCAAGCTTAATTCCTGCTCGTCCTCGAGTAGGTAAATGATAAAAACAGATTTTTTTTGCATGGAATGCTTCCTAACATATTTAGCAATGTATTTCTTATTATCTTGGCATGAATGTTCAGATCCATATGATTCAAAACAGAAGTTCATATTGACATAAAAAGAATAATACTATAGGCATACTAGAAAGCAAAATCATGAAACTTAAAAAATAACATGGCTAAAGAAAGTTATCCCTACAAAATCATATAGTCTTGTTATGCTCCCTCTTATTAACACAGAGTATAAATCATGTACTACCCCGGTGTCAGCCAAGAAATTGTTTCATACTTTTAATGCACTTCACCTTTTTCAACTCTTCACGCAATACATGAGCATGATCCATGGACATAACACTATAGGTGGAATAGAAGGTGGTAGTAGACAAAAGAAGGGAGAAAGTCTCACATCAACTAGGAAAATTAATGAACTATGGAGATGTCCATCAATTGATATCAATGTGAGTTAGTAGGGATTTCCATGTAATGGATGCACTAGAGCTATAAGTGTACGAAAGCTCAAAAGAAAACTAAGTGGGTGTACATCCAACTTGCTTGCTCATGAAGACCTAGGGCAATTCGAGGAAGCCCATTGTTGGAATATACAAGCCAAGTTCTATAACGAAAAATTTCCACTACTAATATATGAAATTGTCAAAATAGGCGACTCTCTATCAAGAAGAACATGGTGCTACTTTCAAGCACAAGTGTGGAAAAGGATATTAACATTGTCCCTTCTCTCTTTTTCTCTCATTATTCCTTTTCTTTTTTTTCCTTTTTCCTTTTTTGGAGACTCTTTTGGACTCTCTCTTTTCTCCTTCTTTTATAACCTCACTTGGGACAATGTTCTAATAATGATGATCATCAAACTTTTATTTACTTACAACTCAAATTTACAACTCAAGGTAAAAACTCAATGTAAAAACTCATAATGACGAAACGATGGAGTTACATGGCAATATATCTTGGAATGGCTATGAAGACACCATAATAGGTATGCATGGTGGCTGTTTTGAGGAAGGGTATAAGGTGGGTTTAATGCACCGTCGGAAGTTTTACGGTACTAGAGTGTCTAGCAAAGGTGGAAGGGTGAGAGTGCGTATAATCCATGGACTCAACATTAGTCAGAAAAACTCACATACTTATAGCAAAAAGTTTATTAGCCCTCGAAGAAAATTACTGCTACGCATGCTCCTAGGGGAGAGGTTAGTATGAGTTAACCATCGCATGCTCCCGACTTTTACACAAAGGAAGACAATCAAGAATAAATTGCGCTCCAACTTCATCACATAACTAGAAGACCATACGTGCATGCTACGGGAATCAAAAACCTTGACACAATTATTTCTTTAACTCCACAATTCACTACTAGCATGACTCTAATATCACCATCTTCATATCTCAAAACAATTGCAAGGAATCAAACTTCTCATATATTCAATGCTCTTTATGAAAGTTTTTATTATACCTCCCTTGGATGCCCATCATATCAGGACTAAATTCATAACCTAAGAAAATTACCATGCTGTTATTAGACTCTCAAAATAATATATGTGAAGCATGAGAGTTCATAAATTTACTCAAAATAACATCAAGTGCTCAAAAAGATATAAGTGAAGCACTAGAGCAACTACCTAAGCTCAAAAGATATAAGTGAAGCATATAGAGTGTTATAATAAATTCATGATAAATATGCGTCCCTCTCAAAAGGTGTGTACAACAAGGATGATTGTGTCAAACTAAAAAGCAAAGACTGAAATCATACAATACGCTCCAAGAAAAACACATATCATGTGGTAAAAATATAGCCTCAAGTAAATTTACCGATGGATTGAAGACAAAAGAGGGGATGCCATCCGGGGCATCCCCAAGCTTAGATGCTTGGTTGTACGTGAATATTACCTTTGGATGCCTTGGGCATCCTCAAGATTAGGCTCATGCCACTCCTTATTCGGTAATCCATCTAATCTTTGCCAAAAACTTGAAAACTTTACAACACAAAACTCAACAGAAAACTCATGAGATACCTTAGCGTAATAAATCAAATAACCACTTTAGGTACTATTGTGAACACCCCCCATTGGTGTTATATCTATTGTATTCCAACTTCTCCATGGTTCACACCCCCGGATACTACCCACGGATTCATCAAAATAAGCAAACAACGCGATGGAAACAGAATCTGTCAAAAACAGAATAGTCTGTAGCAATCTGAAAACTTCGCATACTTCTGCAACTGTAAAAATTATGAAAAATTATGACAACATTGGAAATTTGTATATCAATGTTGTGTGAAAATTTCAGAAAATTATCACGCCCCAGCAAGTTATAGAATTTTTTGTACTGGATGCAAAAGTTTCTATTTTTCCAGAAAAATTAAATCAACAATCTTCCAAACCATCCCAAAGGTATTACTTGGCACAAATACTAAATTAAAACATGGAAACACATCTAACCAGAGGCTAGAAGGATATTTATTTAGAAATAGAAAATAAAAAAATATTGGGTTGTCTCCCAACAAGCGCTTTTCTTTAAAGCCTTTTAGCCAGACATTGATAATTTGAATGATGCTCACACGAAAGACAAGAATTGAACCACAAGAGAGAATCATAAAACATGTGAGAGACACATCTAAGTCTAACATACTTCCTATGCATAGGAATTTTATAAGCAAACAAATTATCAAGGCAAGCAAAAACTAGCATATGCAAGGAAGAAAAAGGAAACGATAGCAATCTCAACATGAAGAGAGGTAATTTAATAACATGAAGATTTCCACAACCATATTTTCCTCTCTCATAATAATTGCATGTGGGATCATATTCAAATTCAACAGTATAGCTACCACATAAAATATTCTCTACATGATCCACATGCATGCAAAGTTGACACTCTTCGAAAATAGTGGGATCATCATCAAATAAAGTCGTGATTTCTCCAAGCCTACTTTTATCAAAAAAATCATAAGATTGATCAATCGCCAAAGTGATGGGATCATTATTACCTGAAGTTAAAAATCTTTTGAACCCACTTTCAATTTTATTGCAAACACTATTATCAATCACATATTCATCATGGGGCTTAAATAAATTTTCAAGATCATAAGAAGAATCACCCAAATCACCATCATTGCAACAAGTAGTGGGCATAGCAAAATTAGCATCCCCAAGCTTGGGGTTTTGCATATCATTAGCACAAGTTACATTCACAGAATTTATAATAACATCATGCAATCATTCTTTTTATTTATGTAACTATCGTGAATCACTTTATAAATGTCTTTAGCACTTCATCACAGTTTCAAGATGGAGGAATTTCAAGCAAAACTTCATAAAGATAATCTAGTGCACTCAATTCACTAGCAACCGGTTCATCATAATTGGATCTTCTAGAAAGATTAGCAAGTCGATGATGATCCATAAATCTTGTTCTTCAGATTTTCAATAAATACACTTGGTCGGCTTGATGTAGAACCTCCCCGGCAACGGCGCAAGAAATTCTTCTTGCTACTTCTTGAGCTTTCCTTGATTTTTCCCTTGAAGAGGAAAGGGTGATGCAGCAAAGTAGAGATAAGTATTTCCCTTAGTTGAGAACCAAGGTATCAATCGAGTAGGAGGCACAAGCAAGTCCCCAATCTATGTGTTGGGGATTGGTGCAGAAAATCAAAAAATTTCCTACGCATATTACTAGCAACGAGAGGGGAGTGCATCTTCATACCTTTGAAGATCATGATGCGGAAGCATTGCAAGAACGCGGTCGGTGGAGTCTTACACGAAGCGATTCAGATCACGGTCGAATCCGATCTAAGCGCCGAACAATGGCGCCTCCGCGTTCAACACACGTGCAGCCCGATGACGTCTCCCGCGCCTTGATCCAGCAAGGGGTGAGGGAGAGGTTGGGGAAGACTCCGTCCAGCAGCAGCACGACGGCGTGGTGGTGGTGGACTAGCATGGCACTCCAGTAGGGCTTCGCCAAGCACTGCGAGAGACGAGGAGGGAGAGGGGTAGGGCTGCGCTAAGAGAAGAGGAGACTCGTGCGTCTGGCAGCCCCGAAACCCCCACTATATATAGGGGGAAGGGAGGGGCTGCGCGCCCATCTAGGGTTCCCCCCCTAGGGGTGGCGGCTGCCCCAAATCCCATCTGAGGGGGCGGCCAGGAGGGGAAGAGAGGGGGGTGCCCCTAGGGTGGGCCTTAAGGCCCATCTGCACATAGGGTTTGCCCCCTCTCCTCTCCCTTGCGCCCTGGGACTTGGTGGGGGGACGCAGCAGCCCACCTAGGGGCTGGTCCCTTCCCACACTTGTCCCACGCAAGCCTCTGGGGCTGGTAGCCCCTCCCGGTGGACCCTTGGAACCCTTCTGATGGTCCCGGTACGTTACCGATAACGCCTAGAACAGTTCCGGTGACCAAAACGGGACTTCCCATATATAAATCTTTACCTCTGGACCATTCTGGACCTCCTCGTGATGTCTGGGATCTCATCTGGGACTCCGAATAACATTCGGTAACCATGTACTTCATTCCCTATAACCCTAGCGTCATCGAGCCGTAAGTGTGTAGACCCTACGGGTTCGGGAACCATGTAGTCATGACTGAGACATATCTCCGGCCAATAACCAACAATGGGATCTGGATACCCATGTTGGCTCGCACATGTTCCACGATGATCTCATCGGATGAACCACGATGTCAAGGATTCCATCAATCCCATATACAATTCCCTTTGTCAAGCGGTATAGTACTTGCCCGAGATTCGATCGCCGGTATACTGATACCTTGTTCAATCTCGTTATGGCAAGTCTCTTTACTCGTTCCGTAATACATCATCCCGTAACTAACCCCTTAGTCACATTGAGCTCATTACGATGATGTATTACCAAGTGGGCCCAGAGATACCTCTCCATCATACGGAGTGACAAATCCCAGTCTCGGTTCGTGCCAACCCAACAGATGCTTTCGGAGATACCCATAGTGTACCTTTATAGCCACCCAATTACGTTGTGACGTTTGGCACACCCAAAGTATTCCTACGGTATCCAGGAGTTGCACAACCTCATGGTCTAAGGAACAAATACTTTACACTGGAAAAGCTTTAGCATACGAACTACACGATCTTGCGCTAGGCTTAGTATTGGGTCTTGTCCATCACATCATTCTCCTAATGATGTGATCCCGTTATCAATGACATCCAATGTCCATGGTCAGGAAACCGTAACCATCTATTGATCAACGAGCTAGTCAACTAGAGGCTCACTAGGGACACGTTGTGGTCTATGTATTCACACATGCATTACTGTTTCCGGATAATACAATTATAGCATGAACACTAGACAATTATCATGAACAAGGAAATATAATAATAACCATTTTATTATTGCCTCTAGGGCATATTTCCTACAGTCTCCCACTTGCACTAGAGTCAATAATCTAGTTACATTGTGATGAATCGAACACCCATAGAGTTCTGGTGTTGATCATGTTTTGCTCGTGGAAGAGGTTTAGCAACGGATCTGCGACATTCAGATCCGCATGCACTTTAGAAATATCTATGTCTCCATCTTGAATATAATTTCAGATGGAGTTGAAACAACGCTTGATGTGCTTGGTCTTCTTGTGAAACCTGGGCTCCTTGGCAATGGCAATAGCTGTAGTGTTGTCACAGAAGAGAGTCATCGGGCCCGACGCGCTTGGAATAACTCCTAGGTCGGTGATGAACTCCGTCATCCAGACTCCTTCCTGCGCTGCTTCGGAAGCAGCTATGTACTCCGCTTCACATGTAGATGCCGCCACGACGCTTTGCTTGCAACTGCACCAGCTGACTGCCCCGCCATTCAAAATATACACGTATCCGGTTTGTGACTTGGAGTCATCCAGATCTGTGTCCAAGCTAGCATCGACGTAACCCTTTACGACAAGATCTTCGTCACCTCCATAAACGAGAAACATATCCTTAGTCCTTTTCAGGTGCTTCAGGATGTTCTTGACCGCTGTCCAATGTTCCATTCCGGGATCACTTTGGTACCTCCCCACCAAACTTATGGCAAGGTTCACATCAGGTCTGGTACACAGCATGGCATACATAATAGAACCTACGGCCGAGGCATAGGGGATGCCACTCATCTTTTCTCTATCTTCTACCGAGGTCGGGCATTGAGCTGTGCTCAATCTCATACCTTGCAATACATGCAAGAACCCTTTCTTGGACTGATCCATATTGAACTTCTTCAATATCTTGTCAAGGTATGTGCTTTGTGAAAGACCAATGAGGCGTCTTGATCTATCTCTATAGATCTTGATGCCTAATATGTAAGCAACTTCTCCAAGGTCCTTCATTGAAAAACATTTATTCAAGTAGGCCCCATCAGCAATACGTCATCCACATATAATATGAGAAATGTTACAGAGCTCCCTCTCACTTTCTTGTAAATACAGGCTTCGCCCCAAGTCTGTATAAACCCAAACGCTTTGGTCACCTCATCAAGGTGAATGTTCCAACTCCGAGATGCTTGCACCAGCCCATAGATGGAGCGCTGGAGCTTGCACACCTTGTTAGCATTCTTAGGATCGACAAAACCTTCCGGCTGCATCATATACAGTTCTTCCTTAAGGAAGTCGTTAAGGAATGCCGTTTTGACTTCCATTTGCCATATCTCATAATCATAGAATGCAGCAATTGCTAACATGATTCGGGCGGACTTCAACATCGCTACGGGAGAGAAAGTCTCATCATAGTCAATTCCTTGAACTTGTCAATAACCTTTAGCAACAAGCTGAGCCTTATAGATGGTCACATTACCATCCGCGTCAGTCTTCTTAAAGATCCATTTATTTTCTATGGCTTGCCGATCATCGGGCAAGTCAACCAAAGTCCATACTTTGTTATCATACATGGATCCTATCTCGGATTTCATGTCTTCAAGCCATTTGTTGGAATTTGGTCCCGTCATCGCTTCTTCATAGTTGGAAGGTTCACCATTGTCTAACAACATGATTTCCAGGACAGGGTTGCCATACCACTCTGGTGCGGAACGTGTCCTTGTGGACCTACGAAGTTCAGCAGTAACTTGATCTGAAGCTTCATGATCATTATCATTAACTTCCTGTCTTGTCGGTGGAGGCACCACAGAAACATCTTCCTGCGCTACGCTACTTTTCGGTTCGGAAGGGGTGACAATCACCTCATCAAGTTCCACTTTCCTCCCACTTACTTCTTTCGAGAGAAACTCTTTCTCCAGAAAGGATCCAATTGTTAGCAACAAAGATCTTGCCTTTGGATCTGAGGTAGAAGGTATACCCAATAGTTTCCTTAGGGTATCCTATGAAGGCGCATTTTTCCGATTTGGGTTCGAGCTTTTCAGGTTGAAGTTTCTTAACAAAAGCATCGCATCCCCAAACTTTTAGAAACGACAACTTAGGCTTCTTCCCAAACCATAGTTCATACGGCGTCGTCTCAATGGATTTAGATGGTGCCCTATTTAAAGTGAATGCGGCAGTCTCTAAAGCATAACCCCAGAATGATAGCGATAAGTCGGTAAGAGACATCATAGATCGCACCATGTCCAACAGAGTACGATTACAAATTTCGGACACACCATTATGTTGAGGTGTTCCAGGCGGCGTCAGTTGTGAAACAATTCCACATTTCCTTAGGTGCGTTCCAAATTCGTGACTTAAATATTCTCCTCCACGATATGATCGTAAGAACTTTATTTTTCTGTCACGTTGATTCTTAACCTCATTTTGAAATTCCTTGAACTTTTCAAAGGTCTCAGACTTGTGTTTCATCAAGTTGACATACCCATATCTACTTAAGTCATCAGTGATGGTGAGAACATAACGATAGCCACCGCGAGCTTCAACACTCATTGGACCGCACACATCAGTATGTATGATTTCCAATAAGTTGGTTGCTCGCTCCATTGTTTCGGAGAACGGAGTCTTGGTCATCTTGCCCAAGAGGCATGGTTCCCGCGTGTCAAATGATTCATAATCAAGAGACTCCAAAAGTCCATCTGCATGGAGCTTCTTCATACGTTTGACACCAATATGACCAAGGCGGCAGTGCCACAAGTATGTGGGACTATCATTATCAACCTTACATCTTTTGGCATCCACACTATGAATATGTGTAACATTATGTTCGAGATTCATTAAGAATAAACCATTGACCAGCGGGGCATGACCATAAAACATTTCTCTCATATAAATAGAACAACCATTATTCTCAGATTTAAATGAGTAGCCATCTCGCATTAAACGAGATCCAGATACAATGTTCATGCTCAAAGCTGGTACTAAATAACAATTATTGAGGTTTAACACTAATCCCGAAGCTAGATGCAGAGGTAGCATGCCGACGGCGATCACATCGACCTTGGAACCATTCCCAACGTGCATCGTCACCTCGTCCTTCACCGGTCTCCACTTATTACGCAGCTCCTGCTTTGAGTAACAAATGTGAGCAACTGCACCGGTATCAAATACCCATGAGCTACTAAGAGCGCTGGTAAGGTACACATCAATAACATGTATATCACATATACCTTTGACATTTCCGGCCTTCTTATCCGCCAAGTATTTGGGACAGTTCCGCTTCCAGTGACCCGTTCCCTTGCAATAAAAGCACTCAGTCTCAGGCTTGGGTCCATTCTTTGGCTTCTTCCCGGCAACTGGCTTACCGGGCGCGGCAACTCCTTTGCCGTCATTCTTGAAGTTCTTCTTACCCTTGCCTTTCTTGAACTTAGTGGTTTTATTCACCATCAACACTTGATGTTCCTTTTTGATCTCCACCTTCGCTTCTTGAACTCCTTTGCCGTCATTCTTGAAGTTCTTCTTACCCTTGCCTTTCTTGAACTTTAGCATTGAATACACCTCAGGAATGGACTTTGATACGTCCATTTTGCATCATGCTTATATGTTGATATTGATTGCATTATGGGTTGTTATTACATGTTTTGTCACAATACTTATTTCTTTTCTCTCTTATTTGACAAGGTTTACGTGAAGAGGGAGAATGCCGGCAGTTGGAATTCTGGGCTGGAAAAGGAGCAAACTCTCGAAACCTATTCCGCACAACTCCAAAATCCCCGAAACTCAACAGAACTCCGTTTCAGAAAATATAAAAAATATCTGGTGAAAGAAGTCCACGAGGGGGCCACCGGCTATCCATGAGGGTGGGGGCGCGCCCCCCTGCCCAGGGCGCACCCCCTTTGTCTCGTGGGCCACCGAAGGTCCCCCGATGCCCATCTTCTCCTATATGAGATTTTTTTGACCTGGAAAAAATCAGAGGAGGCTTTCGGGACCAGTCACCGCCGTCTCGAGGCGGAACTGAGGTGGAAACCAATCTAGGGCTCCGGCAGAGCTGTTCTACCGGGGATACTTCCCTCCAGGAGGGGGAAATCATCACCGCCGTCATCACCAACAACTCTCCCATCTTGGGGAGGGCTATCTTCATCAACATCTTCACCATCACCATCTCCTCTCAAACCCTAGTTCATCTCTTGTATCCAATCTTTGTACCCAAACCTCAGATTGGTACCTGTGGGTTGCTAGTAGTGTTGATTACTCATTGTAGTTGACGCTAGTTGGTTTATTTGGTGGAAGATCATATGTTCAGATCCACTATGCATATTAATACCCCTCTGATCATGAACACTATTATGTCTTGTGAGTAGTTACTTTTGTTCCTAAGGACATGGGAGAAGTCTTGCTATTAGTAGTCATGTGAATTTGGTGTTCGTTCGATATTTTGATGAGATGTATGTTGTCTATCCTCTAGTGGTGTCATGTGAACGTCGACTACATGACACTTCACCATTATTTGGGCCTAGAGGAAGGCATTGGGAAGTAATAAGTACATGATGGGTTGCTAGAGTGACAGAAGCTTAAACCCTAGTTTATGCGTTGCTTCGTAAGAGGCTGATTTGGATCCATATGTTTCAGGCTATGGTTAGGTTTACCTTAATACTTCTTTTGTAGTTGCAGATGCTTGCATTAGAGGTTAATCATAAGTGGGAGGATTTTCCAAGTAAGGACAGCACCCAAGCACCAGTCCACCCACATACCAAATTATCAAAGTACCGAACGCGAATCGGATGATCGTGATGAAAACTAGCCTGGCGATAATTCCCATGTGTCCTCGGGAGCGCTTTCCTTTATATAAGAGTTTGTCCAGGCTTGTCCTTTGCTACAAAAAGGATTGGGCCACCATGCTGCACCTTATTTACTTTTACCTTTTGTCACTTGCTACCAATTACCTTATCACAAAACTATCTGTTACCTATAATTTCAGTGCTTGCAGAAAATACCTTACTGAAAACTACCTATCATTTCCTTCTGCTCCTCATTGGGTTCGACACTCTTACTTATCGAAAGGACTAAGATAGATCCCCTACACTTGTGGGTCATCAAGACTCTTTTCTGGCGCCGTTGCTGGGGAGTGAAGCGTCTTTGGTAAGTGGAATTTGGTAAGGAAAAATTTATATAGTGTGCTGAAATTTATTGTCACTTGTTACTATGGCTCAAAATCCTTTGAGGTGCTTGTTTAGGGTATCTTCACCCCGAACAAAAGAGAAAAGAGTTGCTCCTCAACCTACTGCACCTACTGAAAATGTTTGCTTTGAAATTCCTTCGGGTATGATAGAGAAACTGCTTGAAAATCCCTTTACAGGAGACGGAACACTGCATCCCGATTTACATCTAATCTATGTGGATGAAGTTTGTGGATTATTTAAGCTTGAGGTATGCCCGAGGATATTATCAAGAAGAAGTTCTTCCCTTTATCTTCGAAGGGAGATGCATTGACATGGTTTAGGCTATGTGATGATATGGGATCATGGAACTATAATCGTCTGAAGTTGGAATTTCATCAGAAGTTCTAACCTATGCACCAGGTTCATCGTGCTTGTAATTATATTTATAATTTCTAGCCTCGCGAAGGAGAAAGCATGGCTCAAGCTTGGGGGAGGCTTAAGTCAATGTTATATTCATGCTCCAATCATGAGGTCTCAAGAGAAATGATCATTCAAAAATTTTATGCTTGGCTTTCTCTTAATAATTGCTCCATGCTCGATACTTCTTGTTCAGGCTCTTTTATGATGAATAATATTTAATTCAAATGGGATTTATTGGAAAGAATTAAACGCAACTCTGAAGATTGGGATCTCGACGAAGGTAAGGAGTCAGGTATGACCCCTAAGTTTGATTGTGTTAAACCTTTTATGGATAGCGATGTTTTCCGTGAGTTTAGCACTAAATATGGACTTGACTCTGCGATAGTAGCCTCTTTCTGTGAATCTTTTGCTATTCATGTTGATCTCCCCAAGGAGAAGTGGTTTAAATATCATCCCCCTATTGAAGTGAAAGTAGTTGAACCTGTTAAAGTTGAAGAAAAGACTATCACTTATAATGTTGATCCTGTTATTCCTACTGCTTATATTGAGAAACCACCTTTCCCCATTAGGATAAAGGATCATGCTCAAGCTTCAACTGTAGTTCGTAAGAGTAATACTAGAACACCTACACCCTGTGAGCAAATTAAAGTTGAACCTAGTGTTGCTATGGTTAAAGATCTCTTGGTAGAAGATTTAGATAGACATGTTATTTACCTCCAAGAAGAGTCTGCTAGAATAGCCAAACCCAATGGTAGGAATAAACATAGACCTGTTGTAGGCTTGCCTGTTATCTCTGTTAAAATAGGAGACCATTGCTATCATGGTTTATGTGATGTAGGTGCTAGTGCGAGTATTATCCCTCTTGATTTATATTGAAAAATTATGCATGATATTGCACTTGTTGAGATAGAAGGGATTGATGTTACTATTAAGCTTGCTAATAGAGACATTATTTCACTAGTTGGGATTGTTAGAGATATTGAAGTCTTGTGTGGGAAGGTTAAATACCCTGCTGATTTTCTTGATCTTAGTTCCCCACAAGATGAATTCTGTCCCATTATATTTGGTACACCCTTCTTGAATATTGTTAATGCCAAGATAGACTGCGTGAAAGATATTGTTATTGTGGGGTTAGTGGATATGTCTCGTGATTTTAACTTTGCTAAATTCCGTAGACAACCCCTTGATAAAGAATTACCTAGTAAGGATGAAATTATTGGTCTTGCTTCTATTGTCGTGCCTCCTAATGATCCTTTAGAACAATACTTGCTAGACCATGAAAACGATATGCATATGAATGAGAGAAGGGAAATAGATGAAATATTCTTTAAATAGGGACCCGTATTAAAAAACAACTTGCATGTTGAAATCCTAGGGGATCCTGCTCCACCCAAGGGTGATCCCATGTTTGAACTTAAACCCTTACCTGATAATCTTAAGTATGTGTATCTTGATGAAAAGAAGATATATCCTGTTATTATTAGTGCTAACCTTTCAGAGCATGAAGAAGAAAAACTATTGAAAACTCTGAAGAAGCACCGAGCTGCTATTGGATGTACTCTGGATGATCTTAAGAAACTCTGAAGAAAAACTATTGAAAACTCTGAAGTCCCACTATATGCCAACACAAGATAAACTTGGAAGAAAATGCCAAACTAGTTATTGATCATCAGCGACGGTTAAATCCTAAGATGAAAGAAGTGGTAAGGAAGGAAATACTAAAGCTTCTAGAGGCAGGTATTATCTATCCAGTTGCTGATAGCTAGTGGGTAAGTCCTGTCCATTGTGTCCCTAAGAAGGGAGGTATGACTGTTGTTCCTAATGATAAAGATGAATTGATTCCGCAAAGAATAGTTACAGGTTATAGGATGGTAATTGATTTCCGTAAGTTAAATAAAGCTACTAAGAAAGATCATTACCCCTTGCCATTTATTGATCAAATGCTAGAAAGGTTATCCAAACATACTCATTTCTGCTTTCTAGATGGTTATTCTGGTTTCTCTCAAATACCTGTGTCAAAAGGGGATCAAGAAAAAACCACTTTTACTTGTCCTTTCGGTACCTTTGCTTATAGATGTATGCCTTTTCGTTTAAGTAATGCACCTGCTACCTTTCAAAGATGCATGATGGCTATATTCCCTGATTTTTTTTGAAAAGATTGTTTAGGTGTTCATGGATGATTTCTCCGTTTACGGAACTTCTTTCGATGATTGCTTAAGCAACCTTGATCGAGTTTTGCAGGGATGTGAAGACACTAATCTTGTCTTGAATTGGGAGAAGTGCCACTTTATGGTTAATGAAGGCATTGTCTTGGGACATAAAATTTCTGAAAGAGGTATTGAAGTTGACAAAGCTAAAGTTGATGCTATTGAAAATATGCCATGTGCTAAGGACATCAAAGGTATACGAAGTTTCCTTGGTCATGTCGGGTTTTATAGGAGGTTCATAAAGGACTTCTCCAAAATCTCCAGGCGTTTGACTAATCTCTTACAAAAAGACATTCCTTTTGTCTTTGATGATGATTGTCTAGAAGCATTTGAAATACTCAAGAAAGCATTGATCTCTGGACCTATTGTCTAGCCTCCTGACTGGAACTTACCTTTTGAGATTATGTACAATGCTAGTGATTATCCTGTAGGAGCTGTTCTAGGGCAAAGAGTTGATAAGAAATTGAATGTTATCCAATATGCTAGTAAAACTCTAGATAGTGCCCAAAGAAATTATGCTACTACCGAGAAAGAATTTTTAGCAGTTGTATTTGCTTGTGATAAGTTTAGACCCTATATTGTTGATTCTAAAGTAACTATTCACACTGATCATGCTTCTATCAAATACCTTATGGAAAAGAAAGATGCTAAACCTAGACTTATTAGATGGGTTCTTTTGCTGCAAGAATTTGACTTGCATATTATTGATAGAAAGGGAGCTGAGAACCCCGTTGCAGATAACTTGTCTAGGTTAGAGAATATACTTGATGACCCACGACCTATTGATGATAGCTTTCCTGATGAACAACTAGCTGTCATAAATACTTCTCGCATTGCTCCATGGTATGCTGATTATGCAATTATATTATTGCTAAGTTTATACCTCCTAGCTTCACATACCAGCAAAAGAAAAAATTCTTCTATGATTTGAGACATTACTTCTGGGATGACCCACATCTTTATAAAGGAGTAGATGGTATTATTAGACGTTGTGTACC
The DNA here is from genome assembly GCA_902687465.1 of Secale cereale. Lineage (NCBI taxonomy): Eukaryota > Viridiplantae > Streptophyta > Magnoliopsida > Poales > Poaceae > Secale > Secale cereale. The sequence continues at coordinate 293,579,995 of LR738713.1, forward strand.
TGAGCATGAACAGGAACATATCCTACGCAAGTGCCACTCCGAAGCTTATGGAGGACACCATGCAGGAGATAGAACTGCACACAAGGTATTGCAATCCGGTTTTTATTGGCCTACTCTCTTCAAGGATGCCCGTAAGTTTGTCTTATCTTGTGATGAATGTCAAAGAATTGGTAATATCAGTAGACGTCAAGAAATGCCTATGAATTATTCACTTGTTATTGGACCATTTGATGTTTGGGGCTTTGATTATATGGGATCGTTTCCTGCCTCTAATGGGTACACACATATTCTAGTTGCTGTTGATTACGTTACTAAGTGGGTAGAAGCTATTCCAACTAGTAGTGCTGATCATAACACCTCTATTAAGATGCTTAAAGAAGTTATTTTTCTGAGGTTTGGAGTCCCTAGATATCTAATGACTGATGGTAGTTCACACTTTATTCATGGTGCTTTCCGTAAGATGCTTGCTAAATATGATGTCAACCATAGAATCGCATCCCCCTATCACCCGCAGACTAGTGGTCAAGTAGAACTAAGTAATAGGGAGTTGAAACTGATCTTGCAAAAGACAGTTAATAGGTCTAGACAGAATTGGTCCAAGAAACTTGATGATGCATTATGGGCCTATAGAACTGCTTACAAAAATCCTATGGGTATGTCTCCATATAAGATGGTTTACGGAAAAGCTTGTCACTTACCTCTTGAACTAGAACATAAGGCATATTGGGCTATTAAAGAGCTCAATTATGATTTCAAACTTGCCGGTGAAAAGAGGTTATTTGACATTAGTTGTCTTGATGAATGGAGAACCCAGGCCTACGAGAATGCCAAGCTGTTTAAAGAAAAAGTTAAAAGATGGCATGACAAAAGGATACAAAAGCGTGAGTTTAACATAGGTGATTATGTATTGCTATTCAACTCTCGCCTAAGATTTTTTGCAGGAAAACTTCTCTCCAAGTGGGAAGGACCTTACGTTATCGAGGAGGTCTATCGTTTCGGTGCCATAAAAATCAACAACTTCGAAGGCACAAATCCGAAGGTGGTGAATGGTCAAAGAATCAAACATTATATCTCACGTAATCCTATAAATGTTGAAACCAATGTTATTGAAACCGTAACCCCGGAGGAATACATAAGGGACACTTTCCAGAACGATTCAGCCTCCGAAAAGGAAGATGTATGTGATACGGTAAGTAAACCGACTCCAAAACAGTTCTAAAGGCAATTTTTCTCCATTTTGGAATATTTAGAAAAATAGAAAAATAAGAAGCAGTCCGGAAGAGACACGAGGCGTCCACGAAGGTGGAGGGCGCGCCCCCTGTCTCGTGGGCACCCCGTGTGCCTCCCGGACTCCATTTTCTTGTGAGTTGCTCCTTTTGGTCGGTAAAAATTCATTATATATACCCCCGAAGGTTTTGACCTCTGTATCACGCAAAAATCCTCTGTTTTCATTTCGAGCTGCTGTTTTTGGCAGATGTAGATCATCATGGCGTCCTCCAACACCCCCAAGGACAAGTTCTTCGAGAAGGTCATCAACCTCTACCTTGCGGAGGTGCTGCACCACCCAAAAACCATGGAGTTGCATGAGGGGGTGCTGCACATCTGTGATGTTGAGGGCTGAGGAGGACCGGAAGCGTGGAGACAAGACTCGAAGCAATGGAGTAGCAAGTTTTCAAGTGCCAAGTTATGGTGGAACGAGGACTCAACACCAACCACATGACGATCTCGGAGCTTGCCAACAACCTCAAGCTGGACTCAAGGATCTTTGGGGAAGCTATCTCCAATCTTCAAGAGAAGATCGAACACCTCCAAGCCCAGATCTATGACCTGCAAAACCAAAAGTGTGAGTATGAATATAGATTCAAGAAGATGAGTTTGGCTGCAGATTTGACTATCCCGGAGACTCGATCATCCTTCTACGATGGTGAACCCATGCCTTGGAAGGTGGACAACAAGCCTACATCATCAACAACTCCATCGGCACCACCCCCGAAGAAGGAGACATAATCATATGGGTATGGGCACTCCCCTTGGCAACTGCCAAGCTTGGGGGAGTGACCTCGGTATCGTATCACCATCACTCCTATCTTTACCGTTTTTCTTAGTTCGATCCTATTGGTAGTATCTTGATCTAGTAGAATAAAGTCAGCGTGATCTAGTTGTGAGCTTTTGCCTTATGATCTTTACCCTTTGTAATCGAGTCCGTGAGATATATAATAAAGATTAGTGTTGAGTCAAGGGCTTGATTTCCTCACCTGGGTCATGATAAAAAGAAAGAAAATATGAAAAGTATCAAAGAGATCATATTGATCTTATGGGAAGTAATGACTTCACATATAAGAGTATGATAAATAAAAGTTGTTGGGAGTTGACAAACATAGTTTTGGTCATCGTTGTAATTAATAGGAAGTAATAAAGAAAGAGGGGCTTCATATACAAATATACTATCTTGATCTTTTATGATTGTGAGCACTCATTAAAGTATGACATGCTAAAGAGTTGATGTTGGACAAGGAAGACAACATAATCGGTTATGTTTTCTTGTATCCGAAATAAAGTATATTGTCATGGATCATCCAACATGCTGAGCTTGCCTTTCCCCCTCATGCTAGCCAAAACTCCTCGCACTAAGTAGAGATACTACTTGTGTTTCCATATATCCTTAAACCCAGTTTTGCCATGAGAGTCCACCGTACCTACCTATGGATTGAGAAAGATCCTTCCAAGTAAGTTGTCATGTTGCAAACTCGCTAAAATATATATGATTTATTAATGTGGGAGAAATTAGCTTTATACGATATGGTGATATGGAAGTAATAAAAGCGACGGACTGCATAATAAAGGTCCTTATCACAAGTGGCAATATAAAGTGAAGTTCTTCTATGCTAAGACTTTGTGCATCCAACCATAAAAGCACATGACAACCTCTGCTTCCCTCTGCGAAGGGCCCATCTATTATTCTTGCCTTATAAGAGTTAAGGTGAATTCCACCTTTCCTTTTTACATTTTATCCTTTGTCAAGCACATTGTGTTGGAAAGATCCTGACATATATAGCCACTTGGATGTAAGTTTTCATGATCTATTACTATTGACATTACCCATGAGGTAAAAGGTTGGGAGGCAACACCATAAGCCCCTATCTTTCTCTGTGTCCGATTACAACTCCATAAACATAAGTATTGCGTGAGTGTGAGAAATTGTGAAAGATTATATGATAGTTGAGTATGTAGGCTTGCTGAAAAGCTCTTATATTGACTCTTTCCGATGTACGATAAATTGCAATTGCTTCAATGACCGAGATCAAAGTTTGTTAGTTTTCAATGAAGTTTCTGATTCATACTTGATATTGTGGATGAATTGTTACTTTAGCATAAGAATCATATGACTATATTTATATAAGTTGTTGTTATGAGAATGATCATGATGCCCTCATGTCCGTATTTTATTTTTATCGACACCTTTATCTCTAAACATGTGGACATATTTTTCGATATCGGCTTTCGCTTGAGGACAAGCGAGGTCTAAGATTGGGGGAGTTGATACGTCCATTTTGCATCATGCTTATATGTTGATATTTATTGCATTATGGGCTGTTATTACATGTTTTGTCACAATACTTATGCCTTTTCTCTCTTATTTTACAAGGTTCACGTGAAGAGTGAGAATGCCGGCAGCTGGAATTCTGGGCTGGAAAAGGAGCAAACTCTAGAAACCTATTCTGCACAACTCCAAAAGCCCTGAAACTCAACAGAACTCCATTTCAGAAAATATAAAAAATATCTGGCGAAAGAAGTTCATGAGGGGGCCACCGGCTGTCCACGAGGGTGGGGGCGTGCCCCCCTGCCCAGGGCGCGCCCCCTGTCTCGTGGGCCCACCGAAGGTTCCTCGCTGCCCATCTTCTCATATATGAGGTGTTTTGACTTGGAAAAAAAATCTGAGGAGGCTTTCGGGAGCAGACGTTGCCGTCTCGAGGCGAAAACCAATCTAGGGCTCCGGCAGAGCTGTTCTGCCGGGGATACTTCCCTCCGGGAGGGGGAAATCGTCACTGCCATCATCACCAACAACTCTCCCATCTTGGGGAGGGCTATCTTCATCAACATCTTCACCAGCACCATCTCCTCTCAAACCCTAGTTCATCTCTTGTATCCAATCTTTGTGCCCAAACCTCAGATTGGTACCTGTGGGTTGCTAGTAGTGTTGATTACTCCTTGTAGTTGGTGCTAGTTGGTTTATTTGGTGGAAGATCATATGTTCAGATCCGTTATGCATATTAATACCCCTCTGATCATGAACAATATTATGTCTTGTGAGTAGTTACTTTTGTTCCTGAGGACATGGGATAAGTCTTGCTATTAGTAGTCATGTGAATTTGGTCATCGTTCGATATTTTGATGAGATGTATGTTGTCTATCCTCTAGTGGTGTCATGTGAACGTCGACTACATGACACTTCACCATTATTTGGGCCTAGAGGAAGGAATTGGTAAGTAATAAGTAGAAGATGGGTTGCTAGAGTGATAGAAGCTTAAATCCGAGTTTATGTGTTGCTTCGAAAGGGGCTGATTTGGATCCATATGTTTCAGGCTATGGTTAGGTTTACCTTAATACTTCTTTTGTAGTTGCGGATGCTTGCATTAGAGGTTAATCATAAGTGGGAGGCTTGTCCAAGTAAGGACAACACCCAAGTACCGGTCCACCCACATACCAAATTATCAAAGTACCGAACGCGAATCGGATGATCGTGATGAAAACTAGCTTGACGATAATTCCCATGTGTCCTCGGGAGCGCTTTCCTTTATATAAGAGTTTTTCCAGGCTTGTCCTTTGCTACAAAAAGGATTGGGCCACCTTGTTGCACCTTATTTACTTTTACCTTTTTTCACTTGCTACCAATTACCTTATCACAAAACTATCTGTTACCTATAATTTCAGTGCTTGCAGAAAATACCTTACTGAAAATTGCCTATCATTTCATTCTGCTCCTCGTTGGGTTCAACACTCTTACTTATCGAAAGGACTACGATAGATCCCCTACACTTGTGGGTCATCAGACCTCTCCATCCCTTGCATATTGAAGTTCATCACAAAGCTCTTGTAGCTAGGTGGGAGCGACTGAAGGATTCTATCAACGACCACATCTTCTAGGAGATTAACTGTCAACTGAGACAAGCGGTTGTGTAACCCAGACATTTTGAGTATATGCTCGCCGACAGAACTATTCTCCTCCATCTTACAACTGTAGAACTTGTCGAAGACTTCGTATCTCTCAACTCGGGCATGAGCTTGGAAAACCATTTTCAGCTCTTGGAACATCTCATATGCTCCGTGTTGCTCAAAACGCTTTTGGAGCCCCTATTCTAAGCTGTAAAGCATGCCGCACTGAACCAGGGAGTAATCATCACTATGCGACTGCCAGGCGTTCATAACGTCTTGAGTTGCTGGGAAAACAGGTGCATCACCTAGCGGTGCTTCAAGGACATATGCTTTCTTGGCAGCTATTAGGATGATCCTCAAGTTACGGACCCAATCCGTATAGTTGCTACCATCGTCTTTCAGCTTGGTTTTCTCTAGGAACGTGTTGAAGTTGAGGGCAACATTAGCGTGGGCCATTGGATCTACAAGACATATTGTAAATATTTTAGACTATGTTCATGACAATTAAGTTCATCTAAACAAATTTAATGAACTCCCACTCAGATAGACATCTCTCTAGTCATCTAAGTGATACCTGATCCGAATCGACTAGGCCTTGTCTGATCATCACGTGAGACAGACTAGTCATCAACGGTGAACATCTTTATGTTGATCGTATCTTCTATATGACTTATGTTTGACCTTTCGGTCTTCCGTGTTCCGAGGCCATGTCTGTACATGCTAGGCTCGTCAAGTCAACCCTAAGTGTATTGTGTGTGTAAATCTGGCTTACACCCATTGTATGCGAACGTTAGGACCTATCACACCTGATCATCACGTGGTGCTTCGGAACAACAAACCTTAGCAACGGTGCACAGTTAGGGGGAACACAATCTTGAAATTTTAGTGAGAGATCATCTTATTTACTACCGTCATTCTAAGCAAATAAGATGTAAAACATGATAAACATCACATGCAATCAAATAGTGACATGATATGGTGAATATCATTTTGCTCCTTTTGATCTTCATCTTCGGGGCTCCATGATCATCATTGTCACCGGCATGACACCATGATATCCATCATCATGTCTTCATGAAGTTGTCTCGCCAAACATTACTTCTACTACTATGGCTAATGGTTAGCAATAAAGTAAAGTAATTACATGGCGTTTTTAATGACACGCATGTCATACAATAAAATAAGACAACTCCTATGGCTCCTGCCGGTTTTCATACTCATCGACATGCAAGTCGTGATTCCTATTACAAGAACATGATCAATCTCATACATCACATATATATCATTCATCACATCCTTTTGGCCATATCACATCACACGACACATGCTGCAAGAACAAGTTTGACGTCCTCTAATTGTTGTTGCAAGTTTTTACATGGCTGCTATAGGTTTCTAGCAAGAACGTTTCTTACCTACGCAAAACCACAACGTGATATGCCAATTAATATTTACCCTTCATAAGGACCCTTTTCATCAAATCCGATCCAACTAAAGTGGGAGAGACAGACACCCGCTAGCCACCTTATGCAACTAGTGCATGTCAGTCGGTGGAACCTGTCTCACGTAAGCGTACGTGTAAGGTCGGTCCGGGCCGCTTCATCCCATGATGCCGCCAAATCAAGATAATACTAGTAGCGGCAAGTAAATTGACATGATCTATGCCCACAACAATCTTGTGTTCTACTCGTGCATAGTAACTACACGTAGACCTAGCTCATGATGCCACAGTTGGGGATCGGTGTAGAAAATCAAAAAAATTCCTACGCATCACCAATATCTATCTATGGAGATTAGTAGCAACGAGAGGGGAGTGCATCTTCATACCTTTGAAGATCGCGATGCGGAAGCATTGCAAGAATGCGGTCGGTGGAGTCGTACACTTAGTGATTCAGATCGCGGTCGAATTCGATCTAAGCGCCGAACAACGGCGCCTCCGCGTTCAACACACGTGCAGCCCGGTGACGTCTCCCGCGCCTTGATCCAGCAAGGGGTGAGGGAGAGATTGGGGAAGACTTCGTCCAGCAGCAGCACAACGGCGTGGTGGTGGTGGAGGAGGAGCATGGCACTCCAGGAGGGCTTCGCTAAGCACTGCGAGAGACGAGGAGGGAGAGGGGTAGGGCTGCGCCAAGAGAAGAGGAGACTCGTGTGTCTGGCAGCCCCGAAACCCCCACTATATATAGGGGGAGGGGAGGGGCTGCGCCCCCATCTAGGGTTCCCCCCTAGGGGTGGCGGCAGCCCCAGATCCCATCTGAGGGGGCGGCCAGGAGGGGGAGAGAGGGGGCGCCCCTAGGGTGGGCCGTAAGGCCCATCTCCACCTAGGGCTTGCCCCATCTCCTCTCCCTTGCGCCCTGGGCCTTGGTGGGGGGGGGGCACACCAGCCCACCTAGGGGCTGGTCCCTTCCCACACTTGGCCCACGCAAGCCTTTGGGGCCGGTGGCCCCACCCGGTGGACCCCCGAAACCCTTCCGCTGGTCTCGGTACGTTACCGATAACGCCCAGAACACTTCCGGTGACCAAAACGGGACTTCCCATATATAAATCTTTACCTACGGACCATCCCGGAGCTCCTCGTGACGTCCGGGATCTCATCCGGGACTCCGAACAACATTCGGTAACCACATACTTCATTCCCTATAACCCTAGCGTCATCAAACCTTAAGTGTGTAGATCCTACGGGTTCGGGAACCATGCATTCATGACTGAGACATATCTCGTCCAATAACCAACAGCGGTATCTGGATACCCATTGTGACGCCCGACGACCGACGCTCCAGAAGATTCCAGATGTTCTGGGTTTTCACCGTGTGTTTCTTTTGCGCTTGCTCTAATTATGTTTGCATTGTATCATGTCATATGCCATCATGTCATTTAATTTTTGCAACTCAACTAAATAAATTGTGTGGATCTTCGATCCATTTAAATCTAGGGAAGGATGACTTCTATTTAAAACATATCCTCCCAATATTTTAGGGAGCTATTATAAATATTCCATTAGTGTGGAATTAACCGCAACACACTTGCAAAATAAATCCCTATTACTTTGTTATCTCAATTCTTGTCCTCCAACTTTGCCCTTTATGTTGGTGTGAGATCCCTCACTTCCCCCGCCTTCTGGTCTCTCAAGTCCATCTTGGTTCCACCCAAGTCCTTGCCCATGTATGATCATCTTCCTCTTCTTCTTTCTACCTTTTATTCGGAAGTGACATTTTTTCTGTCACATAAAAATGTCCATTCTTTTCCTGACAAAGATAGTGTGTGCCAATACCACCTCCTCTAGTTTTCAGGTCTTTTGTCAGTGCTTGGTTGGCCTACGGATTTATTCAAGTTTGAGTTATTTTTTTTTTCAAACTTGCATAATTAGTTGTCTACAAAAGTTGCCCAAGCATTTTATTAAAATATCCCACAATTCCAGGTTTCTAGGGATATTTTTATCTTAGCTAAAACCTTCTCCTAACTCCCTGATCTTTTTCCAAAACTCATGTTTTATTATTAAACAGAATATGAGTTTAAGTGGGGGAATACGGAGGGCCAACCAGACCTCAATTTTTTTTCCATCTCCATCGCATGGCCCAAGGCCCAGCCGGCCACTAGGCCTCCATAGGCCAACTCCAGCGCCCCCTACAAAACACTAGGCCCCGATCCTCATCTCTCCTCGTTCTCCCCCACGCCGCCGTCTCGCACCTCCCCCCCCTCCGCACACGAGCCTTCACTCGATCTCCTCGCTCCCTCGCTCGGTCCCTCTCCTCCCCCCGTTTTTCCCTCGCGCCGCCAGCCACCTCGAGCGCCCTGCCTCGACCCCCTTCTGCTCGTTCTCTCTCATCCTCCCGACCGCGCCGCCACCGCCCCTCGTCCCTCTCCCTCCTGCTCGATCTCCCTCGCCGCGATCCCCATCTTCCCCCTCGCTCCCTCATCAGCGCCGCGCCTCCGGCCTCGTCAGCGCCCCTCCAGCGCCCGCGCCTGGCTCGCCGCGCGCCCCTTCAGCGCCACCCCTCCAGCGCCCGCGCCTGGCTCGCCGCGCGCCCCTCCAGCGCCCGCACCTGGCTCGCCGCGCCGCCCCTCCAGCACCAACCGGCCAGAGCCACCGTCTCCCTCCGCCGCTGCGGCGTCCCAGCTCCTCCCCTCGCCGGACACCGCTGCGTCACCGCCCCGGGGCGCCAGGGCCTCCAGCCGTCGAGGCGCTGCCTCATCTGCTCAGTGCCGAGGCCCCGTGTGCCTCATGCTCGCCAGGCCGAGCGTCGCCGCACCGTCCGCCACCCTCTGCCTTGCCTGGATCCGGACGGGTTCGCGCCTCCACGGCCACCGACGCCGCCAAGTCTTGCTGCTGCACTGGAACCTGCCAAGTACCCCGATGCTCTTCGCCGTGCACGACTACAAAGGGACCAACTACCACTGATGCCCCAAGGACCATGAGTACTACTACACGGCGATGCGTCAAGTACCTCTACCGTGTCTCCGAAATCGTCAAGACCGTCCCGGATCTCGCCAAGTACCATGACAATACGAGTACAACTACGGTCGATGTGGTTTACGTCAAGTACCCCATCGGCAAGACCACACGGACGCCCGAACGATGACAGCCCGAAACGCCAAGTTCGACTACCGTCGCAAGAATCGAGACCGGCAAGTCCGAAGACACAAGTACCAATACATAACGTGTACCCCTACGTCAACGACAACCCCGTTGCCTCGTGTACAACTACTTCCCACGACGACCCCGTGAACGACTACTTCCTCTATGACACGTGAACCACTACTTCCCTCTTTTACATGAGTCGTGCAAAGATACCATACTTGAGATCATTCTAGTATGAGCTTATGCCTTTAAGTCATGCCTCGACACGTAGGAGGTATAATCTCATACTGGGCATTACAAGTTGGTATTCAGAGCCTTCTCCGACCTAGGAGCCCCCACTGATTTTGAATCGTTGACGGTTGAGTCTAGGCACACACTTGAAAATGTTTTGAGTCCTATATATATATCTGAGAGTAGGATTTATTTTACTCCTCATCCCTTTATCACTCTGGTGAGGACTCCCGACGATTACTTTATCTCTTCTACTCTCAAAAATTCACTAATTTTTTTTAGGATCACGCGAGTATTGTTTGAATTGTTCCGATGTCTTTGTGACGAGAACATTGTTCTTGATGCCTCCTGTCATTTAGGGGTTGTGGCAGTGTCCCGGGGAGTTGAGCTCCGAGGTGTTGTTGTCACAAATATATCGCATCAGTTCTGGAATAATTAAGACGGCCGACATCGAAAACTCTCCTATGCGGTTAGTGGCAAGATAACCCCGACATCACCCAGTACGGGGGAGGTAGTTGGGGAGTATTTCCATAGCTTGTATAGTAGATGCGTTTCGAAGGTCCGAGGTAAACGGTTTCCGGAAATAACTGGTTATGTGTTGAAGGATGGATACAGCTGGATGTAGGATTAGAGTTGAGTGCGCGATGCTTCCCCTGTATCCCCAACACCCGATTGCATAACCGGAAACTTTCGAAAATTAATAGGTGGGTTCATCTAGTAGCTCGTAGGCATTCTTCCAACGAATGCATGATATGGAGTTCGGGGTTCTACATTGAGTGAAGTGGTTTTATGGGCGTTGTTCCAATCGGGAGTTGCATCTTAAAGGGTCCTTGGCTATGTTGATCCGGGGATTGCAAAACCCTATTGTAACACGTTCCATGAGCTTTCAGCAGGAATATGTGGGACGAAGCTTCTATCTTGTATTTGTTCTATCAGCTCCTTGTTGTTTTTATTTACCTTTTGTTCTCCCAAGTGGCTTCTCGACAAGTTGATGTACCATTAACAGTGGAATTCATTCGTTCAATTCTCTGTTCGAATGATATTGTGAAGATTATGTTACAACATATATATCCTTTGTTTTTGTTTTGATTCTGGTATTCGAGTTGCTTCTATGTCAAATGTTGATTCCATACCTTTCCTAATCGACGTTCTCATATTTCTATGGGAGTGCTAGTCCTTCTTGATCATCAAGATTTTCATGTTAAATTCTTCTCAACCGGCGTGCTTCTCTTCAAGTTAACCCGATCCTTTTAATTTGTGCAAGACCAATTCTTGGTTTTTTCTCAACGGTGTATGTTTCATTCATCCCAAGTTTCCTTTGTTTTTCCCCACCCTCCCACCCTTTTCTTATGGAGCCAGAATTCTTAATCAAGTATCCATTTTAATCATGTGATGTTTCTTCATTCTTTTCCTTCAATGTTCTTATTCGGTGATTTATTGTGAAGATGCTCAAGAGTTTCAAGTTCATAATTATTAATTCTAACATTCTTCTCCGGTGGACTAAATCCAAGCTTTCGTATTGATCATATGTGTGCCTTTTGTTTCACATGTTTTCCCATGTTGAAATTTATTATCCGAAGTCTCTCTTGCTTATTCAACTCTATAAAATTCTTATCCGATGTGTACAAGACAACTCAGAAGATTCATAATTCCATTCTTAATCCGTTCAAACTATTTTGAGGTTGCTATCTTATTCAAGCCATTAATTCAACCGGTGCAATATCTCTTAAGCAATCTTTTCCAACGATGATTTCTTTTGAGTGGGCCCTAACCCACATGTTTTTTTCCAGGATCTTACCTGACTCTTCTAATTTTTTCCTAGAGTTATTCTGAAATTCTTTTCAAAGTGTGACGTAAGAATGATTTCCATCAGTCACATGCCTTCTCCAAGCTTGTTTTCAATTATTTCCATCTTTAGCTCCACCTTCCTCTTGTCATTCGTCCGGAGTATCTCGAAATTCTTCATGGCATTTCTCGTCTTCACTCTCAACATTTGAAGACTGGAGAAGTGTTTCTATTAAATCTTGGCCGTTCTCTTGAAGGTTCATGGTTCTAGCTTCATGACATCCTCGTAGTTGTTTCGATCACGAGGAATATTTTCATATCATCCGGAGCATTTCATGAATTCTTCCCATTGTGATCCTCCGAAGGCCATCATTTCAGAATATTTCTTCGTTCTCAGTTTTCAACTTGTCCTCCAAACATCCTTCATTGATGCTTCTTCGTTCGTTTGCATATTCTACCGGTGCTTCGTTCGAGTACTCTTAATCGGTTCGCGATCTCTTCGTTCTCTTGTATCTAAATTTCCTCAAGTGCTTATTCTTCCCGGTGATTATTCTCTTTCATCACCCGGTTTCAATTCTTACGGTGGTTCATTCAAGATTACTCTTCCGTTGTTATCGTACCAATTCATTTGTTCTTTTCATAATCCTACCGGTGCTTTGTTGAATATTTATCCAAGGTTGAACTAGATCTCTCTTTAATTCTTGGCAACGAGAATAAGTAGTGTGCCAAATCCATTGCTTGTCATCAATTTAAATTGATGAAGGATATGCATAACATAATTCTTATTCTTATTTCATCCAAGTGGATTAATCCCTTTGTTTAGAGTTTATTCATGAGGAATAAATTCTTGGTTTCAAATTGTTCATCTTGTTTTCCGAAATTCCAAGTTATTTAATTATATCATTTCAAAGCTCCATCTAATTCATCGCAGGCCTTGAATCTTATTCTTTTCATCTTTCACTTCTCATGCTTTCATTACTGGAGTTCTGATGGTGGTTCATCATATTTTAATTCATCCTCGAAGTTTTCATCAAGATTCTTGTTGGAGCTCAAGCATTCTTCATCATGCATTCCAATTGCAATCCTTTCTAACTTATCTTTTCAGACGGTGTTATGTCATTCTTGACAATTCCTTCATGAATTATGATTCACGAGTTATCAAGAATGAGACATTTAAAACCATCATTTTCCTTGTTCAGGAGATCTTTTCAACCCTTCAATTATTCGTTGGAGTTTTCTTGGGTTATAATTCACCTAAAAGCTTTCCCTGAGAATTGTTGCTATTATGGTGCTTATAAATGACCGAAGTTCTTCATTTATCATTCCGGTGAAATAAGTTTATCGTCTCCTTGTTGATCTCAATCCAATCAAATGTTTTCGTCAGTGGCTGGCTGTCACCTCTTAATTTTGAGATGTTTTGCATAAGCCCACAACAAGCTTATTCTTTTGTTGTTGATTATTTTCAACAACTTCGTTCAACCCTTCTTCCTAAGGATGTTTTTCAAATTCATTCGTGGGAGAAGTTGTCATTTTCTTCTCCGTTCTTTTCTTCCAATGATCTAGCATCTATTCTTTTGTTCCGGAGGTATTGTAATATTTCTATCTTCGTTCCATCATCTCTTCTTGTCAAGAGCATATCCTTTCATTGGCTTATCCATTTAACTCGAGTGTTGTGTCCTCCATTCAATTTTTCTCATCTTATCATGTTTGCCTCTCTTTTCAACCGGAGTGCTGTCTGAATCCTTCTTACCCCTTGTGCCATTCTTTCAATTGTTTCAGAGGCAGTGTGCTGTTGATTTCATCAAGTATCATCCAATCTTCTCAAGCTCATGTTAATTCCTTAGATTTTCAGATGGAGTGCTGTCCAAATTCAGTCATTCTTATTCCTTGGCTATACCATTGCAGTTTCATTTTCTTTTGGTTCGTAAGCTCTTGTTTCATGTCTTTCAACCTACAAGGTTCTCATAATGCTCCTTGTTCCTCTTTTCTAACGGAGTGTTTTCATATTCGTTCATCTCCGTTGTATTCTTCTTTCAATTGGTTCAACCTCTCAGGTTCTTGGTTTCACTCGTTTGTCAAAGAAGCAACTTTGTTTTACCTCTTCCTCTTCCGTTTTTACCCGGGGCCATCTCTAGGATATCAGGTCGAGATCCTCTGTTAGTGTAGGAGAGTTGTGACGCCCGAAGACCGACGCTCCAGAAGATTCCAGATGTTCTGGGTTTTCATCGTGTGTTTCTTTTGCGCTTGCTCTAATTATGTTTGCATTGCATCATATCATCATGCCATCATGTCATTTAATTTTTGCAACTCAACTAAATAAATTGTGTCGATCTTCGATCCATTTAAATCTAGGGAAGGATGACTTCTCTTTAAAACATATCCTCCCAATATTTTAAGGAGCTATTATAAATATTCCATTAGTGTGGAATTAACCGCAACACACTTGCAAAATAAATCCCTATTACTTTGTTATCTCAATTCTTGGCCTCCAACTTTGCCCTTTATGTTGGTGTGAGATCCCTCACTTCCCCCGCCTTCTGGTCTCTCAAGTCCATCTTGGTTCCACCCAAGTCCTTGCCCATGTATGATCATCTTCCTCTTCTTCTTTCTACATTTTATTCGCAAGTGATATTTTTTCTGTCACATAAAAATGTCCATTCTTTTCCTGACAAGGATAGTGTGTGCCAATACCACCTCCTCTAGTTTTTAGGTCTTTTGTGAGTGCTTGGTTGGCCTACGGATTTATTCAAGTTTGAGTTGTTTTTTTTTTCAAACTTGCATAATTAGTAGTCTCCAAAAGTTGCCCAAGCATTTTATTAAAATATCCCACAATTCCAGGTTTCTAGGGATATTTTTATCTTAGCTAAAACCTTCTCCTAACTCCCTGATCTTTTTCCGAAACTCATGTTTTATTATTAAACTATATATGAGTTTAAGTGGGGGAATACGGAGGGCCAACCAGACCTCTGTTTTTTTTTCATCTCCATCGCATGGCCCAAGGCCCAGCCGGCCACTAGGCCTCCATAGGCCAACTCCAGCGCCCCCTGCGAAACCCTAGGCCCCGATCCTCATCTCTCCTCGTTCTCCCCCACGCCGCCGTCTC
>LR738713.1:293600989-293627680 GCA_902687465.1 Secale cereale
GGGGTTTACGAGGGTCATTTTTCCCTAAGTGCGCGCAGGCACAACCGGACATGTCTGGGCACCCGGGGTAAAGAGGCTGGGCACCCAGGGTCATCAGCGAGGAGCAGGCCGGGCATCCGGGGGTGATGTTTGGGCACCCGGGCTAGCACCAGGAAGAGGGGCTGGGCACCCGGGGTAGTCAGGGGGCCGCCTCCCCATGGGGCCAGCTGGTGCGAGCACCCGGGGGCGGATGGTGTGGGCACCCGGGGTGTCTAGAGAGCCTCCGATGCTTCGTGTCTTGGTGCTCTTCCTTCTTTCTCCTCTTTCTTGGTTGCTTGTGACTCCCTCCTAGCTTCCTCACGGTCATGTCATTGATACTCCAGAAGGCACAATGTATCCATTTGACGTAGAACCCAATTCTCATTTGAATCCGAATGAAACTTGAAGAGGAAATAGTTAACCTCGGTTTTGATGGCACGTGTGTGTGCTCCTGTCATTGGTTCCCCTTGTGCTTGTGCTGGTGATGGGACGTCCATGGGGATGATTGAAGGATGCTCCGCATCATCTCCCCTCTTGGGGAAGATCCGACCTCGGATCAAAACCCTCATCACCATGGAAACGATCGTCATGGACAAACTTATTTTTGTTGGATGTAGTTGCAGGCATTGCGCAATCCAAGTACTCCAAGGTGTCGCCACAGAGGTATGCATGCAAAAATAGCGAACACAAACAATACTCTGAAACACAATGGCTAGCGCACACAAGGTGCACACAAGGCGCACATAATATTGTTCTTGAAAAAACATATGATGCTTAGACAAATGATATATAATGATATGTAGAGCATCCATGGGAGCAAATTCATTCGTTGTGTACACAAGGGTGTGGCAGTTGTTATGGTGCACAAAGTTACAAATTCTACCATTGTGCAAAATGATGTCATTATGTGATGGTTTATCAAGAGCATGAACATGGCAAGGGGTGCTTAAAATTATTGTGTTATCATGCAATTGATAGTTGGCAATGTGATCATTATGTATGAATATGCCATCTGGGTGTATCACAACAATTTTGCTAAAGAAGTGCATAAGATCATATATCATGAATGATATGGAAACAGATGCAACAAGGCAATCATCATCTGAGTCAATCCATGAATAAAGTGCAAACTTGCGGTGAGTATGATGTGTCCATCGAGCATGACATGTGGGAGCACAATCAACAAATATGGAGGTGTCGATGTAATGTGTCAAAAGAGTGGTGGTGTACCGTTGCTCGATGTTGTGGCAAGAATGGTTGTCCGGTTGTGCATCCAAAGAGGGTGCATCCGCTAATTCCGAGCATTCCTCAAGTTGATGTCCCATAGGGCCAAGCGCCAAATTCACTCCTCCGTCCAAGAGATATAACATATAGATGAAAAGGAGACAACAATGAAAGAATGGCCCATCCAAGATGCGTAAAGGAGGATGGCTCAAAGGGAATGAGTTCAACTTATGAATGTTCTCGAAGATGTTGGTGTTGCACATCGTGTATGCCTTCGCATGACCATAACATCTCATAATGGCACTGTCTTGTGAATCTTTCAAAGTGAAAGAACATGACAAACACTCAGAAAAACAAATAAGATTAGCAAAAATTCAAAAACTATCATTCATGTCGTGATATACCCAAGTGTATGCATCATGCTCATCATAAGAAAGGACACGGGAGTATGGCATAGTATGGAAGCACATGATGCGAGAACAACCAAAGGAATTTAGCTCAATCAAACAAGCTTGCTTCACAATTAAGATGTCCAAGTCTCCAAGATCAATAAGTATAGAATTGTTGCACTCAGTACTGATGAGGACATCAATAACATTGTTACACCCACAACCCCTGCTACTATACATACTTGACCAATTACTAGAGCTCGCGCACGCCAATTAGATTACCAGGTACTTCCATTTCTTGGTAATGATTCTAATTTTCATGAGAATATGATGATGCCTAAATTGGATACATTTGTCTTGCTTACAAATGAAGGGCCTAGCTTGGACAAGAAGAATGAACATTGGAGCAAGATTAAGCATGGAGACAATGGCATGCGCAAGGGAAACAAAAATAGAGTTTCAAGTGGAGATTTTAGGACTTTGATGCCACCATAATGAGTGCATGAAGGCTTGGATGAAATATACAAGATGCCACTTCATAAATTTTGTTCGGGCGCTATTATAGGTGCTGCATCACCTTATTATTGGGCCAAGCCCATGTAATTTCGAAATACTTTAGTATAGGCTATTTTTAGAGTTCGTATGTGTGGGGAAACAGAGTTATGGTTGGTTTTGGATCCCTCCTCCAAGGGGCCACGAAATTTCCCCCGCTTCCTCCATATATACAGCACTTAGGGCGTTGTTTAGACTTCAGGTTTTGCTTAGATTAAAGTTCACCATAGCTGTAACTTTGCTTACTTCGTTTGTGTTCAACGACTAGACAAAGGCGTCACAGAACCCCACCTTGATCAATAAAGCTTGCCTCTTATATTCGCAATATCCAGATTGCAATCTCAGTTTCTTGCTTGTTCTTCATTTGCTTGAAGGAAATAGACCCTCGTGGTCATGTTGATCGTGCTCTGGTGTGGTCAATAACCTCTCCGATTTGTTTTAGAGATTTCTAAGGCACGACGTCTTCGCACGTTCGTAGTCGGATCGTCAAAGTCTACTCCTCCGAAAATGATAATCACCATCTCATCGAAAGACAGGACAACTTTGCCTCTATCAACTACAATTGTGTATGAGAGATGCTACTATTGGAGGCAAGGGACAATGATCAAGATAAATTGTGTGAGAGGCATTTATATGTATGTCATCAACCCAATGAAACGATCAAGAGTGGATCATGGGTGATGCAACAAATCAAGTCATCATAGCAAGCGTGGCATGTAAGCTAGTAGTACGAAGATGCAACATACTAGAAGTAAGCATGGCAAACGTGTCATGTGTGCACAAAATGGGCATAAGTAATGCACATGACATATCACAAGCATGAAAGCAATATATGAGCAAAGTAGTATCATTGTCTTATGTAACTAGCATTGGAGCATCATGACTATCCCAACATAACAAGCATCAATAGCATGGGACACAAATAAATCATGGCAATAGCTACTAGTATCTCCACCAAGCATGCAACTACACATAGATATAATGAAATGGTGAATCATGTGTAAATGCAAGCACTGGTCACAAAGGCATGGCAAGAGCATCAATATAGGCATATCATGCCAAGTGAACACGAGAAAATGAGCATAGATTGCAAAGTGGTATATAGCCCATAGTCGTGTGAGAGCCAAGTAAAGGTAATGCCCGTAGTTCTTGCGCGATGGGAATGGTGGAAGAAACATTCTGAGAAATCCCAAGCCATCTTTTCTCACAAGAGCTCACTTCGTCAACTCATGGGATTTTGAGGTTGACGAGTATTTGTGAGTACCTACACAAAACAAAGACAAAGAAAAGATCGTGTGTACGTGGTATATGTACACATCATCCATTTTGATGCGCACGTGTGTGTGGTGGTTAGCATAAAATATCCAATGTTCAAATAAATGAGATGCATGATATATAAATATGTCATCCATCATGAGAGGTTTGTTATTACGTATAGCATAATGTAGACTCAAATTGTGTAATGCATCATGAAAAACATGGAAATCATATGTTGCACACAAACATGGGAAGTGTGCAAAGGATGGAATGCATAAAAATCTCCTGGTATGTATGAGGAAACTATGGGGGGTCTCCTCATGTGCAATAGCGGAAATATCATATGGATAATATTGACCACATCCAAAACAATGCATATTTGGGAAGACGTGATCATGTCATGGTATAGTAGATGAATTGCGCAAATGAAATAAATGAATCTTAGCAATATCATCACATGAAAGGCAGAAGCCGATAATCAGCCTCTCGTCATCTATGTCATAGGTGCAAATGGGGTTTAATTTAATGGGTAAGGCATAGTTACTACGGTGAGTTTGTAATGATGAAATATGAGAAATCTTACTCACATCATATGACAGGTTTAAAGGATTTCAAACATGATGTGACCAAAATAATTTTCACATGCTATCCTATGGAGCAAAGCATCGCTACTTCGCAACTCAACATGCTCATCATCATATTCATCATACAGTCATGATATGAGGAAGTCACACTAGAATGAAGTATGGTAATAGATCGATCGACATCATGCAAGCAATCATTGTGAAGATAGTGCACTAGTGGGACAAGTTAAGCACCATCACCTATGTTACCTTTGGAGCATCGCTCATGTGGTTTAGGTGAGGTGTCGATGACCATGTCATGGTCATCTTCATCTTGATGGTACCATGTGGGTCGTGCATCATCTTCCACCATGGCCATCGTGTTTCCCATTGGAGGTATGGACTAGTCGAGGATTGGTGTGTCGTATTGTTGGAGATCTATCTGCAAAGAAGCAAACACAATAGGAGTAGAGGGTAAGTCATTAGTAATCATAGTGGCCTCACATGCCCTCTCAACTACCTCACTCACTAAGTGTTGTGGCTCACTCACTCCTTCTAGGTTGCGTTCATGCTACCTCTTCAGCATGCGTTGGTTTTCCCTTGAAGAGGAAAGGGTGATGCAGCAAAGTAGCGTAAGTAGTTACCTCAGTTTTTGAGAACCAAGGTATCAATCCAGTAGGAGACTACACTCAAATCCCTCGTACCTGCACAAACAAATAAGAACCTTGCAACCAACGCGATAAATGGGTTGTTAATCCCTTCACGGCCACTTGCAAAAGTGAGATCTGATAGAGATAATAACATATATATTCTTGGTATTTTTATTGTATAGATTGAAAAGTAAAGATTGCAAAATAAAAGATAGCTAGTTGACTGAAGATTAATATGATGGAAGATAGACCTGGGGGCCATAGGTTTAACTAGTGGCTTCGCTCAAGATAGCATATTCTACGGTGGGTGAACAAATTACTGTCGAGCAATTGATAGAAGAGCGCATAGTTATGAGAATATCTAGGCATGATCATGTATATAGGCATCACGTCCGTGACAAGTAGACCGAAACGATTCTGCATCTACTACTATTACTCCACACATCGATCGCTATCCAGCATGCATCTAGAGTATTAAGTTCATAAGAACAGAGTAACGCCTTAAGCAAGATGACATGATGTAGAGGGATAAACTCATGCAATATGATATAAACCCCATCGTTTTATCCTCGATGGCAACAATACAATACGTGCCTTGCTGCCCCTGCTGCCACTGGGAAAGGACACCGCAAGATTGAACCCAAAGCTAAGCGCTTCTCCCATTGCAAGAAAGATCAATCTAGTAGGCCAAACCAAACAGATAATTCGAAGAGACTTGCAAACATATTTTAATCATGCATATAAGAATTCAGAGAAGAACCAAATATTGTTCATAGATAATCTTGATGATAAACCCACAATTCATCGGATCTCGACAAGCACACCGCAAAAAGTATTACATCGAATAGATCTCCAAGAAGATCGAGGAGAACTTTGTATTGATATCCAAAGAGAGAGAAGACGCCATCTAGCTAATAACTATGGACCCGAAGGTCTGTGGTAAACTACTCACAACTCATCGGAGAGGCTATGGTGTTGATGTAGAATCCCTCCATGATTGATTCCCCCTCCGGTGGAGCTCCAGAAAAGGCCCCAAGAGAGGATCTCACGGGTACAGAAGGTTGTGGCGGTGGAAATAGGGTTTCGTGGTTCTCTTGGATGTTTTTAGGGTATATGAGTATATATAGGACAAAGAAGTATGTCGATGGAGCTACAAGGGGCCCATGAGGGTGGGGGCGCCTACCCCCCCTAGGCACGCCCTCCTGCCTCGTGGCCACCTCGTGGCTGCGCTGGCGTGTACTCCAAGTCTTCTGGGTTGCATTTGTTCCAAAAACAATCCTCGCGAAGGTTTCATTCCGTTTGGACTCCGTTTGATATTCCTTTTCTGCGAAACACTGAAATAGGAAAAATAACAATTTGCACTGGGCCTTGGGTTAGTAGGTTAGTCCCAAACATAATATAAAAGTGCATAATAAAGCCCATTAAACATCCAAAACAGATAATATAATAGCATGAAACAATAAAAAATTATAGATACGTTGGAGACGTATCAGTTCACTCATATGGTTGGTGGAGTCACTCAAATAGCTCTCAACCTCACATAGGATGTGTGGAATTCTCTCGCGTGTGGGGCTAGTGGTGATCACACTCATCCTCTCATAGGAAATGCACTCAATGTCATATATGGTGGAGTCACTCGTCTCACTCATGGGGTGGTGGCTGTCCTCACTTGGCAATTGGGGCATTTAGTCATATGTGGGTGTCGGAGAGATGTAGGTGCTAATGTCTCCATACACAACTCCTTTCGTCTCCTCGGCCATAACGACTTCAAAGAGAAATGCCGTAGGAAGTGGCAAATCATCCCTCTCTTTTGAGACCAAAGATAAAGTATCATGAGCGGTCTCATAGCTTGACTCGGAGTAGGAGTCCCATTGGGGCGTCGTCTTCATGCTGTTGAAGAGGTTCGTGCTCGTCGCCTTGGTCAAAGGGGATGACCCATGCTCGATCGTCTTATCACCATCGCCTTGTAGGAGGTCCATATGATGTGGCACCTCGTAGATCGCCTCCATGACCAAAGGGAAATTCCCATGCTCGGCCATCTTCCTTGTGGGGCTTCCAAAGATGGAAGGGTCGCCCTTGCTTGAAGTGGATCGCCTTGGAGGTGAGGTTGTCGATGTAGGCGTACTCTCAAGAAGTAGGCGAAGTTGCCGTATGTCCAAAGGCGAAGATGCCTTGATGACACTTGGCGAAGGTGCCGAAGTGGTGGTGATGCTCGTCTCGCGGTCTTCTCTTGTGCTCGTGAAGGTTGGCCGTAGCTTGATGTAGAGCATGTTGGGAATTATCAGTGTGCGCATCACGAGCGTCTTCATGTTGATGGTGACGTTGTCGCGCTTGACCTTGTATGCGATGGTACTCTCCATCGTGAAGATGAGGATGTGGATGAATTGCACTTACATCGCTTGTGCGCTCCGAAGACTTGTGAGTTGAGCGTTGTTGCCGTGAAGTTGACGATGGGGAAGAAGATTTGTAGTCGGCCAACACTTGCCGGAACTCCTCCATGCATGTGTCCAACATGTCATCGATATAGTCTCTTTTCCTTACTTCAGAGTGTCGTATGGCGGTGGCGAGCTGCTCGATGCGGTTGAAGACCGAAGACGATGTGATTTGCCTATCGATCACTAGTATGGTGAGTAGGAAAATGAGAAGACAATACCAAAGTTACCTTTTCCGAAGATTGAAAATGTATCGAGTATCACTCAGTGTGATGCTACAATAGAGGAATTCGTACCGGGTTTGTTTCTCACACCTACACAAGTAAAGCTTATGGAGGAGCTTGGTTAGGATAGGTGGCACAAAATTTCAAGCAAATTTTAGTCAAGATATCAAAAATGTTGAGAAGGTTCACGAAAGTGCAAGTAAAGCAAATAGATCAAAGCCTAGGGTATCACTTGGAAACACACACACGAAAGATAAGTGGGATCCTTACAACCAAGGAATGAGCGGAAAATGTGTGACCACAGAAAATGCTCCTGTTGCACAGATACAAGAGAGACAATAGCTTGATTGCTCAAATGGGCTAGATACGCTCTTATGCACCAACCTTTGAGAGTAATGTGCCGTCTTCAATCCACTTATGCTATGCATGTATGATCCGATATGATGCAACTTATACAAATGGCATGATGTTATTGCTTACAAGCACTTTATTTCTTTTCTTTTTTGCTTAAAAGCTTTTTCTTTTTTTTTCTATGCTTGATGCTCGAGCCAAGTATGATATGAGACAAGTATGTAAGATATGCTCGAGAGAGACTTATGGCACAATGATGATAGCAAGATAATTTGCACGCTCAATGTAGCTATGCAGAGTAGGCGTATCACTAAGGTGCACAATATAGCGTGGCCCGGCAATTCTCAACTCGGTAGTCTTGATGGGTAAGTAACGCAAAATGGTTCGTGTTATCAAGTGTAATGGCAAGGAAATATGCAAGATGTCACCGATGTTATCGTCCTTGCTTACGGTTGGTGGTGTAAATAGTGAAGATTGTTGTTGATGATGACTCCAGGGTGATGATGAATGGAGGTGATGTCGATGTCAAGCTGTTCCTAAGTAGCTGAAACACCTTAGGAAATGGAAACCACAACTCAAAATCGGTTAAATGCGGAAAGTGGATGCTTTTATGGTGAAACAGTTGATGGAATCAAATGGTGGTGGTAATGATCTATGTGGATGAGGGATGTGAAAAGCTAAAAAATGAGCTAAAGAACACAAAAAATGGACTTCGGGAGTGAAAATTATGGTCGAAATGGTGTTGTTGGTGGGCTGTTTCTAGGGGGTGCGGGCACCCGGGGGTACGGGGTGCGGGTGCCCGAGGTGTTCAGCGAGGTTGGGCAAAATTTTCTCGGGGGTGCGGGAACCCAGGGGTTCGGGATGCGGGCACCCTATGGTGGTCGAAATTGGGCGGAAATTGTGGGGAAGAAATTGGTGGATTCCGTGGTGGGAAAGCTGAGGATGGATGTGGGAAG
Organism: Secale cereale; assembly: GCA_902687465.1. Taxonomy (NCBI): domain Eukaryota; kingdom Viridiplantae; phylum Streptophyta; class Magnoliopsida; order Poales; family Poaceae; genus Secale; species Secale cereale. The sequence goes on from LR738713.1 coordinate 293,609,606, forward strand.
GCTGGATCCACTTGCCAAACAACAAACCCAAGGCCCAAAACAACAAAATCTCATAAGATCTAACAAATTGCAAGAATGTTTTTTTGGGATATTTTGTGGGTCATATTGGGACCAAAGAGCAACAAAATTAGGCTAGCAAATGGGGGTAGGGACTCCAATATGTGAATCAACCTTGCTCATGTTACCAAGATGTTGTAGGGTGGAACCCTAGGGGAGGATGTTTTCACACTTGGAGGGGGAAGACAACAAGAATACATGATACGTCTCCAACGTATCTATAATTTTTGATTGTTCCATGCTATTATTTATGATGTTTTGGATGTTTAATGAGCTTTTTCATACACTTTTATATTATTTTTGGGACTAACCTACTAACCCAAAGGCCCAGTACATATTCCTGTTTTTTTGCCTGTTTAAGGGTTTTGCAGAAAAGGAATATCAAACGGAGTCCAAATGGAATGAAACCTTCGGGAGAGATATTTTTGGCGAAAATCACGCACGGGAGACTTGAGAAACACAGAGTAGGGGCCACGTGGTGCCCACGAGGGTGGGGGCGCACCCCCTGCCTCGTGGGTCCAACGTAAGGCCCCCGGTGCCCTCCTTCCTCCTATATAAGCATACGTACCCCAAAACCATCAGATGAACAGAGAAAACCCTAGTTCCACTGTTGTAACCTTCCGTTCCCGTGAGATCCCATCTTGGGGCCTGTTCCAGAGCTCCGCCGGAGGGGGGATCTACCACGGAGTGCTTCTACATCGTCATCATATCCTCACCATGAGTTGTGAGTAGTTTACTACAGACCTTCGGGTCCATAGCTAGTATCTAGATTGCTTCTTCTCTCTCTTTGGATCTCAATACAAAGTTCTCCTCGGTCTTCGAGGGGCTCTATTCGATGTAATCTCTTTTTGCGGTTTGTTTGTCGAGATCCGATGAGTTGTGGGTTTATGGTCAAGATTATCTATGAGAAATATTTGGTTCTTCTCTGAACTCTTTATGTATGATTATAATATCCTTGCAAGTATCTTCGAATTATTAGTTTGGTTTGGTCTACTAGATCTATAGTTCTTGCAATGGGAGAAGTGCTTGGCTTTGGGTTCAATCTTGTGGTGTCCTTTCCCAGTGACAATAGGGGCAGCAAGGCACGTATTGTATTTTTGCCATCGAGGATAAAAAGATGGGGTTTATATCATATTGCTTGAGTTTATCCCTCTACATCATGTCATCTTGCTTAAGGCGTTACTCTGTTCTTATGAACTCAATACACTAGATGCATGCTGGATAGCGGTCGATGTGGAGTAATAGTAGTAGATGCAGGCAGGAGTCGGTCTACTTGTCTCGGACGTGATGCCTATATATAATGATCATGCCTAGATTGTCTCATAATTATTTGCTTTTGTATCAATTGCTCGACAGTAATTTGTCTACCCGCCGTAAAATATCGCTATCATGAGAGAAGCCACTAGAGAACACTATGGCCCCTGGGTCTATACTCAACATATCAATCTATAATCTACTTTAATTTTTCCGATTTACTTTCTGTTCTTATAATCAAAAATACCAAAAATATAAACTGTCATCTCTATCAGATCTCACTTTCGTAAGTGACCGTAAAGGGATTGACAACCCCTTATCGCGTTGGCTACGAAGTTCTTATTTGTTTGTGCCGGTGCGAGGGACTCGCGCGTGGTCTCCTACTGGATTGATACCTTGGTTCTCCAAAACTAAGGGAAATACTTACGCTACTATGCTGCATCTCCCTTTCCTCTTCGAGGGAATACAACACAAGCTCGAGAAGTAGCAAGAAGAATTTCTGGCGCCGTTGCCGGGGAGGCTTACGCAAAAGTCATATACCAAGTACCTATCACAAACCCTTATCCTTCGCATTACATTTTTTGCTTGCCTTTTTCCTCTCCCCACTTCACCCTTGTCGTTTTATTCGCCCTTCTTCTACCGTGTGTTTATCGTTCGCTTGCTTCTTGTTTGCTTGTGTGTGTTGGATTGCTTGATGTCACTATGGCTCAGAACAATACCAAATTGTGTGACTTCTCCAATACAAACAATAATGATTTTATTAGCACTCCGATTGCTCCTATTACCGATGCTGAATCTTGTGAGATCAATGCTGCTTTGTTGAATCTTGTCATGAAAGATCAATTCTCCGGCCTTCCTAGTGAAGATACCGCTACCCATCTAAACAACTTTGTTGATTTGTGTGATATGCAAAAGAAAAGGGATACGGATAATAATATTGTAAATTGAAGTTATTTCCGTTTTCACTTAGAGATCGTGCTAAAACTTGGTTTTCTTCTTTGCCTAGTAATAGTATTGATTTGTGGAATAAGTGCAAAGATGCTTTTATCTCTAAGTATTTCCCTCCTGCTAAGATCATCTCTCTTAGAAACGATATTATGAATTTTAAGCAACTAGATCATGAGCATGTTGCACAAGCTTGGGAGAGAATGAAATTAATGATATGTAATTGCCCTACACATGGTTTGAATCTATGGATGATTATTCAGAAATTTTATGCTGGCTTGAATTTTGCTTCTAGAAATCTTTTAGATTCGTCCGCGGGAGGCACTTTCATGGAAACTACCTTAGGAGAAGCTACCAAACTCCTAGATAATATTATGGTTAATTATTCTCAGTGGCACTCCAAAAGATCTACTAGTAAAAAAGTGCATGCTATTGAAGAAATTAGTGTTTTGAGTGGAAAGATGGATGAACTTATGAAATTATTTGCTGCTAAGAGTGTTTCTTCTGATCCTAATGATATGCCTTTGTCCACTTTGATTGAAAATAACAATGAATCTTTGGATGTGAATTTTGTTGGTAGGAATAATTTTGGCAACAATGCTTATAGAGGGAACTTCAATCCTAGGTCCTAGTAATTCCTCTAATAATTATGGTAATTCCTACAACAACTCTTATGGAAAGATGCCTTCTGAATTTGAAACTAGTGTTAAGGAGTTTATGATTTCGCAAAAGAATTTTAATGCTTTGCTTGAAGAAAAGTTGCTTAAGATTGATGAATTGGCTAGAAGTGTGGATAGAATTACTCTTGATGTTGATTCTTTGAAACTTAGATCTATCCCACCTAAGCATGATATCAATGAGTCTCTCAAAGCCATGCGAATTTCCATTGATGAATGCAAAGACAGAACCACTAGGATGCGTGCTAAAAGAGAGGATTATATTAAAGCGAGTTCTTCTAGTTATCATGAAAATAAAAATGAAGATCTGACAGTTATTGATGTGTCTCCTATTAGATCCTTGTTTTCTAGCATAAATCTTGATGAAGATAGGATTGGAGATTATTCTACTTTAAGGTGTCCCAATGATTCGGAGTTTTTAGATCTTGATGCTAAAATTGTTAAATGTGGGAGTGAAAAGAATAAAACTTTGCATAGTGATGAACCCACTACTTAGGATTTCAATGGATTCAATTATGATAATTGCTCTTTGATTGATTGTATTTTCTTGTTGCAATCCGTACTAAACTCTCTGCATGCCTATAATCAAAATAAAGCTTTCACCAAACACATAGTTGATGCTTTGATGCAATCTTACAAAGAAAAACTAGAGTTAGAAGTTTCTATCCCTAGAAATCTTTATGATGAGTGGAACCTACTATCAAAATAAAAATTAAAGATCATGAATGCTATGCTTTGTGTGATTTGGGTGCAAGTGTCTCCACTATCCCAAAAACTTTGTGTCATTTGCTAGGGTTCCATGAGCTTGATGATTGTTCTGTAAACTTGCATCTTGCGGATTCCACTATTAAGAAACCTATGGGAAGGATTAATGATGTTATTATTGTTGCCAATAGGAATTATGCGCCTGTAGATTTTGTTGTTCTTGATATAGATTGCAATCCTTCATGTCCTATTATTCTTGGTAGACCTTTCCTTAGAACGATTGGTGCAATTATTGATATGAAGGAAGGAAAAATTAGATTCAAATTCCCGTTAAGGAAAGGCATGGAACACTTTTCTAGAAAGAAAATATAATTACCATATGAATCTATTATGAGAGCCACTTATGGATTGCCTTCCAAAGATGACAATACCTAGATCTATCATGTATCGTGCCTAGCTAGGGGCGTAAAATGATAGCGCTTGTTGGGAGGCAACCCAATTTTTTTTGCTGCTGTTAGGGAATAAATATTGCATTTAGCTTCTGTTTAGATGTGGTTTTGTGTTTTGTTTAGTGTTTGTGCCAAGTAGAACCTTTGGGAAGACTTGTGTGAAGTTTATGTGATCTTGCTGTGAAAAACAGAATCGTTAGCGCTCGCTAGAACGGTCATCAGATTTTACTGGAGCGTGCTATTTAGTTGATTCTTTTTGCAGATGATTAATAGACAAATTCCTCAAGTTTAAGAATTTAGTTTGAATTTTTTGGAGTTACAGAAGTATGAGAAACCTGCATATTACTACAGACTGTTCTGTTTTTGACAGATTCTGTTTTTCGTGTGCTGTTTGTTTATTTCAATTCATCCATGAGTAATATTGGGAGGTATGAACCATAGAGAAGTTGGAATATAGTAGGTTTTACACAAATATAAACAAAGAATGAATTAATTGCAGTACCTTTGAGTAGTGGTTTGCTTTCTTATACTAACGGAGCTCACGAGATTTTTGTCTAAGTTTTGTGTTGTGAAGTTTTCAAGTTTTGAGTATTGCTTTGATGGACTATGGAACAAAGAGTAGAAAGGGACTAATCTTGGGGATGCCCAAGGCACCCCAAGTAAAATTAAAGGACAACCAAAAGCCTAAGCTTGGGGATGCCCCGGGAAGGCATCCCCTCTTTCGTCTTCATCCATCGGTAACTATACTCGGAGCTATATTTTTATTCACCACATGATATGTGTTTTGCTTGGAGCGTCTTCTATAATTTGAGTCTTTGGTTGTTAGTTTGCCACAATTATCCTTGCTGGACACACCTATTTGAGAGAGTTAAATATGGCCTAGGAATTGTTAGAACACTCTATGTGCTTCACTTATATCTTTTGAGTTGAATAGTTTTTGCTCTAGTGCTTCACTTATATCTTTTAGAGCACGGTGGTGATAATATTTTGAAGAAATTGTTGAACTCTCATGCTTCACTTATATCCATTTGAGAGTCTATTAAAACAACATGGTAATGTGTTTAAGCTATAAAACTAGTTTTCACATGATAGACATCGAATATCAATGTAGTAAAAACCTTCACACTAAGTGCATTGAATATGATGAGAAGTTGGATGCTTGATAAATGTTTTGAGATATGAGGATAGTGATATTAGAGTCATGCTAGTGGAGTTATTATGAAATTGAGAAATACTTGTGTTAAGGTTAGTGATTCTCGTAGCATGCACGTATGGTGAACCGCTATGTGACGAAGTTAGAGCATGAGGTATTTGTAAAGTGTCAACCTTTGTGTGGAGGTCGGGGGCGCGCGATGGTTAACTCCTACCAACTTTCCCCCTAGGAGCATGCGTTGATTGCTTTGTTTTGATGACTCGTAGATTTTTGCAATAAGTATATGAGTTCTTATAAATAATGTTGAGTCCATGGATTATACGCACTCTCACCCTTCCACCATTGCTAGCCTCTCTTATACCGCGCAACTTTCGCCGGTACCATACACCCACTATATATCCTTCCTCAAAACAGCCACCATATTATTCCTCAAAACAGCCACCATACCTACTTATCATGGCATTTCCATAGCCATTCCGAGATATATTGCCATGCAACTTTCCACCGTTCCGTTCATATGACACACATCATATTGTCATATTGCCATCCATGATCAAGTAGTTGACATCGTATTTGTGGCAAGGCCACCATGCACAATTTTTCATACATGTCACTCTTGATTTATTGCACATCCCGTTACACCTCCGGAGGCATTCATATAGAGTCATACTTTGTTCTAGTATCGAGTTGTGATATCGAGTTGTAATTCAATGAAAGTGTGATGATCATCATTATTAGAGCATTGTCCCATGTGAGGAAAGGCTAAATCCATAAAGCCCCTCCACAAAGGCCAAAGAAAAAAGAAAGGCCCAAAAAAAAGAAAAGAAAAAAGGGACAATTGCTACTATCTTTTTGCACAGTTGTGCTTCAAAGTAGCACCATGTTCTTCATGATAGAGAGTCTCATGTTTAGTCACTTTCATATACTAGTGGGAATTTTCATTATAGAACTTGGCTTGTATATTCCAACGATGGGCTTCCTCAAATGCCCTAGGTCTTCGTGAGCAAGCAAGTTGGATGCACACCCACTAGTTTCTTTTGTTGAGCTTTCATACATATTTAGCTCTAGTGCATTCGTTGCATGGCAATCCCTACTCACTCACATTGATATCTATTGATGGGCATCTCCATAGCCCGTTGATACGCCTAGTCGATGTGAGACTATCTCCCTCCTTTTTGTCTTCTCCACAACCATCTCTCTATTCCACCCATAGTGCTATGTCCATGGCTCACACTCATGTATTGCGTGAAAGTTGAAAGGTTTGAAAGAACAGAGTATGAAAACAAGTGCTTGGCTGAAATCGGGGTTGTGCATGATATGAATATTTTGTGTGATGAAGAGGGAGCATAGCCAGACTATATGATTTTGTAGGGATAACTTTCTTTAGCCATAGTATTTTGATAAGACATGATTGCTTTGTTAGTATGCTTGAAGTATTACTATTTCTTATGTCAATATAGACTTTTGTCTTGAATCTTTCAGATATGAACATTCATGCCACAATTAAGAGAATTACATTGAAAAACTATGTTGGTTAGCATTCCACATCAAAAATTTTGTTTTTATCATTTACCTACTCGAGGACGAGCAGGAATTAAGCTTGGGGATGCTTGATACGTCTCCAACGTATCTATATTTTTTGATTGTTCCATGCTATTATTTATGATGTTTTGGATGTTTAATGGGCTTTGTCAAACACTTTTATATTATTTTTGGGACTAACCTACTAACCCAAAGGCCCAGTCCAGATTGCTGTTTTTTGCCTGTTTCAGGGTTTTGCAGAAAAGGAATATCAAACGGAGTCCAAACGGAATGAAACCTTCTGGAGAGATATTTCTGGAGAAAATCACACACGGGAGACTTGAGAAACACGGAGTGGGGGCCACGTGGTGCCCACGAGGGTGGGGGCGCCCCCCTAGGGCGCGCCCCCTGCCTCGTGGGTCCCACGTAAGGCCCCCGGTGCCTCCTTCCTCCTATATAAGCCTACGTACCCCGAAACCATCAGATGAATAGAGAAAACCCTAGTTCTACCGCCGTAAGCTTCTGTTCTCGTGAGATCCCATATTGGGGCCTGTTCCGGAGCTCCGCCGGAGGGGGGATCTACCACGGAGTGCTTCTACATCATCATCATCGCCTCACCATGAGTTGTGAGTAGTTTACCACAGACCTTTGGGTCCATAGCTAGTATCTAGATGGCTTCTTATCTCTCTTTGGATCTCGATACAAAGTTCTACTCGGTCTTCAAGGAGATCTATTCGATGTAATCTCTTTTTGCGGTGTGTTTGTCGAGATCCGGTGAATTGTGGGGTTATTATGAACATTATCTATGAGAATTTAGTTCTTCTCTAAACTCTTTATGTACGATTATAATATCCTTCCAAGTCTCTTCAAATTATTGGTCTCGTTTGGCCTACTAGAACTATAGTTCTTGCAATGGGAGAAGTGCTTGGCTTCGGCTTCAATCTTGCGGTGTCTTTTCCCAGTGACAGTAGGGGCAGCAAGGCACGCATTGTATTGTTGCCATCGAGGATAAAAAGATGGGGTTTATATCATATTTCTTGAGTTTATCCCTCTACATCATGTCATCTTGCTTAAGGCATTACTCTGTTCTTATGAACTCAATACACTAGATGCATGCTGGATAGTGGTCGATGTGTGGAGTAATAGTAGTATATGGAGGCAGGAGTCGGTCTACTTGTCTCGGACGTGATGTTTATATATAATGATCATGCTAGATAGTCTCATAATTATTCGCTTTTCTATCAATTGCTCGACAGTAATTTGTCTACCCGCCGTAGAATATCGCTATCATGAGAGAAGCCACTAGAGAACACTATGGCCCCGGGGTCTATTCTAAACATATCAATCTACAATCTACTTTACTTTTTCCGCTTTTACTTTCTGTTCTTATAATCAAAAATACCAAAAATATAAACTATCATCTCTATTAGATCTCACTTTCGTAAGTGACCGTAAAGGGATTGACAACCCCTTATCACGTTGGCTGTGAAGTTCTTATTTGTTTGTGCAGGTGCGAGGGACTCGCGCGTGGTCTCCTACTGGATTGATACCTTGGTTCTCAAAAACTTAGGGAAATACTTACGATATTGTGCTGCATCTCCCTTTCCTGTTCGAGGGAATACAACACAAGCTCGAAAAGTATCAACACACAAGAACACAAGGGGAAATAACTCAAACAAACCCAAATCACACATCCACTAGGATAGCATACATGAGATCCACAAGTATACAAGATCAATCTAGGGAAACAAACACAAAGGTAAGGTTCTTCCCAAATCCACAAGGGAGACGAGGTCATGATGATCCTATGATGGGGATCCTTCTCCAAGAGGAGGCCTTGCTATCCACAAGAGGATCTTCTCCCTTAAGAGGTCTTCATCTCCAAGAGGAGGAAGATGACCAAACCTCTCTAAATATCTCCAATATACTTTGCTAAACCTAGAAATGAGCTAGTTATGGAGTACTTATAGGCTAGGGACGAATTGGGGGGGGGGGATGGGGTTACAAGGGTCATTTCGCCCTAAGTGCGCATAAGCACAGCCGGACATGTCCGAGCACCTGGGGTCATCAGCGAGGAGGAGGCCGGGCACCCGGGGGTGAGGTCCGGGCACTCATGGAAGCGCACAGGGAGGGGAGCCGGGCACCCGGGGTAGTCAAGGGGCTGCCACCCCACGGGGCCAGCCGGTGCGGGCACCCTGGTGCGGATGGTGCGGCCACCCGGGGGTCCGAGCACACGGGGGTGGATGGTGCGGGCACCCGGGGTGTCCAAAGAGCCTCCGAAGCTTCGTGTCTTGGGGCTCTTCCTTCTTTCTCCTCCTCCTTGGTTTCTTGAAACTCCCTCCTAGCTTCCTCAAGGTCATGTCGTTGATACCTAAGAATGCATTATGTATCCATTTGAGGTAGAACCCAATTCTCATGTGAATCCGAATGTAACTAGAAGATGAAAGTGTTAACCTCGGTATCGATGGCACCTGTGCATGCTCTTGTCATTGGTCCTCCTTGTACATGTGGTGGTGACGGGATGTCCATGGGGATGATCGAAGTATGCTCCACATCATAGTAGCAACAACATTTGGCGGTAGTAGGAGGAGCAGCAGCTAGCAGGCAGCGGCAAGCAATAGATGCAGGCATGGCGGGGAGCTGACGAGGGCGCATGCGGGAGGCGGCAGGGAGGTGGCTGGGGTGAGACAACCATGGGCGTGGGCGGGCGCGCGCGCACAGGCATGCGCGAGATGTAGGGCACAACCAGGAAAGGCGGTCCGCGCGGGGACATGAATTTCCGGTCATGGCGGCTTCAACGACACCAAATCGAAAGGGTGGGGATCGGAAGAGCTGCTCATCGCGAGCTCGATGGCTAGGTGGGGGAGGCCAAAGGTGGACCAGAGTGGCGGCAATCGACGATGGACCCCCGTGATGTATGCGGCGTAGACGAGGTCAATGGCGAGAGTTCGAGATGGCTTCGCTCTATTCGGTGCTCAGAATGAAAGAAGTCGACCGTGACTGTTCTCCTGGACGTCTTGGTACGACGAGGGGAGGTTTGTGGCTATGGGATTGACGACGGTGCGGTGACGTCCCGTTTGGGCGTCTAGATAGAGAGGGAGAGGGGTCAACAAGGGGTGGGAATTGGCTAGGGTTAGCAAGGGGGAACGACACGGGCGCTCTATAGGGAGCCGGGGTGCGCTGGATGGCCGCCCTGTGGCCATCCGCGACCGCAGATGGTTGGTCGACGTCCACCTCCCCCTGATGAACAGAGGTAGGAGGAGAAAGTGGGGGCGTGGGCAGGTAGCTAGTTGGGCCTAGTGTCCTAGTTGATTAGGCTTGCCCCCCTTTTTTATTACTTTCTTTTTATTCTTTTCCTTTTTAGTTTTAGTTACTAACTTTAATTTATTTTAGCTACCAAATGATTTTTGTTAGATGTGAAACTTGGCACATAAATCTAGCATAATATTTTGGTGTTGCAACAAAAAGTTTCAGGGCATTTGGGAGGGTTCAACTATTTTTGGAAATTGAAAAATGTCAGATAATTGGCTCTTATTCCACTGTTTTAAATCCTTGGGGCATTTTGGGGATTTAGGTGATGTTGTTTTCCGCAACATAATTTCTTAGGAATTATGAGAAAAATTATGAACTATTTTGATTGCATTTTTGAATATGTAAAATTTTGACTTCAAATTTAAATTCGAATTTGAGTATAGTTTGAAACAAAGTGAGGATTAGAAACTTAATTATAATGCATTGGCTTCATTAAGCATGAGATTACTGTAACATAACACTAGGGGTGTTACAAATCTCCTCCACTACAAGAAATCTAGTCCTGAGATTTAAGAGGTGGAGTAAGGGGAAAAGTTTGGTTACGAAATTCTAACGGATCTTCTCAATCTTGGTTGCTCTTCTTGAAGAAGCTGATCCCTTTCGTTGATGTATCCATTTATATACATCAAAACATCATGATGAAGTTGTCGTCCTTCATTCAGGATATTCATCGTATTTACGAAAAGGCTACAAGGGGGAACTATAAGGACGAATGACTGTAAGGACTGATATTCGGTAATTATCTCAAGGAATGAAGCACAAGGTAACTCTCGAGTTTGAAACTCAGGGAAATCATCGAGAGTAATATAAGAAGGTAGAAAAGTTCAAATAGTAGGCAACCGTTTGATACCTAATCAGAAGGTGAAAGGTCTTCAGAGCAACGAAAATAAATTTTGCGTCTGATACTAGAGTAGATCAACTCTAGGAAGGTGGCTTGTGAATTAAACACGAAGCCAAGTGTAAGGAATAACCTTTAGAAACAGGGGTGTACAGGAGAGTCAGGTTTTGATCCTACGGAACTGTGGGTTATGGGCCCACCGTGTGGGTTAAAATTAGGAAGGGCGCCGACATCTTGGATGGTCATGATAGCAAGGCATGTCCTAGAATAGCATGTCAGTTATGCTGGCAACAACGTTGGTACCAAGGGTGAGGGACGAAGAGAACCATTTTCCTGCTCGTTAAGACGAGGTGGAGCAATAGGCAAAGTTCTCATCCATTGTTAGCTACCGAAATGTCATCAACAATAGTAATAGGGTTTCGCTGACATGGTTGTACAACAGGGTTGTTACATAAGAATGGAATTAATACTGCTAAAATATATAGATGGCAAGAAAGGTTAACTAAACCAACCGAAAGGAATATATGATTACACACAAGTATACCCTTCCCAAAGAGAAGCAGAGCATGACATACTTGACTGGACATCAAGTACATAACCATTTAGACAAAGGGACAAGAAATTCATGACGCTATCCATACAATAGTGTTTGGATAATTAATTAAGAAACAATTAGCTTTGCGCTTCCATTGTTCTTGTTGACGTTCGGAATACAAAATCATGCTTAGAGGTAGCAGTGATATGGTGTTAAAGTAAAGATTAGATATGAAGATCACAATAAGTGCACAAGGAGAAATTCCAAGAATAACAAGAAATGCAAGGTATAATCAGAACACGACCAATTCTATGTTGGAAGGAATGTAAGGATGTTGTTGATGACAACACCAGGTATCAAGGGGCAAGGATGGTATTTCTCATTATGAATTTGATCCACAACTTGGAAGAAGTCAAAATGTTAACGATTAACATGACACATTTTATCAAGTGGTCCCATGAATTTGTAATCGTTCAATGAGGGCATCAAGCATAAGGATGAAGCGAAAGTTATGGGAGCAAAACATAAAATGCAAGCTCGGAATCAGAGTTGCTTTTCAAACATCAAAATGATGTTAAAAACTCGACGTAAGCTTAGTGTATTGTTGGAATTGTGTTTCGGGGATGGAGGACATAGATAGCATGCACAAGCTTTAGCATGATGATGATGATATAGGGAATCGACTGGGAATGACATGATTGTGTGCAAACGCGTAAGCAATGAAGTTTACTAGGAGTTATGGAGTCGTAGTGCAGACTCGATTTACTTATAGGTGTTCTCGGTTGACGAACAACCCAGAACCCATAGTATGACTAAGATGGCGAAAGTATTAAGTCATCAAAAATTCATAAGACGTAGTGTAGTGGCACGATATCGTCGAAATACGAGTGGGTGATACTCGAAGATGAATAGAATATAAACTGAAATAGATTGTTGACTTGCGGTAGCACATGCTTTAACCTTGTTAATATAGACGAGGCACTGAAATGGACTCCTTTCAAATATATTGAATAAATTTAGCATGGTTGGAACCATAACTGAAAGGGGTCCAATTTCACGACACCGAAAGAATTATTCAAATGATTAAATATCTTGGAAGAAGCTTCCATGATAGGTTCCACATCGAGTCCATGGGCATGAACACAAAGGTTCAAGGTCGACTCTGACTTCTTCAATGCCTAACCTTTCATTCACATCTCATCTTGGAAGAAGTTGTAGAGTTGAAAATTTATTTGATGAAACGCCAGTAGTTATAACCCACATAACCTTCGGGTTCACCCAGACGGTGGAAGGCATATGTTCAGCCCATCGAGGCATCTTAGGAACATATACCACAATCTTCAGGAGTAAATAACTCAAACTCGGAAGCAGAGCATGGTTAACAAAAGTGGGGGATACAATTTACCAAAGATATTATGTACCAGGGGAAGGACTCAATGTTTTGAGAATATGTAGGAATGGTCGGATAATAATCAACCAAAGGATCCGGCGGACCGCAAAGAATCTAATGTGAGTATTGATGTTCAACCAGAAGAAGAAATAATGCAAAGGCATCAGATTATAGAAATATCTGGATAATTCCAAAGCTTAAATACAAAGGAATTTTGATTCCGTAAACGGGGGATCAGAAGCATATGCTTTGATCAAAAGATAAGTAATTCAAAATAAACTTAGAGGCACAGTCATTGGCAAATTGATTGGTCGAGAACCAACTCATATCTAGGATGAGGTCTGAGCCGAAAAGACAAATTCTAGGATCTGACTGAGGATTGCGAGCATTCGCAACATATTGAATCAAGGGACTCAAAATGATAGTGACAAAGGATGTCAACAGAGATTACTAGAAATATGGAATTAACCATAATGTGGGAAGGCAAGAAATTTAGGGGTAATAGGCTGCTAAGGATTTTCACAAGATCGAATAGTATTTCAAAGAATTTTGTGAAACACATGAACAACTGGGGATGAACGAATCCCGGGTAATTGTGAGGAATTATTCGTACATGTATTCATGCAGAAAATAAGCTGCAAGGCATGATGCATAATGGATTCTCAGAATATCAAAGAATATCGGGTTATCTTGTAATAACAAGAGTAATTGGGAATGAATGTATGAACGGAAAGTGTAAGTCAGTATCCATAAGGATATATCGGTTGGTAGGGAATTGCAAAGGCGGTGGGCACAAGGGTCTCAGGAAAACATCGAACAGTATCTTCAAAGTCTTCAGGTGAAGCAGATGGTCATCTGGAATGAAGGGGCTCTCCGGGAGGAAGTAGTTATGAGAAACTAGAGTTAGAGTTTGCAAAATCGTTTAACCTGAATAGAAGAGAGATCCGAATCCTAGAGTAAAGATAGGGAATAAAATATCCTAATACCACCCATTTGTTTTTTTTTCACCGTGAATAGTAGGAAAGGCTCCTACTACGATAATATATAAATAATGTAGTAACACCTTACAAAAGGGGTATTTACATGGTGGGGTGTCCTAGCCACTTTGTGGCAGGTGAGGGGGGGGGTCTAAATTAAGCAAGGATGCTAATGTAAAGAGTGTACAAAAATGAGAACAAAGGGCCTATGCGCCTCTTTAACGCTATAGCAGCTCAAAGTCCCTCTTGAACCTTTCAAGCTAAGAACGAAAGGAGGGGCTATCGCCCTAAAGTGTTTATTGATCCTCTCCTTCCAAATGCTCCAGGCCGCCACAATGAATTTTTCTAAGAACATTGGTGATGGGTGGCCATTTTTTGTTCTTTAATAGCTTGCAAGCAGTTGGGGAAGGGTTCCCAGTTTATACCAAGTATATCCCAACATTGTTTGCTGAAAGAGCAAGTGAATATCATATGCTCAACCGTTTCTTTGATGTTCGGTCTGTAGAGGAGGAAGTTTTGATCATCTCCTATGTTGTAGTGCCTTCTTTTGAGCATATTCCGCGTGTTGAGTCTATAATGAAATAACAGCCAAGCAAAAGCTTTTAATTTCATCGTGCATTTTGATTTCCAGATCCAACCGAAGGCTTGGTGGGATTGAATTTCCGTGAAGAAATGGTAGTAGTTCGTGGATTTGAAAACCGTTTTGCCCCAAACAAAATGCCACACGTCCGAAGTAGCTGTCGTAGGTTGTATTGCTGTAGTGATCGTCTGCATGTGTGTGACTTCTGCATGAGCTTGTGGGGTCAGTGGAAGATGGAATGTTTCTCCAAGAGATGTGATCACCAGTAAATCTTTGATAGAGACTTCTTTGTTCAAAGAGTGAGAGAATGCAAGTGGGTGTGAGTCTCGGAGTAGCTGATCAGATAATAAATCTTCTAGAATAGAGACGTGGTGCCATAAACAATGTTGACACGGGAAATCCCCCTGAACTTGGGAGAGATCTTGAGCACACCACGCCAGCAGAAGGATCCAACAAGATCAGAAGCATGTGGTATTTTCCGAGCATAGTATGAGTTCCAAGTAAGTTGCACCCAGGGAATATCCAGTTTGTTGTAGAATTTGTGCAGGAATTTCAAAATAAGGGCTTCATTTTGAATTATGAGGTTAATGACACCGAGTCCTCCCTTATTTTTGGGTCCGCACACCATGTCCCAAGCAACGAAGGAGTTACATTTGTCACCTTGCTCAGTTTTCTTGATCCATGAGCACCTGCATATGATCTTATCCGGCATCTCTATGAGCTTTGGTGGAAAGTGAAGCATACACATAGCGTACATGAGTATGGAGGTGACTGTGGAATTGAGGAGGGTCGGTTTCCCTGCATGTGACATGAGGGATAGTGTTGAGGATAAGCTTCGCTCAATAGCACTGACAAGAGGCATGAAGTCATGTATGGTGGGGCGGGACATGCTCAGGGGAAAGCCTAGGTCGGTAAATGGCATGGAACCAATTGAGAATTCGAAAATAGCCGAAATATTCATGGCAAGTTCAGCCACCAAGTTGATGGAAATGAGCGTTGATTTATGGAAGTTGATATTGAGGCCGATGGATTGGGCATAGTTTGTGAGGATATTCTTAATAACCATAGCTAGTCGGGGGCAGGCATGCATGAGCAAGAGCGTGTCATTGGTGTATTGGACGATAGGGTAGTCCATTTGACCATTGCAAGGAAAGGGGAGGTGAATCAGACCCTTCCTGTAGGCTTCATTGATAGCTTATTGGAGGAGATTGGCCGCGAGTACAAAGACGAGGGGTGAGAGAGGATAATCCTGTCGAACTCCACGAGGGAAATGGAATTGTTTGTTGGGTAAACCATTGAGAAGAATGGATGATCTTCCTGAAGAAAGAATTGATCTAATCCAAGATAACCACTTGTCATTAAAACCCTCATGATATTGATCATGGGATCATGATCAATTGTGTTGAAAGCTTTGGCAAAGTCCAGTTTAAGTAGCACCATCGGTCGTTTTGGAGCTTGACACTGATAGATGTATTGGAACATCCAAGCAAGGTAGTCCTGGATAGATCTCCCACGTATGAAGCCATATTGGTTACGGTGTATAATTTTTAAAATGACTTTCTGGAGTCGGTTGGCAAGGAGCTTTGTAATCGGCTTGAGGCAGCAACTGAGGAGTGTGATTGGTCGATAATCATTGACTATGGATGGAGACACATTTTTGGGGATAAGAGTGACCAATCCATCATTAATGCTTTGGAGATTAAGTGTGCCTGCGTGGAATTGGGTACATAACATGTAAAAGTCCTCCTTGATGATTGGCCAACATGCTTTGAGGAAGAGGCCACTGAAACCGTCCAGAAGATGATGCGGAGCATCCTATGGACATCACCATGTCAAGAGTCTACTTGGCAAGTGACACGTGTGACCTCTACTTCTCATACAAAAAGGTGAATCATCTCCTTTACACGTGTCCACTTGACCCCTTCGAGGATGGTATACTACTTGACACTCCACTCGTGTGCATGCATAGGTATTGTCGGAGCTTCACGGACGACGAGGAGGAGTGCAAGCGCCAAGGATCACCTACACCATCCGCGAGGGAAGCATGGAAGAGAAGACGGAAGAAACGGAGCTGCTGGAAAAGCTACAGGCTCCGGACGTCCGGCCTCTACCGGACGACCGACGACTCCCAGGCGACCGGACGACCGGAGGCCACCGGACGTCCGTGACATCGGCAACAGAACCGAAATCCAGGAAATTACCGGAAGTCCGGGAGCTACCGGACGTCCGGTCCCTCCCGAGCGACCGGACGTCCGGTGTCCCAGCGGACGTCCGACCCCATGCTGTCTGCGCACAGTTATCGGGCCAGAGGCCCATGTATCCCTCTCCCACTTACCCCTTCGTGGCCCTAGACTATATAAACTCCTCCACCTCCACCATTTTAGGGTTAGCATTAGTTTGGCTCATATGTGAGATAGAGCTTTGCTCATCCATCCCGGATCTACTCCACGAGAGAGACCGCGGCCCCTCTACGGAGAATATCCACCTTGGATTCAAGACCCCTAAACGGGAAGATCCTTCACGGATTCAAGACCTCCTCTTGGAGATGAACTTTACCTTGTATCTTTCCCTTTGTTGTTCATGTACCATGTGATCTTGTGTGTTTGATTGTCTAGTGGATGTGTGATTGGACATGTTCTTGAGTGTTTTCCCTTGTGTTTCTCCCCGTGTTCATCGTGTTCTTTGTGGGATCCTCTCCATTTCGTGAAAGATCGGCCATCTAGGGTTCCACCCTACATCATTATGGTATCAAGAGCCACGGTTTCTCACGAATTTGGAGCCTCCTCACCATTTTCTAGCCTTCTTTTGTTGTGTTCTTCCCCAAATTCGAAAATTCCCCACCAAAAATAGCCCCAAAATTTTTTGTGATCTGTTGGTTTGATGATATTTTGTTGATTTTGATCCGTGGATTTGCTTGGTTTCAAGTGGATCTAGCACTTCCCCAAGTTTCCCCATCTTTCATCCACGAAATCTCATCAATTTTGACCCCAAAATCATCAAATTCCGCCCAAAATCGCGTCCCGGATCTCAAATCTCGCGTTGACCCCGACCCACCGGACGACCGGCGTTTTACCGGACGTCCGGACCCTCACGAAGCACCGGACGTCCGGAACTCACCGGACGACCGGAACCACCTATACAGCAGAAAATACCGGATTTCCGGCCTTTTCCGGACGTCCGGTACACCCAGATTTTGACTTCGGCTGATTTTTGTTTTGGTCATAACTAATTCATACGAACTCCGATTTGGACGTTCTTGAGCTCGTTTTGAAGCTCTTGACATTCCCCATACCAGAAAAATACTACCATCATCATTTGACTCCATCAAATTTTGTCAAATTTGGCAAGTTTGTATAGGCCCTCCACCATATCATCCGCATAACCACCACCGACTTCCGCAACCTAACCATTTTTGTTCCCATAGCATTTGTGGTTGCTTGAGTAGTGATTTGAGTCTCCTAAGGTGTTTAGGCTACTTAGGGACCGTTGCTTCTTCATCAACCACCTCCACCACTTCCGCATACCCATTGCCCACTATACATTTCCACACAACCTAACCCAATTTTGTTGAGCTTGTTTGAGTTGTGGCTTGTGTCTCCTAAGGTGTTTCGGCTACTTAGGGACCGTGACGTCACCTCCGACACCGTGTATAGCCCATCATTCCACTTCCGCAACCACCACG
>LR738713.1:293627690-293671158 GCA_902687465.1 Secale cereale
GTCCCGGATCTCAAATCTCGCGTTGACCCCGACCCACCGGACGACCGGCGTTTTACCGGACGTCCGGACCCTCACGAAGCACCGGACGTCCGGAACTCACCGGACGTCCGGAACTCACCGGACGACCGGAACCACCTATACAGCAGAAAATACCGGATTTCCGGCCTTTTCCGGACGTCCGGTACACCCAGATTTTGACTTCGGCTGATTTTTGTTTTGGTCATAACTAATTCATACGAACTCCGATTTGGACGTTCTTGAGCTCGTTTTGAAGCTCTTGACATTCCCCATACCAGAAAAATACTACCATCATCATTTGACTCCATCAAATTTTGTCAAATTTGGCAAGTTTGTATAGGCCCTCCACCATATCATCCGCATAACCACCACCGACTTCCGCAACCTAACCATTTTTGTTCCCATAGCATTTGTGGTTGCTTGAGTAGTGATTTGAGTCTCCTAAGGTGTTTAGGCTACTTAGGGACCGTTGCTTCTTCATCAACCACCTCCACCACTTCCGCATACCCATTGCCCACTATACATTTCCACACAACCTAACCCAATTTTGTTGAGCTTGTTTGAGTTGTGGCTTGTGTCTCCTAAGGTGTTTCGGCTACTTAGGGACCGTGACGTCACCTCCGACACCGTGTATAGCCCATCATTCCACTTCCGCAACCACCACGACATTGCCGCTACCACCATTTGACATTTGTCCTTGAGATTTTGAGTTGTGGTTTTTCCGTTTCCTAAGGTGTTTCGGCTAATTAGGAACGGGTCTACATCAAGAGCACCACCTCTCATCATCGACACTGACGGTAACTTCGACGACATCATTGTATATCCCCTTGCAATTGCATTGTTACCCCCTAGCCCATTTTGCGTCACTTGCCTATCGAGACTAGCCTTTGAGTATTGCCGGCAACGTTACTTGTGCACATTAGTGATCATCAATCCACTCTTCCATTGCATATATACCATATCATATTGGTATCATCTTATCATCCCTTGTGTCACAAGATTGTTCCCGCATATACAGAATTGCTATCTTGGTTTGTGCATCGTGGCCATATACAAAAAAGAAAAAGAATAAGCTTTTAAGCAAAAGAGCCACAAAGAAGCTTGTAAGCAAGAGCCATAGCATCACAAAATATCATATTATACTTGATCATCTTGGATCATCTTGTGCTAAAAGCACCAGAACATCATACACAAATAGCATACTTGAGATAGAAAGTTCATACATTTGCATCTTATAGGTTGTGCACAAGTGTCGTATCCTCCTATAGAGCAATCGTGCTGGCGTCTCTCTTGAGTTGTGCAACACGAGCGTTTTCCGTGGACTCCACATTTTGTGCTCATTCCTTGGTTGCACGACCCCATCTATCTATCCATGTGTGTGCTTCCGTGTGCCACATATTGCTATTGGTCTACTTGTTACATTTGCAAATTTGTGAATCTCTTTCAACATTATTGACTCTTTCTAACATTTTGCATCAAATTTTTGTGCCACTATCCTCACCGAGCCACTCGATAAGCTTTACTTGATAGGTGTGAGTGAACAAGTCCGGTACCAATTCCACTATTCTTTCATTTCACATTAAGTGAAACGGGATACATCCTCAACATTCGGAAAAGGTAACTTGGTATTGTTTATCTCATCTCCTACTCACCTTTGCTCGAGTCTTGTGATGGATAGGCAAATCATTTCTTCTACTTCGGTCTACACCAACACCGACAAGTTCGATGCCATGACGAACAACTTGTGCGCCAACATGAATGCTCAAATGGAGGAGCTTAAAGCCCTCATCAAGAACCGCAAGAGGTCTCCCTCATCTTCGAGAAGACGCTCAAGTGCACATCATTCCGAGCTACCATCTCCGGCAAGATCTCATCGGCATCGACACCATCAACGACAAGAACGTGAAGGCCGGGAGCTCAACACCAACAACCGCTCAACGACTTCACCATGTACCTTGGCATCTTCGCCAAGCGACTTCAAGGCATCTTCGCCTTTGGACATACGGCATCTTCGCCAACAAGCACCCCAAGCTTATGCTCAAGAGAAGCTCCCCAAGCTCAAGTCCACGACTACCACGAGCTACTACGACCTCGACAACGACCACGAGATTCCTTTCTATGGGACTCAAGACCCCGAGGAGTATCTCGAGTGGGAGCGCAAGATGGACGACTACATCAAGCTACATCGAGTTCCCTACGAAGATCAAGTGAAGTGCACCACAAGAAACTTCCACGACAACGCGTCAACATGGTGGCTTCACACACCTTCGACGAGCTTCAACGTGAATTGGCCCAAGACGAAGAGAGCTTTGCGGCGAGAGTTAGTGCCTCCCACCTACATGGAACATCTTCGACGCCAATTGGAGAACACCATACAAGGATCCAAGTCCATTGACGAGTACTTCAAGGACATGAAGATTGCCTTGCGACGAGCCGGCGTGGACGACCCCATTTCGATGAAACTCCACTTCATGATGGTATTGCACAACGACATCTACAAGACTATCTTCTTCGAGAACTACAAGTCCCTCGACGAGAACTACATTGGTGCTCTCAAGGCGGAACAAGAACTCATGAAGGCCAAGGCTTCTCCACCGCAAGCACACTTCTCTAAGACCAAGCTCCAAGATGGCGAGCATGAGGCTAGTACCACCATGATGTCCAAGCCCAACGAGCTCCAAGACGACTCTCACACGTTCGACTTCACCGCCATCCCTCTTTGTGGCATTGATTATGCCGAGTCTACTTCGACTCTTTTTCAAGACGGTGCGGCGACGACTACGACTACGGAGCCATTCGAGGACCAAGCTTTGGAGGCGAACGACATTATGATGAGCAAGGATGATGCTTCCTTCTTTGGAGGCGAGAGTGATGATGTGCCATCTTCGGCCTTCATCCACGGCGACGATGACGAGATGGTTGAGCATGGGATTTTCCCTTCGACCACGGCGGCGTATGATGACTTGACTGACTTGTGCCACCATGTTGAGAGTGAGAGCGAGTTCACCACTAGCCCCATATATGACGAGTTGCCCCAATTCCCATGTGAGGAGAGCCACAACCCCCACCACTTGAGTGAGATGAGTGACTCCACCATATGCGATATTGAGTGCACCTACCTTGAGGGAGTGAGTGAGCCACCACATAGAGAGAGTGAGATAGTTGATAGGTCATGTGAGGCCACTTTCAACACTAACGACTTGACCTCTACCTCTATTGTGTCATCTCATTTGGTGCTAGGTCCCACATATGATGACGCGCCGATCCTCGATGACTTCGTCCTACCATTGGACAAGACTATGGCCATGGTGGAATATTATGCACCCCCCACATGGTTCTATCAAGATGAAGATGATGACCACCTTTTGGTCTTTTCCACCTCACCTACACCACATGAGTGGAATGAGAAAGGTAACAAAGGTGAAGGTGATGCTCTCGTCCCACTAGTGGACTATGTTAACTTTGATTGCTTGCATGATGTTGATCCACCTATTGCCATGCTTCGTGCTAGTATGATTTCCCCATGCCATTATTTACCCATTTATGATGAGTTTGATGATTGTCATGTGGAGTCTATTAGTTGTGATGCCATGTTGCATAGGATTTCTTGTGATAATTCTCTCGGTCACATCATGTTTGACAATCCACTTGACTTGTCATATGCTATGCATGAGATCAACAATATGTCATATTTGCAATCTCATCGTAGTAACTATGCATATGCCATTAAGATAATCCAATTTGCACTTATGACATAGATGACAAGCCCATGGTTATTGGCATTTGTTTTTCTTGTGATGATATTGATATGCTTCCTTTGCATCATATCCATCATATGCCATGCCATAATTACCTAGCTTCGGATATGCATTGTTTTGGATGTTGTTCCACTTCTCCATATTATGCTTCCACTTTTGATCATGAGGAGACCCCCATAGTTTCCTCATATATTTTAGGAGATTTTGATCCATCCCATCCATTGCATGATTCCCGTACTTGTGTGCACAATATGCTCCCCATGAATGCCAATGTTATTGTTGTGCCACATACTTGCTCTAATTTGTGTCCCCATCATGCTATACATGACAACTATTCTTTCCTGATGGATGACATATTTCTCTATCGTGCCTCAAATTTATTTGAGCGATGCCTATCTTGTGCTAACTCATACGTGCACATACACATCATGATGGATGATGTGTACATTTACCACGCGCACAATTTCTTTGGGTTTTGTCTCTTTTGTGTAGGTACACATGCATACTCGTCAACCTCGCAAGAGCACGAGTTGACAAAACGAGCTCTAGAGAGCACCGATGACTTGGCATTCCGTGGATTATCCTTCCAACCGCTCCCTTCGCGCAAAGACTTCGCGCATCTCTTCTACATGGCCCTCACATGGTTATGGGTTATTGTCCATTATATCTCTTATGACCCTCTTGCCATGTTCACATTGCATGATATGTCAATCCCTTTGCCTTTGCCATGCATTTTTGACCCATGCTTTGCATTACACATGATGATTGATTCTCATACTTGTATGTGTATTTGCAAGCTTGGTGGAGATACCACTTGTTATTGCCATGATTCCTTTGCACACCATGCCTATTATGATGCTTTGACCTTGATTTGCGATCTTGCTTGCGATATGTCATGTGCATTGCCTATATCCACTATTTGCTCACATGACATGATTGCCATGCCTTCTCCTAGTGTGTTGCATCTTCTCTCCACTAGTTTGCACAACTTGATCATCCTGCTTGCTTATGTTGCATCACCGATGATTCATACTTGCTCCTTTCATGCGGTTGATGTCAACCATTGCCATGCTTTGCACATGATTGATATTGCTTGTTGTCATATGTCTCCACATGTTGCCTCTCTCATGCTATATGATTGTCCATGCATTGAGCGCAACCATGATTTTAGTCTTGCTAATGAGATTGCCCCCATAGCATTCTCGCATTTATTTGGAGATTTTGACATATTTGTTGTGAAGCATGCTTGTTTTACCTCTTTGCACCATATGCCTAGTGCCATGAATATAGCTATTGTTGCATCATATTATTCATGCACTTTTGCTCCTAATGGTTATGTGCAAGAGAAGAGAACCATCATGATGGATGATGTGTTTATCTACCATGCGCATACGTTCTTCCTTTTATTGTGTGCATGTGTAGGATACTTGGACTATGTGTCGACTTCGGCTTCACGTGAGTTGACCATTCGAGCTCTTGAGAGCGAGCCACTTTCTACCACGACGCTTCTACATCGCACTTGCTTGTGCTTCGGCATTGTGAAGGATACACAAGGACACACTTTCAAGGTGATATCCTTCTCTTTCGAGACACCCAAAACCATGAGCATGAATCTTGTGGATCATACTACTTGTGTTGCTTGCACCATGAGACTTATTTGCACACATGTTAGAGATCTTGATTCGACTTGCCATTTACACATCTCCATGCATCATGATATATATGCCTTGTGTGTTGCACCCGACTTGTGGATTACTTGTCCCAATCATATGCTTGGTTGCAACAATATCATCTCTTCACATATGCCATGTACCATTGCTTGTCACATGATTGACTTGATTGCCTCACACTTGATGAACAATTGCTATTTCTATTGTGCTGAGTGCCACTCGATTTTCACTACACCCTATGCGCATTATGCTTGGATTGTCTTGCACTTGACCCTTGTGTTTAGACACTTCATTTTCTTTGGTGTTGTGAATGATTCTTATGCCTACCATAGACCTTTCATTGAGCGCTTTATGCATGCTTGCTATGACCATGAGGTAGATGCTTATTCTCTTGTCACACATATGTGCATCTCTACCTCACATTTACATGCTTGTTTCAATGATGTTCTTGATTGTGCTCAACTTATATGCTTATTTGCCATTCCACACTTCTTTGTCACACCTTATTCTATGCTTGATGACAACACTTGTTTGGTGAACCACCTCTTGAATGCTTGGTTTTGCACAAACGCTAACCACATTTGTTTTTCCAAGTGTTTGTTGTCCTTGCTCCTTTTGAAGGAATCACTAGACGGTGAGACATTGGAGAGCGCCCATTTCAAGCTTCAAGATGATGAGCACTTCGTGATCGTCCACATATACACGACGACGCCACCTCTTTCCCATGGTGATTTGGTTTTCGATCCGAGGTCGGATCTTTCCCAAGGGGGAGGGGATGATGCGGAGCATCCTATGGACATCACCATGTCAA
This sequence comes from Secale cereale, assembly GCA_902687465.1. Taxonomy (NCBI): domain Eukaryota; kingdom Viridiplantae; phylum Streptophyta; class Magnoliopsida; order Poales; family Poaceae; genus Secale; species Secale cereale. The sequence continues at coordinate 293,633,948 of LR738713.1, forward strand.
GAGTCTACTTGGCAAGTGACACGTGTGACCTCTACTTCTCATACAAAAAGGTGAATCATCTCCTTTACACGTGTCCACTTGACCCCTTCGAGGATGGTATACTACTTGACACTCCACTCGTGTGCATGCATAGGTATTGTCGGAGCTTCACGGACGACTAGGAGGAGTGCAAGCGCCAAGGATCACCTACACCATCCGCGAGGGAAGCATGGAAGAGAAGACGGAAGAAACGGAGCTGCTGGAAAAGCTACAGGCTCCGGACGTCCGGCCTCTACCGGACGACCGACGACTCCCAGGCGACAGGACGACCGGAGGCCACCGGACGTCCGTGACATCGGCAACAGAACCGAAATCCAGGAAATTACCGGAAGTCCGTGAGCTACCGGACGTCCGATCCCTCCCGAGCGACCGGACGTCCGGTGTCCCAGCGGACGCCCGACCCCATGCTGTCTGCGCACAGTTATTGGGCCAGAGGCCCATGTATCCCTCTCCCACTTACCCCTTCGTGGCCCTAGACTATATAAACTCCTCCACCTCCACCATTTTAGGGTTAGCATTAGTTTAGCTCATATGTGAGATAGAGCTTTGCTCATCCATCCCGGATCTACTCCACGAGAGAGACCGCGGCCCCTCTACGGAGAAGATCCACCTTGGATTCAAGACCCCTAAACGGGAAGATCCTTCACGGATTCAAGACCTCCTCTTGGAGATGAACTTTACCTTGTATCTTTCCCTTTGTTGTTCATGTACCATGTGATCTTGTGTGTTTGATTGTCTAGTGGATGTGTGATTGGACATGTTCTTGAGTGTTTTCCCTTGTGTTTCTCCCCGTGTTCATCGTGTTCTTTGTGGGATCTTCTCCATTTCGTGAAAGATCGGCCATCTAGGGTTCCACCCTACATCAGAAGAGGTGCACGATCGCGCGACATCTCAACCAGCGAGTCAATTTCAACATGAGTGAAAGGCAAAGTGAGATGATCTAGATTCTCAGTTGGGCGGATCAAGGTTGGAAGATCAAACTACATTTGCGTAGGGTTAGAGGTGCCTAGTCTGTCAGTCTAGGCTTGAAAAAGAAGAGCCTCTTTGCCAATATGATCGTCCACCATGAATCCATCAGGTGTTTGGAGGTTTGCAATGTTGTTTATTCTATATCTTTCCGTGGCAACCGCCCGGAAGAACTTCGTATTTTCATCGCCAAATTTGATCCAGCGTATTGTGCAACGTTTCTTCCAATATTGCTTCTAATAGTCAAGTAATAGAAGGAGGAGGATTTGATGATCTTGCGGAAGTTACCCTCTGGGATTGTGAGTGGTCGTAGGTTCTCAAGAGCATCCAAGTCAGTTAGGGTTTTGTTGGTGTTTTCAGTAGCCACTGATAAACGAGAGATCTTCTTACTCCAAGCTTTTAATTCCTGCATTAGAAGCTTGAACTTGCAAAAGAGCACCATGGCCGCGTTAGTCGAGATGATAGGTCGGTCCCACACGTTTTTAAACTCGTCCATAAAACTAGGGTGCAATAACCAATATGACTCAAATCTGAAAAGCTTGTCACGTGGTATTTTTGTCTCTATGTTTACTACACATGGCGTGTGATCCGAGGTAGGTTTGAAGATGGGCTTCACCAAGGTGTTGGGATACACATGTGTCTAGTGGAGAGAGGTAAAGAACCAATTGAGTTGCTTGAGTAGGGCGTCTTGTTGCATGTTGCTCCAGGTATATAGCCTACCCTTGATTGGTAACTCAATGAGATTGTGTTTGCGGATAATGTCATTGAAAGTTGACATGTCATTAACATCACCCCTTGGATTATTCCGGTTCTCTGGACCACAAATGTAATTGAAATCTCCAAGGAACAAGCAATAATCATCTGCATGAATATCCCTGTCATATAGCCATTGAGTGAAAGTATCGCGTGCAAGACTAGCACATGGGCCATATATATTGTAGAGCGTCCATGCTTGTGCAGAGAGAGTGCTGGTGAACTGAATGCCTAATGTAAAATCCTCCTGAAGAATAACATTACCAAAAAATAGAGCTATTCTAGACAGTAAGCATGCCACCCAAGGCACCCTGCGAAGGAACATAAGCGAATTTATCAAAGCGCTTAGGTCAACATGTTTTAAGAAAAGCTAGAACGATAACATGTTTCTTCGTTTGCTGCAAACACACGATAACACACCCACTAACAGAGATCGCATTAGACAGGGTGAGAAGTTTTTTATCAGAATTTAACCCACAGACATTCTAGCATAGGTCATTCTAGTTACGCAAAAGTGGCATCGGAGGCAGCTTAATTATTCTGAAGAAGAGGAGCCCTCCTCCAGGCTTGTGTCGTTGATGGCAGGGACTTCCGATGCCAGCAGAGCGGCTTCCGTGAGCTCCTGAGGAGGAACCGCGCAGCGGTTAATTCCAATATCCTGCATGGATCGAAGAGGTGTAGGTGGCGGCGGTTGATCCAGCACTGATGCAGAAGAGCTTGAAGCAGCAGAAGGAATCACCCTTGGTTTGACTTTGGAAGAGGTGGCACGTACATCAGTAATTTATGGCACTCTCAAACCATCAAATCTGGTGAACCGAGTACTACGACGCACCTCTGTGGTCACTAGAGGGGCTTTGTACTTGGAGCGACAAGGGCGGGCAGATGATGGGCCAGGAACATCAGATAGCACCTGATCCAAGCCCAAATCAAATGTGTCCTCCATGGGCTCATGCAGAGTAGTTTGCGGCCCAGAGTTTAAACTTGCTGTTGGTGCCAGAAGGGAAACCTCTTCACTAAAAACAGAGTTGTCAACCAAGTTACAGGCAGGTAAAGCAGATGGAGTTAATCCTGCAGAGCTTTCACTAATGGCACGTGCTTGGGTCAGGTCAAATGCTCCAATAAGCTCCATAGATGATAGATCAGTAGCAGAGTCCTCATGCAGAATTTCAGCTATCTGTACTAAAGATGGCCTAGGTTCTGGGTTCAGAATATGAGCAGAGAAACACACTAGGTGCAAAGAATCATTGTCAGACACTTGGAGGGTAGACCTGGGCGTAGCCACCTACATCTCTAGAGGTGGTAGCCCATAACCTGAGCTCCAAGGACCATAGGTTGCCACCACACTCATAATGATATTGGAGAGGTATTGAGTCAAACCATTGCATGGAACCAGATCAGAAGCAAGCACAGTGGTAAGTTCATTTGTGATGTGGGCCCGTAAGCCACAGAACAATGTTAGTAAAAGTTTTTCAAAGACTAGACTCAACTTTGGCCAAGGAGTTGGACTCAACTTTGGCCAAGGAGTTGGAAAGGGGGTTCCTATAGGCAGTCGGCTCTGATACCAACTTGTGACGCCCCTAATGTAATCGTACACTAATCATACATGCAAATGTGTACGATCAAGATCAGGGACTCACGAGAAGATATCACAACACAACTCTAGACACAAATCAAGGTCATACAAGCTTTATATTACAAGCCAGGGTCCTCGAGGGCTCGAATACATCATCTTGAATACAAACAAGTCAGCAGAAGGAACAATATCTGAGCACAGACATAAGTTAAACAAGTTTGCCTTAAGAAGGCTAGCACAAAAGCAACAACGATAAAAAATGCAAGGCCTCCTGCCTGGGAGCCTACTAACTACTCTTGGTCGTCGGTGGTCTCCACGTAGTAGTTGGCACCGTCGAGGTAGTAGCAGTTGTCGATGGTGGCATCTAGCTCCTGGGATCCATCATCTGATCGCAACAACCGGAAAGAAGCAGATAGGGGGAAAAGGGGTAGCAAAGCAACCGTGAGTAGTCATCCGAAATACTCGCAAGCATCAGATCTGTACTAAGCATGCATTGGTATCAAATGGAAGGGCTATATCTATGGACTCTATTATAGAATGCCAGAATAGAGGGGAAGGTCTAGCCTAAGGAAGACTAGCATCTTCTTGAAGCCACGATGTTGCAGCAATAGGACATAGTAGAGTATCATAACATATGTAATAATCATGTTGTTGTATGAAGGCCCAGAGATCCCTTCTCGACTCCCTACGAGAAAGCAATCCCGGAGCCATCCATGCCTCTGCATCCGGTTCTAATTGCATCGATTGGGATACAACTCCGTGCATCTGTTATCGTGGATATGGCTAATCGAATAGATTAAACTTCCCTACAGGGGTGCACCAACTTACCAAACACGCTCGATTAGCTCCGGCCAGACACACCATCAGGTCATGGCCGCCCTCGACTGATTAACACATCGCATCCCTACCCAGGCTCAATAGGGAGGCCAGCACGCCAGTCTACATCCAAAGCGCACAAGGGGTCTTGGGCCCATTACCCCTTGCACTCCTGCATGTTGCGTGGGTGGCCCGGAGCAGACCCCCTCCCTAATATACAAGTGTAGGTGGTTCCGGTCCAACCGGGCACGCACCACTCAGTCGCTGACATCCGAAGAGCTTCGACTGATGCATACGACATAGAGTGCCCATACTGTGGTTAGTGCAAAAAGTACTCGGATCACATATCCAAATTGTTAGTGTCTTGGGAGCGCGTGGTAGCAAGCAGAGGCTCGTGGTCATGTGGCCACATCGCTCCGTCTCGTGGACTTATGGCAAGGGCCCGGAATGTCTGGCCGTGCCACATAGAATCTCGCTGGTACCCTCCTGGTCAACCCGACTACACATCAACTCGCAGGTACCCTCATGGTGAACCCGACTCGCAAAAGACTGTCTGGAACTCAGGTCCACCTCTATCGGCGTGGTATCGCCTGCCCTCCAGTCATGTAGCAACAATAACTCTCGCGGTACCCATCAGGGCTGACCTGTCTTTAACATGGTGCTGGGGGAGGGGGGGGTAAAGTCAAAGTAACCATGTGTCCAAAACACCAAAGGGGAATCAGAGGAATCACCCTCGATTCGTTCCACTTGATATAACCCTCAAGGCGAACTAAGGAGGAATCACCCTAGAAGGTTCACTCTTGATGTGTTGCATGACAGAGTTGTTAACGGGAGTGGTGAAGGAGGAATCACTCTCCGTAGACCACGACCGATTAACTTAACTACATATATCTCATCAGAAGTGCTATGCAAGGTATCACCCTCAGCACTCGATAGTAACTCTACAGAGTCGTAGAACTAAGGAGGGGTGTGATGTGATGTGTCAGGATTTGGACGTCAATCATGTTGATCGATTCATCTGGTAATCCAGCGGGGGCAACATGGACAAGGTGAGGGTCGCTGGTGGATCACTAACCAACCTATACCAAGCATTTTAGGATAAACAGGTAAGGTACAAAGCATGTTACAAAAGTAGGCCACGCATTAGAATAGGAGCGATTAATTTACAGTAGCAAAATCTAATGCAAGCATGAGAGAGAATGGAATGGGTGATATAGGCATGATCAAGCGGGGGGTTTTCTTTCCTGGAAGCTCTGCAGATAGATACAAACCCTTGACGATGGAGTAGTCAATCACCTGATCAACAACGATCTCGGGCTCTACCGGAAAAGCAGTAACAGAGGGGCAACACAATAAATAAGAGAGCCATCAAAAGCATCACAAAGCATGACAAAGCAATACGTTGTACTAGGGGTGACCTAACGCGGTGCTACGTAATACAGACAGAGCGGGAACATTTCTAGGAATATTTTCCCGTCTCCTCGCATTTATCGGTCTGATGAACCGGAGGGGAAGGTTCCATGTTTGTCGTGATGGGGGCATGTGACATGTATGTGGATGGCATATTCGGATTCGTCTTATTTTTCTGATCAATTGTCATATATAAATTATTTTAATTCGACTTACGGTTAATTTCCACGATTTTGCCAAGTTTTAAGTGAAATTATGGGTTTAATATTAACTCAAATGATAATAAAAAATGCTAAATGTACCCAGCTGCAGCAACCCTATGTGTATGACTAGTGGGGTCAGGAGGGGCTAACTGAATAGTTGACCGATCAAAGTTGACACGTCAACAGGTCAATGGGGACCCACCTGTCATTGATACATGGGCCACTCACATCATTTAACTAATTTAACTAGCGGGTGGGGCCACAAGTCATGGGATGACCACTACTAACAAATCTAAGCGAATCTAAACAAGGGATGTCTTGGGCTAATAGGGGATCAACCCCTTAATTAGGCTGTGTGGGGGCCTGTTGGCATTGGCACACATGCCAACCTCAACCTGATTGTGCGCATGCGCGCACGAAGGCAGGGCGTCGGCGGTCGAGCACGGGGGCTCGACAGGAACTGCGACGCGCGACGGAGGGCACGAGCACATACGCGTGAGTATGCAGGGGTGAGGGGGTGCCGGCATGGGCATCAACAACATGCGATTAGCGGTGTCAGGACCAGGCGAGCAGCAGCTGTAGCTAGCGGTATCAACAAAGCAGAGCTAAAGCATCAGCAGCAAGCAGCCGCTGTAGAAAGTAGTACTCCCTCCGTCCGAAAGTACTTGTCATCAAAATGGACAAAAATTGATGTATCTAGAACTAAAATACATCTACATACATCCCATTTTATACATTTTGATGACAAGTATTTCCGGACGGAGGGAGTGGCAAACATCAGCAACATGGAGTGGCAGCGGCAGGGGAAGTTAGTAGTAGCAGCAGTTGGCGGCAGTAGGAGGAGTAGCAGCCAGCAGGTTGCTACAAGCAATAGACGCGGGCGCGACAAGGAGCTAACGAGGGCACGCGGGGGAGGCAGCAGGGGAGTGGCTGGGGCAAGGTAGCCATGGGCGTGGGCGGGCGCGCGCGCATAGGCATAAGCGAGCTGCAGGTGTGCAGCTAGGAGCGGCTGTGCGCGCGGGGACATGGAGTTCCGGCCATGGAGGCCATGAGCGGGAGTGATTCAACGGTGCCAAATTGAATGGGGCAAAAGGGGAGAATCGGAAGAGCTGCTCACCACGAGCTCGAGGGCGAGGTCGGGGAGGCCGGAGGTGGACCAGAGTGGCGGCAATCGGTGATGGACCCGAGTGATGTACGCAGCGCGGAGGTCGATGGCGAGCGTCCGGGGTGGCTCTGCTCGATTCGGTGCTCGGAACGGATGAAGTCGACTACGATGATTCTCCTAGACGTCTTGCCGCGACGATGGGAAGCCGGTGACTGCGGGATTTACGACGGCGCAGTGACGTCCCGCTCGGGCGTCAAGACTGAGAGGTAGAGGTGTGAGCGAGGGGAGGGGATTGGCTAGTGATGAGGACATCAATACCATTGTTACACCCACACTAGTAGAAAAACTACTTTACGTGAGCCACATTAGTCCCGGTTTGTAATCGGGCCGGTGCTAATGTGACCATTAGTGACAGTTCCAATGGCTAGGGGGGCGGGAATCGTTAGTCCTGGTTCGTGTTGAACCTCTAGTACCGGTTCGTGACACGAACCGGGACTAAAGGCGTGGTGTCAGGCTTGGGGCCCATGAGCACATTTAGTACCGGTTCGTGTCCCGAACCGGTATTAGAGGCTAACCTTTAGTCCCGGTTTGTATAACCAACCGGGACTAAAGATGCTCCTACATAAACCCTTTGTCCAGCCCGCGAGCTCTCTATTCCCCCCCTTCCCTCTCCTCTGTTCTTCCCCTCTTGCTCCAGCTCATCCTCCATTTTGCCAAAATTTATCAAATTTGAAGGCACCCCATCCATCCAAGTGTTCACAAAGAATAGCAACTTTGTCCTTTCATCTCTCATTGCTAGATTAGCTCTTGCAATGCTCTATAAGTATAGTGATTTGTGGGTTTTAGTTTGGGAGTATTTATATGTGGTAGTTTATTTGCTTTCTATGCAATCTGAGCTCAAATTAACTTCTTAGTTTGCATATGTAGGTGTGGTTTACTTAGTTCCTTCCCGTCCCCGCCTAACCACCGTCGACCGCCCGCACCGTCCCGTCGCCGGCACAACCTTGGTGAGGCTCTTGTTTCTTATCCTTTTTATTAAAAAAATATCATGTTTGTGTGATCTAGATAGTTACTTTTATAATTTATTACCCGTACGTTCTTTGTTATACATAGTGGCATGGTTTCATATCGATGTGGTATATTCTCTTTTATAACTATTTGTTGCATTTTGTATTTATGACAAGTTATGCCCATCAAGTTGAGATAGATATTTTTATCTAGGAGGTGTGTGAACCGAAAATGCCAACCGACCCTCTTGTCAAGAGGTTAAATTTAGTTGAAAAATAAAACAATTACTTGAAGATTTTTTTTGAAAAGAATTGAGGAGGAGAAGCTGGAATTGGAGTTGCATGTTGCCGGTGTCGATGATCACAAGATCAAGATGGATGCAATGCGCTTGAAGATTAGAAAACATGCCATTGATAGTGAGGCTTGGTATCATTATGCTATTGGATCAATTGTTACCTTAGTTGCGATCTTGATCGCATTTGTTGTTGCATTCAAATGCTTTAGCTAGAGAGTTTGTATGTTGTTTTATGAGAATAAGTGTGTATGAACTTGTATTAATTTGGTCTTTTCGATGTCGTGCAATGAAGATGAGCCAGCAATGGATGTATGATGACCTATGCTCTCCCTAGTTCATTAATGGCGTGCATACTTTTCTGCTTGCGGCTGAGGCAAACAAGCGGGCGGATGGTTTTTTGTGTTGTCCATGTGCTGACTATAAGAATGATCAAAATTTCTCTAACTCAAGAACGATTCACGTCCACCTGTTTGAGTCTGGTTCCATGTCCGGCTATAACTATTGGACCAAGCACGAAGAAAGAGGGGTCCTAATGGAATAGAATGAAGAATAAGAGGATGACGACAACTATCCTGGCCATGGGTTCCCTGAATACGATGGTACACCAACAATGGGGGGAGAAGCTGAGCCGGCAATGCGGGAAGAAGCTGAAGAAGAGGCATCAGATAAGCCCGCTGATGATCTTAGTCGGGCCATTGCCCATGCAAAGAGAAACCGCGCAAGTAAAAAGGAGAGGCTGAAGTTGCGGCGCATGTTAGAGGATCACAAGAAATTGTTGTACCAAAATTGGAAGCTCACAAGAAAAAGCTGGGCACCACACTGGAAATGCTGCAATAGAAGGTAGAGAATGGTGTATCTAACAAGGGATTTGAAAAGTTGCTGATAATGTTAAAGAAGATGCTTCCAAAGGATAACGAATTGCCCGACAGTACGTACGAAGCAAAGAAGGTTGTCTGCCCTCTAGGATTACAGGTGCAACACATACATGCATGCCCTAATGACTGCATCCTCTACCACGGTGAGTACGAGGATTTGAATGCATGCCCGGTATGCGGTGCAATGCGCTATAAGATCAGCCACGGTGACCCTGGGCATGTTGAGGGCGAGCGCCCCGGAAGAAGATTCCTGCCAAGGTGATGTGGTATGCTCCTATAATACCACGGTTGAAACATTTGTTCCAAAACAAAGAGCATGCCAAGTTGATGAAAGTGGGAGGACTTTGCAGGTGACGCAAGGAATGTATGGTTTGGTCTAAGTGAAGATGGCATTAATCCTTTTGGGGAGCAGAGCAGCAATCATAGCACCTGGCATGTGACTCTATATATGTTTTACCTTCCTCCTTGGTTGTGCATGAAGCGGAAATTCATTACGATGCCAGTGCTCATCCAAGGCCCTAAGCAACCTGACAACGACATTGATGTGTACCTAAGGCCAATAGTTGAAGAACTCTTACAGCTGTGGAATGAAAAAGGTGTATGTGCGTGGGATGAGCTCGATCATGAGGAATTTGACCTACATGTGTTGCTGTTTGTGACCATCAATGATTGGCCTTCTCTCAGTAACCTTTCAGGATAGACAAACAAGGGATATCGCGCATGCACGCACTGTTTAGATGATGCCTTCAATATATATTTGGATAATTGTTAGAAGATTGTGTACCTGGGACATCGTCGATTTCTTCTGAGCAAGCATCCCCTAAGAAAGAAAGATACGCATTTCAAAGGTAATGCAGATCATCGGAAGAAGCCTCGCCACTGTACTGGTCATGATATACTTGATATGGTCAAGGATTTAAAAGTAATATTTGGAAAGGGTCCTGGCAGACAATATGTTCCGAATGATGCTGACGGATACACACCCATGTGGAAGAAGAAATCTATATTTTGGGACTTACCCTATTGGAAAGACCTAGAGGTCCACTCTGCAATCGATGTGATGCACATAACAAAGAATCTTTGCATGAACCTGCTAGGCTTCTTGGGCATGTATGGGAAGACAAAAGATACACTGGAGGCACGAGAGGACCAGCAACGTATGCACAAAAAAGACGGCATACATCAGGGTCATCCAGCTACACTCTTACCAAAGAAGAGAAGGAAATCTTCTTTGAATGATTGCTCAGTATGAAGGTCCCGTCTGGCTTCTCGTCGAATATAAAGGAAATAATAAATATGATAGAGAAAAAGTTCCAGAACCTAAAGTCTCATGACTGCCACGTGATTATGACGCAACTGCTTCCGGTTGCATTGAAGGGGCTTCTATCAGAAAATGTTCGATTAGCCATTGTGGAGCTATGTGCATTCCTCAATGCAATCTTTCAAAAGGCAATCGATCCGGAAATCATACCAAGGTTAGAGAATGATTTGGTGCAACGTCTTGTCAGTTTCGAGTTGGTGTTCCCACCATCGTTCTTCAATATCATGACGCATGTCCTAGTTCACCTAGCCGAAGTGATTATCATTCAGGGTCCTGTATTTCTACATAATATGTTCCCCTTTGAGAGGTTCATGGGAGTCTTAAAGAAATATGTTCATAACCATGCTAGGACAAAAGGAAGCATCTCCAAGGGCTATGGAAATTAGGAGGTCATTCAATTTTGTGTTGACTTTATTCCTGACCTTAAGCCAATTGGTGTTCCTAAACTGCAACATGAGGGCAGACTGGGTGGAAAAGGCACGCTAGGACCAAAATAAATAATATGTATGGACATGCATTCTCTCACTCAAGCACACTACATAGTTCTACAAAATTCCTCCTTGGTGGCCTCGTATATCGAGGAACACAAGAATAATCTACGGTCCAAACACCCGGAGCGGTCTGACGACTGGATTACACGTGAACAAACGGGGACTTTCATCGGTTGGTTGCAAACACGTCTCATGCATGACGACACCGTTGAAGATGAGGTATACTTGTTGTCCCAGTTACCATCTTCAAATATAATGACTTTCAAAGGGCACAAGATAAATGGGAACTAGATGATACCCCGCACATTGTTGTGGGAATTCTTAGTTGTACACACATGATAATATAGATTAAATAACTTTGCTTGCAAAGTCGATATATGATCTTAAGATGAAAAAATTGTAATGAACACCGTACTTGGAATAGAATTGGACCTAGAAAAATGTGAATTATGAGACCAAATTTTCTACTAATTGTAGTGATATGCCATAATAAGTAACCTCATATGAGTAAGCTAATCCTTGTATCTACCTAGTTATTCTCATCAAAGAACAAAAACTAAAACTAATATGCCCATTGTGGTATTTTGCTATAACCGATGTCGAGTGATGGAGCTCTAATATACACAATGAGAACAAATCAAATCAAGATGAGGAAGAAAAGAGTACCAAATTATTTCCCCTTTTTCCTGTCAACACAAAGACCAATTCCTATTGTCTCAAAGTATTGGATTGTCAAGAGCTTGAGAATTTACATATAGATAAGCACTGAGGTCCAAGTTATCGATGTAATTAAAAATGACACTAACATGCAAGCAATTAATCAATAATCATATTGACTTAACATACTTTCAGACACTGTCGTTTTTCATGGAAGCTACCAAATGAAAAGAGCAATACATAATACAGCTCCCTACTGAATATGCTAAAACAAACACATTAATTTATGCAAACTGATAAAAATATGACATAATATTGTGGATTTCACGTATTATTTACCAGCAATTTGGTAGATGATCACACATAAGCTAAATGTACACATACTTCCGAGAATTTTACCCTATATGATCTACATATAACCATAAATGAGAAAGAATAAATCACTCTCACGCAAAACGATCACATATCATTTTCTGTGAGGGAATAGATTACATGATCCATCACCAGTGATATTAGTGATATTTGGTAATTATAAATAACCAAGTATCTCATGAGACAACAAATATCACATATGAGCATCAAGTACCGTTATCTTCAAAACCCAAGGTCATTTGTTTCATTTGGCGTACAACCAAATTTCATTTTAGTTATGTCCATGTGCACTACTTATGGGTTGAATGGCAACACGTAGTACAATAGGGGTTAATTTGCTAGAATTATCACAAAAGTCAAAACAGTTACTGCTGGAATCTTTTTTTCCAGGACTCTTGCATCACTTTAAACTTTCTCCGCTTCTATATTCATGCTCTCCAGCTATGCCAACAAAAGCAGAGCTGACACCCCAAGTTGTTTGGGAAGGGCTCTGACCGTCACGGGGGTAAATGTTGGATGCCATTACTCGACTTAATTAAGCTTCTGCTTCACCCATCCTATAGTCTTCAATTGCTAAACAAGTGCAATATTGGTAGGCTCATAGATAACAGCCACAAAGAGACCCACCGATGGACTGCTGGTGGAAGTAGGTCAAAACTTCTCTGAAACAAAAGCTTATGCACATATCTGAATGAATTGTAGCCAAACAGATTCTTCAATCCAAATATGTGATGGATAGTTAATTACTGATTGATGGTCAAGTGACATTTAGATTTGATAATGCAAAAGAAAATAGGGAAAGAGTCATGCCTCATTGGATCCCATTCAAATTGCTGACGGGAACATTACCGCCACTTATAAAGTGGTTCATCATGACATTGCAAGGAAATCCCACAAGCTTCCAACATCGCTAGTATTTGATCATAGAAGGGAAAATACTTACATGAAAACACAACCAAGCATTGTCTATCTGGCCCGATAGGTGTGTATCAATAGTGCTCGCAACTCGTATAAACCAGAAAAAAATTGACCATGAATAACTCAACCTGAATCATGGATTGCTCTTCGTCCATAGTCTGAGCGGTAGCAGTACCATACCCATGCATATGTACATGCTATATCAAGAAAATCAGTAATTCCAATTCCAATAAGACACTAAACCTATCCAATTGTTCGTATCAAGAGGTTTCCCCTACTAAAAATTCTCATCGACTTGTCATCAGGAGCTTCCTTGCTGCAAAATCCACACAAATAAAATAAAAATAAATCTGGTTCAGTTCTATCTGAATCAATTGATGCCCGCACGTGGTCGATAGCCCTGGGACTCGACGCTGAAATCGGTAGATGCATACCTTGACAAATGGCGGTGGAATCAGACTAGAAATCAACCAGATGGTTTCCTGCAAACGGGTTCCTACCGGAGGGCCGTGAGATGAGGTCTCAGCCGCTGCGCCGAACGCAGAGCAGAGCCGTGTCACCGGTCCTGCCAAAGAGGCCTCTGACGGGAGCCTGGCCGCCACGCCGAACATAGAGGGGAGCCGGGTTAATGGTCCTGCCTGAGGGGACTTGATGCGGGGTCAGCCCGATCTAGGCCGATCTTTCACGAAATGGAGAGGATCCCATGAAGAACACGGAGAACACAAAGGGGAGAACACGGGAAAACGCAAGAGGAACACTCAAATCAACATGAAGATAGTCACACAAGTGCTAGATCCATGATACATAAATAGATACACGATCCACGGCCAACAACGGATGATACAAAGGTAGTCTTCTCTGGGAGGAGGCCTTGAGGGTATCCCGTAGGATCTTCTCTGGAATGGAGGTCTTGAATCCGTGTGGATCTTCTCCGTAGAGGGGCCGCGGTCACTCTTGAGGAGATGAACCACTAGGTGGATGAGCAAAGCTCTAGGTTTTGAGCTATCACAATGCTAACCCTAGAAAGTATGGGTGGAGTACTATAAATAAGCTAGGAGGGGCGAAGGGGTACATGGGCTTCGGCTCAAAGTCATGCACGCAGGCACGGTCCGGATATTGGCCGAATGATCCAGGCCTCGGGGGTCCGGATGATCCAGGGCGGCGTCCGCATGATCCGGCCGGGTCTTTTTTGCAGCGGGAGGTCCAGATGTCCGGGCGCGGCCGAATGATCCGGGCTGGGGTCCGGATGATCCGGCTTCGCTGAAGGAGCATTGGGTGTCGGGGTGCGCATTATCCGGATCATCTGGGCTGGGGTCCGGATCATCCGGGCTCTGCCCGGATCATCCGGGTCTCTGTCCAGATCATCCGGCCAGTCTGGGACTTGGCAGATTTCTCCTCCGTCTTCCTTCTTCGCTTCCTCTTGTTCCTTCGATTCTCCATGGTGGTGCCTGAGTATGCATAGATTTTCCAATGAGGGTAGTAGCCATGTATCATGTGAATCGAAATGAAGTTGAGAGAGAAGTGAAGTCACCTCTGTCTCGAGAGCTCGTGCACGAGCACGTATCATGGGTCCACTTGGTACTTGGTGAGACAATGGTAGGTCCATGGGGATGACCTTGGGATGCTCCGCATCATTTCCCATCCCTTGGGAAAGAGCCGACCTCGGATCGAAATCTCCATCACCATGGAAAGGAGAGAGATCCTTGACGTTGAAGGCATCACTCACGTTGTACTTGTCGCGTGGAATGTTGATCTTATAGGCATTGTTGTTGTAGCATGCTAGCACCTTGAAGGCTCCGTCGGCTCGAGGTAGTAGTTTGGACTTGCGCTCGTTGAGGAAACGGTTGTTGCGAAGATGCAGCCATACGAGATCTCCCGGATGGAACACCATTGGTGTCTTGTTGGCGTTGAGCTTGGAGGCGAGGCGATGTACTTGCCGCTCGATCGTTGCCCTTGTATCTTCATGCACCTTCTTGAGATAGCTTGCTCGTGCACGTGTGTCCATGTTGATGCGCTCTTGTAGAGGTAGAGGTAGGATGTCCAATGGGGACAACGTATTGAAGCCGTAGATGACCTCGAAGGGGGACTTGCTGGTAGTCGAATGTCTTGCGCGGTTGTAGGCGTACTTGGCGATGGGCAAGCATTGCTCCCATTCCTTGATGTTCTTCTTGATCAACACGCGAAGAAGCGTCGAAAGTGTGCGGTTCGTCACCTCCGTTTGGCCGTCGATTTGTGGATGATATGCTGAAGAGAAAAGGAGGTTGATGCCGAGTTTGGTGCATGGAGTCTTCCAAAAGTAGCTCAAGAACTTGACGTCCCAATCCGACACAGTAGTCTTGGGCGCTCCATGTAGACGAATGTTTTACCTGCAAAAGAGATTTGCCACATGTGAAGCATCGTCGATCTTGTTACAAGGAATGAAATGAGCCATTTTAGAAAATCTATCCATGACAACAAACACAGAATCCTTTCCATTTTGAGTTCTAGGCAATCCAAGTACAAAGTCCATGCTAATGTCCTCCCAAGGTTGGTATGGAATAGGAAGTGGCATGTAAAGTCCATGAGATTGAGCTTTTTACTTAGCTTTGCGGCATGTAGAGCACCGGTTGGTGAGGCGTGACACGTCACAAAACATCTTCGGCCAAAAGTAGTTCTTGGAGAGCGTAGAAAATGTATTGTCGCGTCCGAAGTGTCCCATGGGTCCTCCTCCCTGAGATTCCTGCAAAAGTAGCAAACGAAGCGAGGACTCGGGAATGCAAAGTTTGTTAGCTCTCGTAAGATATCCATTTTTTATGTAATATCGTTCCCAAGAAGTGTGAGTCAAACACTTCGTATAAGGATTTGCAAAGACATGATCATGCTCATACAAATCTTTTATGTGCTCAAAGTCAATAACATTCAATTCGAGTTGGGTAACAAGCATGCATTTGCGGTAAAGCGCATCCGCCACAACATTCTCTTTGCCTTTGATGTACTTGATGACGTAAGGAAAAGACTCTATGAACTCACTCCACTTAGCATGACGCTTGTTCAACTTAGTTTAACCCTTGAGATACTTGAGCGTCTCGTGGTCCGTATGAAGAATGAATTCACGAGGTCTAAGATAATGTTCCCAAACACGCAAAACTCTGACCAAGGCATAGAGTTCTCTATCATAGATGGGTTAGTTAAGTTGCGCTCCGGATAGCTTCTCGCTAATGTACGCAATTGGGCGTGTTTCTTGCATGAGCACGCCACCTATACCGGTACCACTAGCGTCATAATGAATCTCAAATGGTTTGTCAAAGTTTGGTAGGGCAAGAGGTGGTGCGTGTGTAAGCAAGGTTTTTAGCTCATTGAACGCGATGTCTTGCGAATGACCCCAAATAAAGTGTGCGTTCTTCTTTCTCAAGGCGTGGAGAGGCATAGCAATTGTGCTAAAGTCCTTCACAAAACGTTGATGGAAACCGGCTAAACCAAGAAAGCTACGCACTTGTTGGAGATTTGTTGGTTATGGCCAAGTTTTAATTGCTTCAATTTTAGTTTCGTCAACGTGAACACCTTGTGAAGAAACGACAAATCCTGGGAAGACAACCTTATCAACGCCAAAAGTGCATTTATCCATGTTAGCATATAAGCGTTCTTTCCGAAGGGTTTTCCAAACCATACGAATGTGTGTCACGTGATCCTCAAGCGACTTGCTAAAAACGAGGATGTCATCAAAGTAAACCACTACAAAGACGCCTATATAAGGTCGGAGAACAAAATGCATGAGACGCTTGAAAGAACCGTGCGCTTCCGATAAGCCCATCGGCATGACCAACCACTCATATAACCCAAACTTGGTTTTGAAAGTCGTTTTCCACTCATCACCCTCTTGAATGCGAATTTGGTAATATCCACTTTTAAGATCGATATTTGAAAAGATGGTGGCACCACATAATTCATCAAGCATGTCGTCTAAACGTGGAATACGGTGACGGTATCTAACGGTGATAGCATTTATCGGGCGACAATCGGAACACATGCAAAAACATCAATCTTTCTTAGGCACGAGAGTAACCGGAATGGCACAAGGGCTTAAGCTTTCACGTACATGACCTTTGTCGATGAGTTGTTGTACTTGTCATTGTATCTCCTTGGTTTCCTCGGGGTTGACTCGGTAAGGATCCTTGTTCAGAAGGGGTGCGCCTGGTATGAGGTCGATGCGATGTTCGATGCCGCAAAGTGGAGGTAGACCCGGCGGTAGCTCATCGGGAAAGACATCCGAGAATTCCTGCAACAAGTGAGACAACACTAAAGGTAGAGGTGGTGCAATGTTAGTAGGTTTGGCCTCCCCTTTGAATAAAAGCACAAGGTGAAAGACACTTGAAGGGTTCTCACACACTTCTCTCATCACACTTTTGGTGGCGAATAACACTAGTTGTTTCTTGTCGCTCATCGTGGAGTTGCTCATATGCGGCTTGTGGCTATCACTCTCTTTTTGGTGGCTCACTCTCTCACCATTATCTCCACGATGGTTGTTAGGTATGTGTTTGTCGGCGTCTACTTGATTTGGTGACATTGGGCGTGGCACGAACTCTTTGCCCTTCATCTTGAAGCTATAATGGTTAGTCCGTCCGTTGTGGGTGACGCCACGATCGTATTGCCATGGTCGTCCAAGAAGAAGGTGGCATACGGACATAGGGACCACATCACACTCAAGTGTGTCCTCGTAGGCGCCTATCTTGAAGGATACTTGCTTGGTGTGCTCGACGCGGAGAGTTCCCGCGTCGCTAAGCCATTGGACCTTGTATGGTTGAGGGTGCTTCGTCTTGATCAATTGTAGCTTGTCGCAAAGCTCTTCACTTGCCAAGTTATGACCTTGATGGAACGTCCATTGATGTCGGCCTTGGTGTGGAAGATGTGACATCGTTGATCTTCGTCTTGATGATGTTGAAGTGTCAAGACCTTGGAGACAGCGAGATTGAGACTCGAGTCATTGTCGCAAAACACTTGATGGTCTTCATCTTCATTCACTTGGCGATGCATAGCTACATGTTCAACGGCTTCCATCTCATCGTCGCTCATTGAGTCATAGGATCTGTCATCATTGATGATCATGGTGCGAACGGTCTTGCACTCGAATGACTTGTGGCCTCGTCCTTGGCATTTGAAACACTTGATCGAACTCGTCTTGGAGTTGTTGGTTGGAGTTGTAGATGATGAAGCTCTTGGCTTGAAGTTGTTCGTAGACGATGGACGACTAGATGTAGTCGCATTCTTGTAGCTTGACTTGTCACCGAAGCTTGTAGATGGCTTGGTAGAGATAGAAGGTGCCGAAGTCGTTGTAGCATGGTTGTAGGAGTCATAGTTCTTGGAGGCGAACTTGGAGTACTTGTAGTCCTCTTGAACTTGTCGCTCTGCTTTGGTTGCTTGGTGTACTAGCTCAAGGAGATTTGTGTATGGTTGAAACTCCGCAATCTTCTTGATAGCATAGTTGAGTCCATTCAAGAATCTCGCCATAGTTTGCTCTTCATCTTCCCTGATGTTGGCTCTTATCATGGCAATCTCCATTTCCTTGTAGTAATCTTCAATCGACTTGGTTCCTTGCTTGAGGTGTTGCAACTTTTTGAACAAGTCACGATTGTAGTGTGTTGGCACGAAACGTGCTCTCATGGCTTCCTTCATTTGACTCCAAGTAGTGATAGGTGGTTCGCCTTTTGCTTCTTGTATCTCAATGATTTGCTCCCACCAAATGAGAACATAGTTTTGGAACTCAAGGGACTCCGTTCCAATCTTCTTTTCTTCATCAAAGATGTGTAGGAGAAAGATCTTGTCAACTTTCAATGCCCATGAGAGGTAGTCTTCGGGATCAATGCTTCCGGAGAACTTTGGCATGGTGAATTTAAGCTTGCCAAGCGATGCTCTTCATTGTTTGCTTGCCTATTGTGAGGGCGGTCTTGATTTGGAGGATTGTCAACCTCATGGTCCTCTTGGCGAAGTTGATTCTCATTGTTATGTTGTGCTTGCCGAGTTTGTGGTTCTTGTTGAGCTTGTTGCTCTTGTCGCGCTTGAGGACGAACTTCTTATTGCATTCGTGGTTGGTGACGCCTCTCTTGCATCTCATCTCGAAGGAACTCCTCTTCTTGAGGAATGTTTCGATTGAGAGTTGCCACATTGCGATGTGAATCACGTAGGGCACGTTGCGCTTCAAGAGCTTGGGCTTCTCGACGTTGTTGTGCTTGACGTTGAGCCTCGGTGTCTTGTTCTTCTTGGTGTTGACGTGCTCGCTCTTCTTGTTGTTGGCGTAGTTGTTCTCGTTCTTGCGCTTGCTCAAGTGTAGCTTGGTTTCGATGATGTCGACTTTCTTGCTCTTCAAATAGCTCTTGGGAACTCTTGTCATGAAGGGGGTTCTGGATGTCATGTCGAGCTTGACGCGTGGCTTGACGAAGAGTGTTCGATGTAGGTGTACTTGAGCCGGATGTATAGTCGGTATGACGACTTGAGCGGCTTCGTCTTTGAGAAGATGTGTATGAGGAGCGTTGGTTTACTATCGAAGTCCGTAGCATGTCGAATTGATTAGACATGTTGGTGTTGATGATATCGAATTCCTCCCGCGTGCATGCTTCGAATTGTCGTGTGTCGACGGTGACTTGCTCAATTCGCTCTTGCATAGCTTCACTCTCTTGATGTAGAGCTCGTTGGACAGCGAAGAGATGTAGTTTGGTGACGTAGTTGTTCGATTCTTGAGGATCATCAAAGAGCGGGTTCGTAGATGTACTTGGCCTAT
The DNA here is from genome assembly GCA_902687465.1 of Secale cereale. Classification (NCBI taxonomy): domain Eukaryota; kingdom Viridiplantae; phylum Streptophyta; class Magnoliopsida; order Poales; family Poaceae; genus Secale; species Secale cereale. Next base: position 293,653,501 of record LR738713.1, read on the forward strand.
CCATGATTGCAAGAAAGAGTGTGAGTGGGAGAAACGAGAAGACAATACCAAATGTACCTTGACCAAAGTTGAAGATGGATGAATGATCACTCAATATTGTAACCCGGAAATAGCACTATTGGTACCACCTCTTGTCGATTCTGACACCTACAGAAGTAACGCTTTGAGTGGGGCTCGGTGAGGATAGAGGCACAATTTTATGCAAAAATGTGAGTAAGACTCAATGATGTTGAAAATGATTTGCAAATGAGCAAATGTCACAAGAGGACCAAAGGCTATCTAGGTACATGGTAACACACACGCAAATAGATTAATTGGGTCGTGCAAACCAAGGGTGAGCTGGAAATGCTCGTGTTGCACAACACTAGAGAGACGCTAGCATGATTGCTTCATAGGCGGATACGAGACTTGTGCACAACCTACTAAGCAAACACGCAACGACTTCTATCCCAAGTATGCTATATGCTTGTGGCTTCTATGCGATGATCCAAGATGATCAAGTATGGTACCGTATGATTCACAATGTTGAGATGTGATGCTATGGTTCTTGCTTAAAAGCTCTTTGCTTATCTTTTTCCTTTGCTTACAAGCTTGATTGGCTCTTTGTCTTTGAGCTCTTCTGCTAGAGTACTTATGCGATGCTTGTGGAATCGAGATAGCAAATGCGTATATGCTATGGTAACCTTGTGGCACAAGATATGATGATGAAATACCGTTAGGGCTTTCTATTATGAGAAGTCGTGACTCGATGATCACCAATGTGCACAAGTGTTGTTGCACGGCAATACTCGGATGGCTAGTCTCGAAGGGAAAGCTACGCAAAGTGGTCGATGCGGGTTTATCAATGCAATTGCAAGGTAGGATAAAAGTGTCGTCGATGTTACCGTCCTTGTCAAGGTTGAGAGGTGGTCTTGTCGATGTCGTTCCGTTCCGAGATAGCCAAAACACATAGGGAAACGGATAAACCACAACTCAAATGGGTCCAAGACAAAATGAGGCAAAATCGTATTGATGGCGGGCAGGCAAAGGTGCTGGTGGTGGGTTATATGTCGAGGTCGTTGCGGTAGCGGGGAGTAGTGGTTGTTGTGGTGGCGGAAATGGTGGCAAGGAAAAACTGCAGGAATGCAGCTTCGTCAGGGCAGTCCAGATGATCCGGATGATCGGCCGGATGATTCGGGTGGAAGCCGGATGATCTGGGTGTTTATCCGGATGATCCGGGTCGGTCAACTTGCTCGGGATGAACTCGGGGAGGAGCTGAAAAATTGGAGGAAAACGAAATTTTCGGGGATTTTGGGCGGATTTGAGGGTGGGGAAGGTGGGGGAGAGGTAAATCCACTTGCAACACAGCTTATCCACGGATCACAAGCAACAAAATCTCATCAAAATACACAAATCACAAAAAACAAATTATGGCTATTTTTGTGGGAATTTTCGAAATTGGACAAAAAACAACATAAACAAGCTAGAAAACAAGGTGTGGGGCTCCAAATTTGTGATCAACCTAGGCTCATGATACCATATGATGCGGGGTCAACCCGATCTAGGCCGATCTTTCACGAAATGGAGAGGATCCCACGAAGAATACGGAGAACACAAAGGGGAGAACACGGGAAAACGCAAGAGGAACACTCAAATAAACATGAAGATAGGCACACAAGTGCTAGATCCACGATACATAAAGAGATACACGATCCATAGTCAACAACGGACGATACAAAGGTAGTCTTCTCCAGGAGGAGGCCTTGAGGGTATCCCGTAGGATCTTCTCCGAAATGGAGGTCTTGAATCCTTGTGGATCTTCTCCGTAGAGGGGCCGCGGTCACTCTTGAGGAGATGAACCACTAGGTGGATGAGCAAAGCTCTAGGTTTTGAGCTATCACAATGCTAACCCTAGAAAGTATGGGTGGAGTACTATAAATAAGCTAGGAGGGGTGAAGGGGTACATAGGCCTCGGCCCAAAGTCATGCACGTAGGCACGGTTCGGGTGATCCGGATGTTGGTCTGGATGATCCAGGATTTGGGGCTCCAGATGATCAGAGGCGGCGTCCGAATGATCCGCCCGGGTCTTTTCTGCAGCAGGAGGTCCGGATGTCCGGGTCCTGGTCCGAATGTCTGGGCACGGCTGGATGATCCGGACTGGGGTCCGGATGATCCGGCTTCAGTGAACGAGCTTCGGGTGTCGGGATGCGCTTTATCCGGATCGTCTGGGCTAGGGTCCGGATCATTCGGGCTCTGCGCGGATCATCCGGGTCTCTGTCCGAATCATTCGGCCAATCTGGGACTTGGCAGATTTCTCCTCCATCTTCCTTCTTTGATTCCTCTTGTTCCTTCATTTCTCCATGGTCATTCTCGAGGTGCCTGAGTATGCATAGAGTTTCCGATGTGGGTAGTAGCCATGTCTCATGTGAGTCGAAATGAAGTTGAGAGAGGAGTGAAGTCACCTCGGTCTCGAGAGCTCGTGCATGAGCACGTGTCATGGTTCCACTTGGCACTTGGTGAGACAATATTAGGTCCATGGGGATGACCTTGGGATGCTCCGCATCAGGACTCCTGAGGTGGTGGTTGGGGCGGAAGGCCGAAGAGGCATCAGTTTCCGTCAGACGTTGGAGGTTGAGCGGCACTAGGCTTGGGTGGTGCCACACGCCGTATAGGAGGCGGAGGAGCGCCTCTGGGAAGGAGAGGAGCCCCGGGAGGGAGCACGTCGATGAGAGGGAGAAGATGGCCAGCAGGAGGAGCAACATGGAGAGGTCGAGGGGGATGGAGGTGGGCGCGGTGGAGAAGAGGGGCGTGGAAGGGATCGACGGATGGGCTTCTGTTGGGCTTCCCTTTATCCATTGTTACACCGACTCATCGCCTGCAGAACAGAGAGGCCTTTTCGGTTACCAGAGTGGAATTACACTTTTTTTAAATGCTCACATGGTGATCTGCACAAATATTGAAAAGAGTATTGATGAGGTGGCAATGTTGCTGAGGTGGATAGGCTGCATGTTGAGAGAAATAGGATAGTGAGGATGAACTATTTAGGTATTATAGATACATTTTACACGATCGCCCAAGATAAAAAGAGCACCAACCAAAATTGTGGTGTCCGCTTTGATGCAGCAAAGACCAATAGTCCAAAAGACACATATTATGGTTACATTGAGAAGATATGGGAACTTGACTATGGACGTGTTTTGAAGGTCCCTTTCTTTCGGTGCAAATGGGTCAATCTGACAAGAGGCGGGGTAACGGAAGACTCGCAGTACGGAATGAAAATAGTGGATCTCAACAATCTAGCATACAGAGATGAACCATTTGTTCTAGCCAATGATGTGGTGCAGATTTTCTATGTGAAGGACATGTCTACCAAGCCGAGAAAAAGAAAATATATGGAATCAAATACTTCATATGATGAGCCAAAGCGCCACATAGTTCTTTCAGGGAAAAGAAACATCGTGGGAGTGGAGGACAAGACAAACATGTCAGAAGATTATGAAAAGTTTCATGAAATTGCTCCCTTCATAGTGAATATTGACCTGAGCATCCAGTTAAATGATGAATATTGTCCATGGTTACGACGCAAAGGGACACACGCGAAGAAAAAGGTTTATACCCAAAGATTCCACTATAGGATGTGACCGGCTTCACTGTCATCACTTTCTTCTCTAGTGAGTTGCCGGACTTATATATATGGAAAGTCCCACTTCGGACAAACCGGAGGGAATCTTTGTAATAGCTAGGGTACTTATGTGTTTTGGCATTTGAAATGTGTACAAAATGGATAATCTATTTCAAAGTATCAGGGTTTCAGACGAAAACTCATATCTTACAAAGGCATTTCATTTTTTTAAATTTATTTCAACTCCAGACTTTTTGTGCGTTCAGTATGCACCATTCAAAGCCACATCATCAATTTTTAACCCTTTCTGACTTCATTTGCTAGTTTTCATGCATTTACTACTATTTTTGCGCTAAATGACCCTGAAATTGAAAAGCACTACAAATGAACTCTGAAAAGGTTGAAACTTGGCATGGTATCATCATTTCACCCACATAGCATGTGCTAAAATGTGGAGAGGGTTATCGCAAAAACAGGATGCACTTTGTGTACGAAATGGACAATCTCTTTCGAAGTATCAGGGTTTTGGACGAAAACTCATCTGTTACAAAGACATTTCATTCTTTAAAACCTATTTCAACTCCAGACTTTTTGTGCGTTCAGTATGCACCATTCAATGCCACATCATCAATTTTCAACCCTTTCTAACTTCATTTGCTATTTTTCATGCATTTACTGATTTTTTGAGCTAAATGACACTGAAATTAGAAAGCACTACAAATGAACTATGGAAATGTTGAAAGTTGGCATAGTATCATCATTTCACCCAGATAGCATGTGCTAAAAAGTTGAGAGGGTTAATGGCAAAAACTGGATGGACTTTGTGTACAAAATGGACAATCTCTTTCGAAGTATCAGGGTTTTAGACGAAAACTCATTGTTACAAAGGCATTTCATTTTTTAAAACTTATTTCAACTCTAGACTTTTTGTGCATTCAGTATGAACCATTATCAATTTTCAACCTTTTGTGACTTCATTTGCTATTTTTCATGCATTTACTGATTTGTTGAGCTAAATGACCCTGAAATTGAAAAGCACTACAAATGAACTCTGACAAGGTTGAAAGTTGGCATGGTATCATCATTTCACCCACATGGCTTGTTATCAAAAGTTGAGAGGGTTACGACAAGAACTAGATGCACTTCGTGTACAAAATGGACAATCCCTTTCGAAGTATGAGGGTTTCAAACGAAAACTCATCTGTTACAAAGGCATTTCGTTTTTAAAAACTTATTTCCACCCCAGAATATTTGTGCATTCAGTATGCACCATTCAAAGCCACACCATCAATTTTCAACCCTTACTAACATCATTTGCTATTTTCATGCATTTCTTGATTTTTTTGAGCTAAATGACCCTGAAATTGAAAGCACTACGAATGAACTCTGAAAAGGTTGAAAGTTAGCATGGTATCATCATTTCAGCCACATTGCATGTGCTAAAAAGTTGAGAGGGTTACAGCAAAAACTGGATGCACTTTGTGTACAAAATAGACAATCTGTTTCGAAGTATCACGGTTTCGGACAAAAACTCATCTTTTACAAAGGCATTTCATTTTAAAAATCTTATTTCAACTCCAGACTTTTTTTGCATTCAGTATGCACCATTCAAAGACACATCATTAATTTTCAACCATTTATAACTTTATTTGCAATATTTCATGCATTTACTGATTTATTTGAGCTAAATGACCCTAAAATTGGAAAGCACTATAAATGAACTCTGAAAAGGTTGAAAGTTGGCATGGTATCATCATTGCACCCACATAGCATGTGTTAAAAAGTTGAGAGGGTTATGACAAAAACTGGATGCACTTCATATACAAAATGGACAATCTCTTTCAAAGTATGAGGGTTTCGGACAAAAACCCATCTGTTACAAAGGCATTTCATTTTTTTAAACTTATTTTAACTCCAGACTTTTTGTGCATTCAGTATGCACCATTCAAAGTCACTTCATAAATTTTCAACCCTTTCTGACTTCATTTGCTATTTTTCATCCATTTATTGATTTTTCTTAGCTAAATGACCCTGAAATTGAAAAGCACTGCAAATGAACTCTGAAAAGGTTGAAAGTTGGCATGGTATCGTAATTTCACACACATAGCATGTGCTAAAAAGTTGGAGGGTTATGACGAAAACTGGATGCACTTCATCTACAAAATGGACAATCTCTTTCGAAGTTTTAGAGTTTCGGACGAAAACTCATCTGTTACAAAGGCATTTCATTTTTTTAAACTCATTTCAACTCTAGACTTTTTGTGCATTTAGTATGCACCATTCAAAGCCACGTCATGAATTTTCAACCCTTTCTTACTTCATTTGCTATTTCATGCATTTACTGATTTTTTGAGCTAAATGACCCTGAAATTGAAAAGCACTACAAATGAACTCTAAAAAGATGCAAAGTTGGCATGGTATCCTTATTTCACCCACATAGCATGTGCTAAATAGCTGAAAGGGTTACGTCAAAAATTGGATGCACTTCGTGTATAAAATGGACAATCTCTTTCGAAGTATCAGTGTTTCAAACGAAAACACATCTATTACAAACACATTTCATTTTTAAAATAACCTAAGAATTACCAAATTAAATATAATGATAAACATACTAATATTAAACGGCGGACAAAAGAATCACTGAAAAATCTATGTTTAAAGTAAAGTCATTCACAAACTAGTGATTCACACAAAATTCAAATAATTCAAATTAAACTATCCAAATTTGAAAACTACTGGCAGTCAAAGAAAGTGTATATTTTTTTTACCTATATCAAAAAGATTCACAAAGAAACTCTAAATAAAGCAAAAAAACAACTCAGAAAAAAGAAAATAAATAAAGCACAAAACAAAAAAAAACAAAAAAAAGCCTACTCGGCTACCACGGCCTGCATACGACTAGAAACCCAACCTGTAGTTGGGCCATGATGCAGGCCCAGAAGGCCCAGTAGGCCCAACAGGGCAGCACATGTTCATTAGGCCACAAAGGCCTGCTTAGAGAGGAGCTCGAAAGAGCTACCGCATTAGGGCTTATAAACCAGTGCCGACGCCCTTCGCTGGGTGAGGTGGGACTAAACATCCACCGAAGTATGCCGTGCCAGGAACAGGTCTTTTGTCCTAGTTGGTGGCTCCAACCGCGACTAAAGACCCCCTTTTAGTCCCGGTTGGTGCCTCCAACCGGGACTAAAGGCCTGGCTTCCCGTCGCTTGGCCTGGTGAAAATTCACCTTTAGTCCCGGTTGGTGGCTTCAACCGGGACTAAAGGTCTCCGCATATATATGCTCAGACTTAAAAAATTTCAGTTTCTCTGCTTCTTCGACCTCTTCGACATCGTCGCGCCGCCATCGCCGTCTCGCCTCCTCCGATGCCGGAGCTCGTTGCCGGCCCCGACGCCGGACGCGCCATCCTCCCCGAGCCCGACCGGACGCCGCCCGCGACGCCGCCGGCGCCCGCTCCACCCTGAGTTCCTCGTCTCGCTGCCGGCGCCGTTGCCGCCCCCGACTTGCCTCCCTAACCGTCGCCCTGCTATGAGCTCTCCCCCTTCTCCCTCGCCCCCTGTGCCGCCATGGCCACCCCTCCCCGAGCTCGCACACACACATGCATGAACACACACAGACACACGGTTTCTTAAGTTAGATGATTTATATGATTTTTGTATGTTTTAGTATATATGTATAACAATTTTGACCTTTTTGAGAAGAATTTTGAATTTTTTTCACTAGATGATTAGATGTATAGAAAAAAGTTGAGGAATTTTGACATTTTGATCTAGTATGTATAGAAATTAGTGTGTGTATATATATATAGGACTCCTATTCTGTACTCCTGGGAGTATGTACTCTCATCCCCAATATACCTCATATACGCATTAATTATACCTCTTTATCATTCTTAATATACTTCATTAAATATTCTAAGATACCCCAATATGAGTTTTGTTGAAAAAATATCATCTGCGACGTACTTTTTGTAATATACCTTTTTCATGTACAAACACATCAGTATATACGTAAACATTTAAAATATGTAGACTCACATGAATTTTTTCATGAAAATCATTCTGGGGTATCTAATAATTACTAATGAAGTATATTAAAAATAATAAGGAGGTATAAAAAATTCATCCATATGGTATATGAGGAGGGGGAGTACGTACTCCTAGGAGTACACAACCATTTTCCTATATATATATATATATGAATACAATGTATGAAAAAAGTTGATGAATTTTGACATTTGATCCAGTGTATAGCAATTAGTATTTGCAAAAGTTGCATATTTTAATGTCGTATTTGCAAAAGTTTATTATGTATTTGCAATTAGTATATGTATGTATACAATAGATTATCTTGGTCCTTCAAGGGATTTATCAAGGATGCCCCCATTATGGATGTGCACAAGTTGATCCATTTTTTCTGATCTCATCTATATATTCCTCTATATACCACGTTGTCTATTGTCAAAGTATTGAAGAAATGCATGGCTTCATCATTAGCCGGATGTAATAGGTGCATGATGGTACGAAGCTCTTCAAAGTTGTTTTGGAACAGAGTTCCTGATAGGATAATTAGTTTTTTGGTATGAAGTACATCAAAGGACTTCCAAATAGCGATATTCGGAAGGCTCTTGCTGAACTTTGTACCAAAAAGCTAATTATCCTATCCGGGACACCGTTCCAAAACAACTTTGGAGAGCTTCGTACCATCATGCGCTTGTTACTTCCGGCTAATGATGAAGCCATGCTTTTCTTGAATCCTTTGACACTAGACAACGTGACATATAGAAGGGTAGATGAGATCAGGAAAAATGTGGACCATTTTTTGCACATCCAAAATGGCGCCATTTTGTTAAATCCCTTAAAGATTAAGAGAATCCGTAATGATTCTGAATCTTGTTCCCTAGCCAGGGACTAAAGGTTCCTCGTATATAAGAAATCACAATCAAGCATTTAAAAATGTTAGATTTGCACATACTTTATTCTCGACATCTACGATGCCTGGCCCGCATCCTCATCGTCGGATTGGTGGCAAGGACCTGCTTCAAAGGCACAATGTCTGGGACTGGGCTCTGCCAGGCTAGCACTGGGAGGTGCTACCTTCCGGGGCACAGAGCTTGGTGAGGAACCGGGCTCCCGTCATTGACCTAGAGCTTCTTTGGTGGCGGTCGCGTGGGCCACTTTCGGTGCGGAAGCAGCTGACCCCGTGGAGGTGGTACGTCGCCGTGTCAGGGAGGAGGAGGAGCACGCCCGTTGCTACATTGTTGCGTTGGACGTCAGGTTCTCGAATACCTGGCAGGTTCTTCAGTTATCTCACCCGAGCTATGATCATGTGATGGTTTCTTCTCTTTGTGTGTCCACCACCCGCGCCTCAGGAACCGCGAGTGAACTAGATTATTCGATAATATTCGATCTGTATTAGCTAGTGATGTATTCGAGATAATATTCGAGATGTTGTATTCAAGATTATATTATTTGATAATATTCAAGATGATGTATTCGAGATTATATTCGATCATGCATATTATCTGGATTATTCGAGATGTATATATTGGTGATATTATTCCTTATTGATTGCATGCATGCATTCTAATTTGAATACTAAATTGTTTTATCTTTCTTCTGTATTAGTTAAATAAAATCTATGGACAATATCGACAGAGAAAGAGAAGAGACTATGTTCGACATCATACGCTCCCCGAGCCCAGATGAGAATGAGGACGACTCGCAATATCTGAACAATACCGGTGAAGGTATGATATTTGATGAAGACGAATGAAAAGATGAAGTCCAGAACAATGATGACGAAGGAAATGTTGTTCTTCAAATAACAAAGACCGGTGAGCTATATTTATATAAGGCATCTAGTCATCATCAAATGTTTTAATTGATTTGTATATATATTAACGAATCGATCTTTCTTCTTTTTTAGCCCTGCCGATCGAGCAAATCATCCACAAGCAGGCAGTACGAGGCCCGGCCAAAAAGTTGCAGGATGGCGTAAAGTACAACATCGATACCATCAAACCAAATGGCGAACCGCTTGAACCTAAGAAGAATGTGGACAAGTTTGTTTGTCAATGCAGAGTTATTGTCAGGGACCAAATCCCGACCTCCATTCAAGATTGGAATAAGACAACAAAGGGACATGAAGGAGTTACTTTGTCTCCGATAGAGCAAAAGTTCTACTTTGAAAATCACTCATATCACATTTGATGAGGACATCACTAACAAAGTTACACCCACAGCCCCAACTGATACATATACAAGACCAATTACTAGAGCTCGCGCACGCCAATTAAGTTACCAGGTACTTTTGTTTCTTGGTAATGATTCTAATGTTCATGAGAATATGATGCTGCCTAAATTGGATACATTTTTCTTGCTTACAAATGAAGGGTCTATCCACAATCTCATCGAAGGACGGGACACCTTTGCCTCTATCAAGTGGTATCAGATTTCCAGGTTGCTTGGTGAGATTTTACAGTTTTTCATAGATTAGATCGAGTCTGTTCTTCATACCTATAGTCCACGAAAAAGCCAAAGAAAATTAGGGTTAGTTCATCATATCCGAACCAATCTGAGCCATTACGTAATCTTTTCCGTGTTTGCTTAGTTGAATTTCCGGTTGCATCGTCGTGTCGAGTTGCTGGTCTTAGTGTCTAGTTCTTTAGAATTTTGAGTTCTGTTCACAGTTTGTCACGCCGCCGCCACACCATATTCATCGCTGCTGCCATACCACCACCGCTGCCATATCCCACCACCGCTACCACATACCACCACCGCTGCCATAACCTACAACTGTTGCCATATCCTACCACCATATATCCACCACCAATCCGAGTTCTTTTCATATTAGGTTTGTTCTCGAGATCCATCTAGTTTCGGATACACGTTTCCTTGCCTGCGTAGGTCTCGGAAAAAAAATCGGCAGGTGAAAATATTTTTTCCCTATCCTGTTTTTAGGCTTTTCTGAGTCTTTTGAGACACGTGTCATCATACTGTTTTTTACCGCACTTTTTCGTCGTCGCTGCCCTGATTCCAAAAATAAAAATTTCGTCAAAAAAATTCATGCCTATAAACTTAGTTTGACTTGGGAAGAGTTTTGGGACACTCGCCATTGTAGTGATTTTCGGCAAAAAAAGGAGCGCAAAAGAAGAGCGCAAAAAAAAAGAGGCAAAAAAATCAGAGTGTGCTTTCCCCTTGATTACGTGCAGCGCCATGATTTTGTTAGTGTTCTAGGCTCGCGTCTCTAGTACGGTCTAGCCTAGGACCAGAATAGTACCATCGTTGAGCATTTATACAACTTTGCATCTCTGAATTGATTATTTTTTACCCTTTTTGCTACCATCTTATAAGCCATCCTAGCTCCACATACATCTACGTCGTGCGTTTGACTCTCCCTGGTAATCTCTTTATCCAAGCTTTGAGAGTTTTGACTACCCCGGTTGCCGATCACCACCTGCTGCTGGGTAAGAACTGGTAAGAATTTGAGATTTGCTTGACGGATTTGTGACGCCCAACCACCACCATTTTCTAGTAGTCCGTAGGATCATATTTTTGTGTGTTTCTATTGCTGCTAACCATGCCAGGATCACAAGTTGATGAGACTGACTGGGAGAACATGACGAACAGGGAGTTGCATGATAAATTTCAGCAAATGATGGGTCAACAGGTAGAAGATGTGATGACCAGTTTTGACAACGCACTAGCGAGGATGGATGGCATTGAGAAGTCAATTGACACCAAGTTGGATGCCAAATTTGCTGAAGTGCTTGCGCATCTACCTCCACCTGCTGCACCATTGCACCACCAACAACCACCTTCACGTCGCAAAACAGCCCTCCACAAAGCGAGCTGTGTCGCTCTTTAGCCCGGCCAACCTGTTGGTGCTGATGTTGATACTTCTATGGCTCCTGCTGCTACTGAGGAGGAGGACGATTACACGGGAGATTACGAGGATGAGGTTGATCAAAATCAGAACTACATGCAACAACCAGCAACACAACCACCAGGTCGTCCACATGCAAATAATCGCAATGGTATGGCTGCACCACACCCTAGGGTACGAGATCATGACCATCTCCCTAAACTAAAATTGGATATTCCACCATTTGAGGGTAGATATGTTCCTGATATATATCTTACTTGGGAGTTAGAAACCGAACAACTTTTTACATGTTTAAAATATCCCGAGGAGAGACGTGTTGCTGCTGCTCTTTGTGCTTTCACTAGTTTTGCTTGTGTGTGGTGGTCTGAATATTGTAGATTATATCCGGATAATATTCCAACTGCTTGGGCTGCTTTGAAAACTGCTATGCGCACTCGTTGGGTTCCACCATATTATCAACGTGAATTACTTCAGAAATTGCAGCGTTTAAGACAAGGAAAAAATCGTGTAGAGGAATATTATCAGGAATTACAAACTGGCCTGATTAGATGTGGTTTTGTTGAGGATAATGAGGCTATGCTTGCATGTTTTATGGGTGGCTTAGATAGAGAGATTCAGACAATTCTAGAGTATAAGGAGTATAATAATATCACTCGTTTATTCCATCTTGCTTCCAAAGCTGAACGTGAAGTGCAGGATCGACAGGCCTTGGCGCGAACTAATTTTTCTGCAGGTCGACCTTTATCATGGACACCGCGTGCATAATCTACTTCGACACGTCCGGCTGCACCACCGCCTACTTCATCTGTCACTTCTAGCCGTGATAAAAGCAAACAGGCACCACCACCATCAACCAGGAGTACACCTTCCGGTCTTGCGCAGAGCTCTTCTTCATCCATGGCATCCACAGGGCCAACACATGATGTTATATGTCGTCATTGCATTGGTCGTGGTCACTATGCGAGCAAATGCCCATCTCAGCGTGTCATGATTGCTACTGAGGATGGTGGTTATGAGTCCGCTAGTGACTATGATGAGGAGATTTTGGCTCTTATTACACGTGAGGAAGATGGTGGAGATGATTTCGAAAATGAGACGCAATACATGGCTCCTAAAGACGCTGACAGGTATGAATGTTTAGTTTCTCAACGTGTTTTGAGTGTGCAGGTTACACAAGCGGAGCAAAATCAGAGGCATAATTTGTTCCATACAAAGGGAGTTGTGAAGGAACGTTCTGTTCGTGTCATCATAGATGGAGGGAGCTGCAACAACTTGGCTAGCATGGAGATGGTGAAGAAGCTATCTCTCACCACAAGACCACATCCACATCCTTACTACATCCAATGGTTCAATAACAGCGGCAAGGTTCAGCTAACGCGTACTATTCGTGTGCATTTTAGTATCTCCACATATGTTGATTATGTTGATTGTGATGTGGTACCCATGCAAGCTTGTTCCTTATTACTTGGTAGACCATGGCAATTTGATAAAAATTCTGTACACCATGGTATAAACAATCAGTATACTCTTGTTCATAAGGATAAACGTATTACTTTGCTTCCTATGTCTCCTGATTCCATTTTGAAAGATGATATTAATAGAGCTAATAAAGCAAAACATGAGCAAAATAAGAGTGAAAATCAGATTGTGGCAAAAGAATTTGAGCAACAAATGAAGCCTAATAACACACCATCATCTCATGATGCATCTGCAATTAAATTAAAAAGTGGATGTTTACTTGCCATCAAATCTGATATTGATGATCTAGATTTAAGCAAATCTGTTTGCTATGCTTTTGTGTGCAAAGAGGCATTATTTTCATTCGAGGACGTGTCTTCCTCTTTGCCTCCTATTGTCACTAACATTTTGCAGGAGTTCGCGGACGTCTTTCAACAAGACGTGCCACCGGGATTACCATCTATTCGAAAAATTGAGCATCAGATTGACTTAATTCTGGGTGCATCGCTACCCAACCGCGCACCATACTGTACCAATCCAGAGGAGACGAAGGAGATTATGCGTCAAGTACATGAGCTACTCAACAAAGGTTATATACATGAATCCCTTAGTCCTTGTGATGTTCCTATTATTCTAGTGCCGAAAAAGGATGGTACATCGCGTATGTGTGTTGATTGTAGAGGCATTAATAATATTACTATTTGTTATCATCATCCTATTCCTAGGCTAGATGATATGCTTGATGAATTGAGTGGTTCTACAATATTCTCCAAAGTTGATTTGCGTAGTGGATACCATCAAGTTTGTATGAAATTGGGAGATGAATGGAAAACAGCATTTAAAACTAAGTTTGGATTATATGAGTGGTTAGTCATGCCTTTTGGGTTAACTAATGCACCTAGTACTTTCATGAGATTAATGAATGAAGTTTTACGTGTTTTCATTGGACGATTTGTGGTAGTATACTTTGATGATATACTGATTTATAGGAGATCTTTGGAGGAACATTTGGAACATTTACGTGATGTTTTTATTGCTCTACGTGATGCACGTTTGTTTGGTACCCTTGGAAAGTGCACCTTTTGCACCGACCGAGTATCTTTTCTTGGCTATGTTGTTACTCCATAAGGAATTGAGGTTGATAAAGCCAAGACTGAAGCTATTGAGAGTTGGCGCAGCCCAAAACGGTCACACACGCGAGGAGTTTCCTTGGCCTCGCTGGATTCTATAGGCGTTTTGTGAGAGATTTCAGCACCATTGCTGCACCTCTCAATGAGCTTACAAAGAAGGATGTGCCTTTTGTTTGGGGTACTGCACAGGAAGAAGCATTCACAGTATTGAAAGATAAGTTAACACATGCTCCTTTACTCCAACTTCCTGATTTTAATAAGACTTTTGAGCTTGAATGTGATGCTAGTGGAATTGGGTTAGGAGGTGTGTTATTACAAGATGGTAAACCTGTTGCATACTTTTCTGCAAAATTGAGTGGGCCTAGTCAGAATTATAGTATTTATGATAAGGAATTATATGCTCTTGTTCGGACTTTGGAAACATGGCAACATTATTTATGGCCCAAAGAATTTGTTATACATTCTGATCATGAATCTTTGAAGCACATTAAAAGTCAAGCAAAACTGAACCGTAGACATGCTAAATGGGTTGAATTCATAGAGACTTTCCCTTATGTTATTAAACACAAGAAGGGAAAACAAAATGTTATTGCTGATGCATTATCTCGTCGTTATACTATGCTTTCACAACCTGACTTTAAAATATTTGGTTTGGAGACCATCAAAGATCAATATGTGCATGATGCTGAATTTAAATATGTATTCCAGAATTGTAAAGAAGGGAGAACATGGAACAAATTTGTTGTTAATGATGGATTTGTGTTTCGTGCTAACAAGCTATGCATTCCAGCTAGCTCTGTTCGTCTTTCGTTGTTGTAGGAGGCGCATGGAGGAGGATTAATGGGACACTTTGGCGTGAAGATGGAGGACGTACTTGCTACCCATTTCTTTTGGCCAAATATGAGACGGGATGTTGAGCGTTTTGATGCTCGTTGCACTACATGTCAAAAAGCTAAGTCATGACTCAATCCTCATGGTTTATATATGCCTTTCCCTGTCCCTAGTATTCCTTGGGAAGATATATCAATGGACTTTGTTTTGGGTTTACCTCGAACAAAGAAGGGGAGGGATAGCATATTTGTTGTCGTGGATAGGTTCTCAAAGATGGCACACTTTATACCATGTCATAAAAGCGATGATGCTGCTAATGTTGCTGATTTGTTCTTTCGTGAAATTATTCGCTTGCATGGTGTGCCAAATACTATTGTTTTAGATCGTGATCCTAAATTTCTTAGCCACTTTTGGAGATTTTTATGGGCTAAGTTGGGGACTAAACTGCTTTTTTAGTACTACTTGTCACCCCCAAACAGATGGACAAACCAAAGTAGTCAATAGAACTTTGTCTACTATGCTTAGGGCTATTTTGAAGAATAACAAGAAAATGTGGGAAGAATGCTTGCCTCATATTGAATTTGCTTATAATCGTTCGTTGCATTCTACTACTAAGATGTGCCCTTTTGAAATTGTCTATGGTTTCCTACCTCGTGCACCTATTGATTTGTTGCCTCTTCCATCTTCGGAGAAGGTTAATTTTGATGCTAAACAACATGCACAATTGATCTTAAAGTGCATGAGTTAACTAAGGAAAATATTGAGCGCATGAATGCTAAATGTAAACTTGTTGGAGATAAGGGTAGAAAACGTGTTGTCTTTGCACCTGGAGATCTTGTTTGGTTACATTTGCGTAAGGATAGGTTTCCTAATTTGCGCAAATCAGAGCTAATGCCACGTGTTGATGGTCCTTTCAAGGTGTTAGAGAAAATAAATGATAATGCATATAAACTTGAGTTGCCTGTAGATTTTAGGGTTAGTCCCACATTTAACATTGCAGATTTGAAGCCTTACTTGGGTGAGGAAGATGAGCTTCCGTCGAGGACGACTTCAATTCAAGAAGGGGAGGAAGATGATGACATCACTAACAAAGTTACACCCAGAGCCCCAACTGATACGTATACATGACCAATTACTAGAGCTCGCGTACGCCAATTAAGTTACCAGGTACTTTCGTTTCTTGGTAATGATTATAGTGTTCATGAGAATATGATGCTGTCTAAATTGGATACATTTGTCTTTCTTACCAATGAAGGGCCTATCTTGGACAAGAAGGATGAACATTGGAGCAAGATCAAGCATGGAGATGATGGCATGCGCAAGGGGAACGATAACGGAGGTACAAGTGATGATTTCAGGACTTTGAAGCCACCATAATGAGTGCGTGAAGCCTTGGACAAAATATACAAGATCCTATTTCGTAAATTTCGTCCATAGGATATTATAGGTGTTGCGTCACCTTATTATTGGGCCCGGCCCATGTAATTTCGAAATAGACAAGTATAGTCTGTTTTTAGAGTCTGTATGTGTGGGCAAAACCGAGTTAGGGTTGGTTTCGGACCCCTTCTCCAAGGGGACGCGAAATTCCCCTCTCTTTCCCCATATATACAGCCCTTAGGGCATCATTTAGTCTTTGAGTTTTGTTCAGATTAAAGTTCGCCATAGCTGCAACTTCGCGTACTTCGTTTGTGTTCAATGACCAGACAAAGGCGTCACCGAACCCCACCTTGATTAATAAAGCTTTCCTCTTATATTCGCAATATCCAGATTGCAATCTCAGTTTCTTGCTTGTTCTTCGTTTGCCTGTAGGAAACAGACCTTCGTGGTCAGGTTGATCGTGCTCCGGCATGGTCAATAACCTCTCGGAGTTGATTTAGCAATTGCTAAGGCGCGACGTCCTCGCACGTTCGTAGTCGGATCGTCAAAGTTGACTTCCTCCAAAACAATAGCCACCATGTCAGGCCCAAGATGCGATTCTATCCCAATCACGTGACACTTACGTGATTGGGGCACAACCGCATTTCGGGCGCTTAGCAAGATGGATATCATTACGTCGTACGATTACATACATACATGGGGGATACAACAACTCATACAAGTCACATGAATACAACAACATCAATACAAGGCATCCGACTACGGATGCAAACATGAAAAGCTCAACGACATCCATCTGCTATCCCAGGCTGCCGACCCGGAACCTAACCCAAGACTGAAGAAGGAAAAAGAAAGAACTCCAACACAATGATCATCGCTCTCACGTCAAGACATCGGAAACCTGCACCTGCAACTACTGTTGTAGTATCTGTGAGCCACGAGGACTCAGCAATCCCATAACCATGGGTAACAAGACTAGCAACGCTTAATAGGTAGGAAGAGGTAAAGTGGTGAGGTTGCAGCAGCGACTAAGCATATATTTGGTGGCTAACTTACGAGTACAAGAATAAGATGAGCATCTACGCAAACGGTCGCAAACTAGTAATGATCACTAAAGATCCTGAACTACTTACGAGTCAAACATAACCCCACTGTGTTCTCTTCTCCACATGAAAAGAGACAGTTACGGTTACTCACACAGTTGTGTGTTTTATCTCGGATCCTCTGTCAAGTTTTCTACAACCGGACATTAACAAATTCCAATCTGTCACATAACCCCGGGCACGGCTTTCGAAAGATCATAACCCTGTAGGGGTGTCCCAACTTAGCCCATCACAAGCTCTCACGATCAGCTGAAGTAATAATAATTATTACCC
>LR738713.1:293684440-293782375 GCA_902687465.1 Secale cereale
ATTGTCAGGGCATGGACGTCGATCATGTTGATCGAGTCATCTGGTAATCCAGCGGGGGCAACAGGGACAAAGTGGGGTCACTTGTGGGTCAACAACCAACCTATACTAAGCAGTTTATGATAAACATGTAAGGTATGAAAGCAGGTAACAAGAATATGCTATGCATTAGAATAGGGTCATAGAAAATATTAGCAGTTCTAATGCAAGCATAAGAGAGAAGGGAATGGGCGATATCGGAATGATCAATGGGGGGGGGGTTGCTTTCCTAGTTGCTCGGCACACAGATACGGGCCCTCGACGGTGAAGTAGTCGATCACCAGATCAACAACGGTCTCGGGGTCTACCGAAATAGAAGTAACGTAGGGGAACACAATAAATAACAGAGCAAGCAATTGCATCACAAAGCAGGACATGGCAAAAGTTGGTGCTAGGGTGACCTAACGTAGTGCTACACATTACGGATGAAGGGAAGGGCATCCAAGAATGTTTTTCCGGTGTGTGTCATTTTCCCGATAGATGAAAGAGAGGGAAAGGTTCCATGTTGAGTAGGTTAAACGGGTGTGGAAGGTATGTGGGTGACATATTCAAATTCGTGTTATTTTTCTAAACATTTTTCATGTATAAATTGTTTTCATTCGAGCTACCGATTATTTTATATGATTTTTCAAAGATTTAAACATTTTCTAAAATATCTGATATTGTTTAATACGAGTTTGACCAAGTCAAATTGACTGGTCAAATAGAGAAGGGGGTGACCCACATGTCATAGGCTCTACCTAACAAATAAATAAATCTAACTTATTTAATTGGGGGGCCTACATGTCATCTACTACTAGACTAACTTAGCATTAATTGACCCTAAGCTAAACCTACTATAATTTAAAAAGTGCTGGCTATATTAGTGAACAAAACCCAGCCGAGCCACTCACACACACATCACACATACACTACACACACACGCTTTGCACACAACACACACACATACACAACCCAGACACATCATGCAGCAACTAGAGCAGCAGCAAGGCAGTGCAAGCATCGGCTTGAGCAAAACTACGGCGGCGGCGGCAACAACTATGAGCAACAGCTTAGCAGGAGCTAGCAAAGCAATAGCTAAGGCAAAAGCAGCAGCGGCAGTAGTAGGAAAACAACAGCAGCAGTAGTAGTAGCCATCGGATGGCAGTAGAACGGAGCACAACATCGAGCGGGAGCAGAGCAGCAAGCAGGGCCACGGGCGCGGCCAGAGGCGAGGCGGGGCGCATAGGAGGCTGTAGGCACGCGCCTTGGTGCGGCCAGGGAGAGGCGGGCGCGACGGGGCGCTGGCATGTCCAGGGGCGGCTGGGTGTGGCGAGCACAGCCATGTGCGAACGGCAAGTGCGCAAGGGAGCGGCAGCGGCCACGGAGTAACTCAAGCGGCAGCAGTAGCAGTGCGTACGGAGCAGCATCAGCTTAGAGCACGCACGCACATGTACGCGGAAGCGCAGCTCTCTGAAGCTCGTTCCATGGGGAACAGCGGGGTTGATGAGGACATCACTAACAAGGTTACACCCACAGCTCCAACTGACACATATACATGACCAATTACTAGAGCTCGCGCACGCCAATTAAATTACCAGGTACTTTTTGTTTCTTGTTAATGAATCTAATGTTCATGAGAATATGATGCTGCCTAAATTGGATACATTTGTCTTGCTTACAAATGAAGGGCCTAGCTTGGACAAGAAGGATGAACATTGGAGCAAGATCAAGCATGGAGAAGATGGCATGCACAAGGGGGACAAGAATGGAGTTACAATTGATGATTTCAGGCCTTCGAAGCCACCATAATGAGTGCGAGAAGCCTTGGACAAAATATACAAGATGCCACTTCATAAATTTCCTCCAGAGGCTATTATAGGTGCTGCGTCACCTTATTATTGGGCCAGGCCCATATAATTTCGAAATACTTGAGTATAGGCTGTTTTTAGAGTCCGTATGTGTGGGGAAATAGGGTTGGTTTCGGACCCCTCCACCAAGGGCCACGAAATTCCCCCCTCTTTCCCCCATATATACAGCCCTTAGGGCGTCGTTTAGACTTTGGGGTTTTGTTTAGATTAAAGTTCGCCATAGCTGCAACTTCGCGTACTTCGTTTGTGTTCAACGACCAGACAAAGACGTCACAGAAGCCCACTTGATCAATAAAGTTTTCCTCTTAAATTCGCAATATCCAGATTGCAATCTCAGTTTCTTGCTTGTTCTTCGTTTGCCTGCAGGAAACAGACCTTCGTGGTCAGGTTGATCGTGCTCCGGCGTGGTCAATAACCTCTCGGAGTTGGTTTAGCGATTGCTAAGGCTCGACGTCCTCGCACGTTCGTAGTCGGATCGTCAAAGTTGACTTCCTCCAAAACGATAGCCACCATCTCATCGAAAGACGGGACACCTTAGCCTCTATCAAGTGGTATCAGATTTCCAGGTTGCTCGGTGAGATTTTACAGTTTTTCGTAGATTAGATCGAGTTTGTTCTTCATACCTACAGTCCACGAAAAAGCCAAAAAAAAATTAGGGTTTGTTCATCATATCCGAACCAGTCTGAGCCTTTGCATAATCTTTTCCGTGTTTGCTTAGTTGAATTTGCGGTTGCATCGTCTTGTCGATTTGCTGGTCTTAGCGTCTATTCTTTTAGACTTTCAAGTTCTGGTCATAAGTTGTCACGCCGCCGCCGCAACATCTTCATCGCTACTGCCACATACCACCACCGATCCGTATCCATATACCACCACCGCTTCCAAATACCACCACCGCTGCCATACTCTACCACCACATATCCACCACCAATCCGAGTTCTTTTCGTTCTAGATTGGCTTTCGAGAGTCTGGAGACCCCTGGGTAGTTTTTTGGCTAAAATTTCGACATGTGAAAATATTTTTTCTCTATCCTAGTTTTGGGCTTTTCTGAGTCTTTTGAGACACGTGCCACCATACTATTTTTTTACCACACATTTTCGTCGTCGCTGCCGTGATTCCAAAAAAAAAATTGTCAAAAAAATTTCGTGCCTATCATCTTAGTTTGACTTGGGAAGTGTGTTGAGACACTCGCCATTATATTGATTTTTGGCAAAAAAAAGCGTGTTCTAGGCTCGCGTCTCTAGTACGGTCTAGCCTTGGACCAGCATAGTACCGTCGTTGAGCGTTTATTCAACTTTGCATCTCTGAATTGATTATTGCTGACCCCTTTTGCTACCATATTATAAGCCTTCCCAGCTCCACATACATCTACGTCGTGCGTTTGACTCTCCCTAGTAATCGCTTTATCCAAGCTTTGAGAGTTTTGACTACCATGGTTGCCGATCACCACCTGCTGCTGGGTAAGAACTGGTAAGAATTTGAGATTTGCTTGTCGGATTTGTGACACCCGCCACCACCACCACTTATTAGTAGTCTGTAGGATCATATTCTTGTGTGTTTCTATTGCTGCTAACCATGCCATGATCACAAGTCGACCAGACTGACTGGGAGAACTTGACGAACAAGGAGCTTCATGATAAGTTTCATCAAATGATGAGTGTACAGGTGCAAGATGTGCTAAACAGATTTGACGAGGCCATGGAGAAGATAGATGGCATGGAGAAGACGTTTGAAACAAAGCTCGATAACAAGTTTGCTGAATTGCTTTCGCGTTTTCCACCACCACCGGCTACTGTAGCTGTCCCACCTCTACAACAACAACAACAACAACAACAACAACAACAACAACATCGCCTTCCAAATCAAGTGGGACGAGCACAGCGCGTTCCCCTTGAGCCTGGTCAAGCTTCTGTTGCTGCTGTTGATGTTTCTGTAGCTCTTGCTGCTTCTGCAGAGGTGGAGGACCATTACGAGGATGAGGTTGACCAAAATCAGAACTACGTGCAACAACTAGCACCACGACCACCAGGTCGTCCTCATGCATATCATCACAACGGTAGGGCTGCACCACCACCTGAGGTACATGACCATCTTCCTAAACTGAAATTCAATATTCCACCATTTGAGGGTAGATATGTTCCTGATATATATCTTACTTGGGAGTTAGAAACTGAACAACGTTTTACATGTTTACACTATCCCGAGGAGAGACGTGTTCCTGCTGCTGTTTGTGCTTTGACTAGTTTTGCATGTGTTTGGTGGTCTGAACATTGTAGATTATATCCTATTCCAGCTACTTGTGCTGCTTTGAAAACTGCTATACGTACTCGTTGGGTTCCACCATATTATCAACGTGAATTACTTCAAAAATTGCAGCACTTAAGACAAGGAAAAAATTCTGTAGAATAATATTATCAGCAATTACAAACTGGCTTGATTAGATGTGTTATTGTTGAGGAGAATGAAGCTATGCTTGCACATTTTATAGGTGGATTAAATAGAGAGATTCAGACCATTCTAGAGTATAAGGATTATAATAATATCACTCGTTTATTCCATCTTGCTTGTAAAGCTGAACGTGAAGTGTAGGGTCGACATGTATTGGCGCAGACTAACTTTTCTGCAAGTCGACCTTCATCATGGACATCGCGTGCACCCTCTAATTCCACACAATCTACTGCACCGACACCTCCATCAGCTGTTACCTACAGCCGTGATACAAGGAAGCAGGCACAACCACCATTATCTGGCAAGAGCACACCTATTGGGCCTGCACAGAGTTGTTCTTCTTCCATGGCATCAACAGGGCACACCAGTGATATTATTTGTCGTCGTTGTAAGGGAAGAGAACATTTTTCGAGATAATGCAAATCTCAGCGTGTGATGATTGCTACTGAGGATGGTGGATATGAGTCCGCTAGTGACTATGATGAGGAGACTTTGGCTCTTATTACACGTGAAGAACACGTTGGATACGATTCTGATCATGAGGCGCAATACATGGCTCATGAAGATGCTGACAGGTATGAATGTTTAGTTGATCAATGTGATTTGAGTGTGCAGGTTACACAAGCTGAGCAAAATCAGAGGCATACTTTGTTCCATACAAAGGGAGTTGTGAAGGAACGTTCTGTTCGCGTGATCATAGATGGAGGGAGTTGCAACAACTTGGCTAGCATGGAGA
Source organism: Secale cereale (assembly GCA_902687465.1). Taxonomy (NCBI): domain Eukaryota; kingdom Viridiplantae; phylum Streptophyta; class Magnoliopsida; order Poales; family Poaceae; genus Secale; species Secale cereale. The sequence continues at coordinate 293,689,508 of LR738713.1, forward strand.
TGGTGGAGAAGCTATCTCTCACCACAAGACCACATCCACATCCTTACTACATCCAATGGTTCAACAACAGCGGCAAGGTTAAGGTAACACGTATTGTTCCTGTGCATTTTAGTATCTCGACATATGCTGATTATGTTGATTGTGATGTGGTACCTATGCAAGCATGTTCCTTATTACTTGGTAGACCATGGCAATTTGATAAAAATTATGTACACCATGGTAGAAACAATCAGTATACTCTTGTTCATAAGGATAAACATATTACTTTGCTTCCTATGACTCCTGATTCCATTTTGAAAGATGATATTAATAAGCTAATAAAGCAAAACAGGAGAAAAATAAGAGTGAAAATCAGATTGTGGCAAAAGAATTTGAGCAACAAATGAAGCCTAATAATAAACCATCTACTGTTGCTTCTGAAATTAAATTGAAAAGTGCATGTTTATTTGCCACCAAATATGATATTGATGAGCTAGATTTTAGCAAATCTGTTTGCTATGGTTTTGTGTGCAAAGAGGCATTATTTTCATTCGAGGACGTGCCGTCCTCTTTGCCTCCTGCTGTCACTAACATTTTGCAGGAGTTCGCCGACATTTTTCCACAAGACGTGCCACCGGGATTACCACCTATTCGAGGGATTGAGCATCAGATTGACTTAATTCCCAGTGCATCGCTACCCAACCGTGCACCATACTGTACCAATCCTGAAGAGACGAAGGAGATTATGCGTCAAGTACAGGAGCTACTCGACAAAGGTTATATACGCAAATCCCTTAGTCCTTGTGCTGTTCCTATTATTCTAGTGCCGAAAAAGGATGGTACATCGCGTATGTGTGTTGATTGTAGAGGCATTAATAATATTACTATTCGTTATCGTCATCCTATTCCTAGGCTAGATGATATGATTGATGAATTGAGTGGCTCTACAATATTCTCCAAAGTTGATTTGCGTAGTGGAAACCATCAAATTTGTATGAAATTGGGAGATGAATGTAAAACATCATTTAAAACTAAGTTTGGATTATATGAGTGGTTAGTCATGCCTTTTGGGTTAACTAACGCACCTAGTACTTTCATGAGATTAATGAATGAAGTTTTACGTGCTTTCATTGGACGATTTGTGGTAGTATACTTTGATGATATATTTATTTTTAGCAGATCTTTGGAGGAACATTTGGAACATTTACGTGTTGTTTTTATTGCTCTACGTGATGCACGTTTGTTTGGTAACCTTGGAAAGTGCACCTTTTGCACCGACCGAGTCTCTTTTCTTGGCTATGTTGTTACTCCATAGGGAATTGAGGTTGATAAAGCCAAGATTGAAGCTATTAAGAGTTGGCCGCAGCCCAAAACGGTCACACACGTGAGGAGTTTCCTTGGCCTTGCTGGATTCTATCGGCGTTTTGTCAGAGATTTCAGCACCATTGTTGCACCTCTCAATGAGCTTAAAAAGAAGGATGTGCGTTTTGTTTGGGGTACTGCACAGGAAGAAGCATTCACGGTATTGAAAGATAAGTTGACACATGCTCCTTTACTCCAACTTCCTGATTTTAATAAGACTTTTGAGCTTGAATGTGATGCTAGTGGAATTGGGTTAGGAGGTGTGTTATTACAAGATGGTAAACCTGTTGCATACTTTTCTGAAAAATTGAGTGGGCCTAGTCTGAATTATTCTACTTATGATAAGGAATTATATGCTCTTGTTCGGACTTTGGAGACATGACAACATTATTTATGGCCCAAAGAATTTGTTATACATTCTGATCATGAATCTTTAAAGCACATTAAAAGTCAAGCAAAACTGAACCGTAGACATGCTAAATGGGTTGAATTCATAGAGACTTTCCCTTATGTTATTAAACACAAGAAGGGAAAAGAAAATGTTATTGCTGATGCATTGTCTCGTCGTTATACTATGCTTTCACAACTTGACTTTAAAATATTTGGTTTGGAGACCATCAAAGATCAATATGTGCATGATGCTGAATTTAAAGATGTATTGCAGAATTGTAAAGAAGGGAGAACATGGAACAAGTTCGTCGTTAATGATGGATTTGTGTTTCATGCTAACAAGTTATGCATTCCAGCTAGCTATGTTCGTCTTTTGTTGTTGCAGGAGGCGCATGGAGGAGGATTAATGGGACACTTTGGCGTGAAGAAGACGGAGGATGTACTTGCTACACATTCCTTTTGGCCAAAGATGCGACGGGATGTTGAGCGTTTTGTTGGTCGCTGCACTACATGTCAAAAAGCTAAGTCACGACTCAATCCTCATGGTTTATATATGTCTTTTCATGTTCCTAGTGTTCCTTGGGAAGATATATCTATGGACTTTGTTTTGGGTTTACCTCGAACAAAGAATGGGAGGGATAACATATTTGTTGTCGTGGATAAGTTCTCGAAGATGGCACACTTTATACCATGTCATAAAAGCGGTGATGCTGCTAATGTTGCTGATTTGTTCTTTCGTGAAATTATTCGCTTGCATGGTGTGCCAAATACTATTGTTTCAGATCGTGATACTAAATTTCTTAGCCACTTTTGGAGATGTTTATGGGCTAAGTTGGGGACTAAATTGCTTTTTAGTACTACTTGTCACCCCCAAACTGATGGACAAACTGAAGTAGTCAACAGAACTTTGTCTACTATGCTTAGGGTTGTTTTGAAGAATAATTAGAAAATGTGGGAAGAATGCTTGCCTCATATTGAATTTGCTTATAATCGTTCGTTGCATTCTACTACAAAGATGTGCCCTTTTGAAATTGTCTATGGTTTCATACCTCATGCACCTATTGATTTGTTGCCTCTTCCATCTTCGGAGAAGGTTAATTTTGATGCTAAACAACGTGCTGAATTGATCTTAAAAATGCATGAGTTAACTAAGGAAAATAATGAGCGCATGAATGCTAAATGAAAACTTTTTGGAGATAAGGGTAGAAAACGTGTTGTCTTTGCACCTGGAGATCTTGTTTGGTTACATTTGCGTAAGGATAGGTTTCCTAATTTGCGCAAGTCAAAGATAATGTCACGTGCTGATGGTCCTTTCAAGGTGTTAGAGAAAATAAATGATAATGCATATAAACTTGAGCTGCCTGCAGATTTTGGGGTTAGCCCCACATTTAACATTGCAGATTTGAAGCCTTACTTGGGTGAGGAAGATGAGCTTCCGTCGAGGACGACTTCAATTCAAGAAGGGGAGGATGATGAGGACATCACTAACAAGGTTACACCCACAGCTACAACTGACACATATACATGACCAATTACTAGAGCTCGCGCACACCAATTAAATTACCAGGTACTTTCATTTCTTGTTAATGAATCTAATGTTCATGAGAATATGATGCTGCCTAAATTGGATACATTTGTCTTGCTTACAAATGAAGGGCCTAGCTTGGACAAGAAGGATGAACATTGGAGCAAGATCAAGCATGGAGATGATGGCATACGCAAGGAGGACAAGAATGGAGTTACAATTGATGATTTCAGGACTTTGAAGCCACCATAATGAGTGCGAGAAGCCTTGGACGAAATATACAAGATGCCACTTCATAAATTTCGTCCAGAGGCTATTATAGGTGCTGCGTCACCTTATTATTGGGCCAGGCCCATGTAATTTAGAAATACTTGAGTATAGGCTGTTTTTAGAGTCCGTATGTGTGGGGAAACAAGAGTTAGGGTTGGTTTTGGACCCCTCCACCAAGGGCCACGAAATTCCCCCCTATTTCCCCCATATATATATCCCTTAGGGCGTCGTTTAGACTTTGGGGTTTTGTCTAGATTAAAGTTCGCCATAGCTGCAACTTCGCGTACTTCATTTGTGTTCAACGACCAGACAAAGACGTCACAGAACCCCACTTGATCAATAAAGTTTTCCTCTTAAATTCGCAATATCCAGATTGCAATCTCAGTTTCTTACTTGTTCTTCGTTTGCCTACAGGAAACAGACCTTCGTGGTCAGGTTGATCATGCTCTAGCGTGGTCAATAACCTCTCAGAGTTGGTTTAGCGATTGCTAAGGCGCGACGTCCTCGCACGTTCGTAGTCGGATCATCAAAGTTGACTTCCTCCAAAACGATAGCCACCATCTCATCGAAAGACGGGACACCTTAGCCTCTATCAGGGGTAGAAGGGCACGGGTCAAAGGGGAAAATGAGTGGAATCGATCGAAGAGCTCACCCTGGTTCTCATGGACGAGGTTGTGAGGGCGGGGGAGCTCAGGAGGCGGCGAATCAGACGACAAACGACGGCGGACGTGGCGGGGAAGACAACTCGATCTCAAAATTTGACGGCATCCCGGCTCGACCTGGTGCTAGTACAGGATGAAGGGGAAGGTGCGGTCTTCCTGGACTTGCTCCCGCATGAAGGCGACGACGGTGGCCACGACGGTGGTGATGATAGCTTTGGCTCCTCTTCCAGATCGAGTGCGAGGGGAGAACAAGAGAACCGGGGTCTAGGGTTTGTCCCTGGGGGTTGGGCTGTAGTTATCCATCGTAGGGATCCGACGGATGCTCGACACGACCTCATCGGGAGCGTGGACGGGCGCACGGCCTCCACCTCGCCTCTATGAACAGAGGAAAGGGATGACCAAGTGTAGCTGGGCTAGGTTGCACTATGCACTGATGAACCAAGGGAATAATTATTGTTGCGAGAAGCTTCCATGATAAGATCTACATCATTCTCATGGGCATGAACGCAAAGTTCAAGGTTGACTCCCACTTCTTCAATGCATAACCCTTCGTTCATTTCTGTCTTTCGATGGAGTTGTAAGTGTTGAAATTTTATCTGGCAAAACACCAAAAAAGTATGACTCATGAAAACTCTTGGGTTCACACAGATTCGGGAAGGCATAGGTTCAACCCATAGGGGCATCTTAGGAACATATACCGCAAACTTCAAGAGTAGATAGCACAAGCTCGAAGGTAGAGCATGGTTGTCTAGAACAGAGGATACGATTTACAAAAGGCATTCTGTATCACTGGAAGAACTCACGATAATTTTAAAGTGAAGGACACTGCCAGATAACAATCCAATAAAGGATGTAATGTGAGTATCGGTACTCAACCTGAGGAAGAAAGAATGCAAAGTCATCAAATTATGGAATAATTCATCGCTTAAATACAAAGGAATTATGATTTCCATATCAGTGTATCAGAATCAAATGCTCTGATCAACAAGTAAGTTGACTAGACTAGATCGACAATCAATCAAGGGTTGCCTTGCCAAGAACCAGCTCATGTCCGGAGTGACGTCTGGGCCGATGGGACAAAATTTAGTTTCAACTGGCGATTGCGACCATTCACAAACATATCGAAGCAAGGGCTCAAAATGTCGATGACAAAGCATACTAATGAACATTGCTAGAGATATGGAAAGTAAGCATAATGCAAGCAGACCAGTCTTTGGAGAGTAATAGTTGGCAGAGGATTATTGGAAGATCAGATAGTATTTCCAAAATACCTTGTGAATCATATGAACAACTAGTAATGAACAATTCCTCTATAAGTGTGAAGAAATATTAATTGGGGTATTCTTGCAGCAAGGACTGCAAGTCAGTGGCACATGGAATTCTTAAAAGTCAAAGAATAATTCGATGTATCTTGTCACAACAAGAGAATCTGGGAATGATTGTATAAACAACAAGTGTATGCCGTTATCCATAAGGATATATCAGTGGTAGGGAATTACAAAGGCGGAGGGCACAAGGGCCTCGGGAAATCATCGAGTAGTATCTTCTGATGAAGCAGGAGATCATCTGGAATGAAGGGCTCTCCAGGAGGAAGTATTACGAGAACCTAGAGTTAGAGCTGGTAAAATCTTTTAACCCGAATAGAAGAGAGATTAGAGTCCTAGAGTAAAGATAAGGAATAAAAGATCCTTATACCACCCAATGGCGACGTGGGCCCGTAAGCCACACAACCATGTTAGTAAAAGTTTTTTTAATGACTAGACCCGACTTCGGCCAAGGAGTTGGAAAGGGGGTTCCTACAGGCAGTCGGCTCTGATACCAACTTGTGACACCCCGATTGGACCGTACACTAATGATGCACGCAAATGTGTACGACCAAGATCAGGGACTCACGGGAAGATATCACAACACAACTCTAGACACAAATAAAATAATACAAGCTTTATATTATAAGCCAGGAGCCTCGAGGGCTTGAATACACAAGAGTTAGTGGAAGCAACAATATTTGAGTACAAACATAAGTTAAACAAGTTTGCCTTAAGAAGGTTAGAACAAAAGCAACATGATCGAAAAGGCAAGGCCTCCTTCCTGGGAGCCTCCTAACTACTCCTGGTCGTCGGCGGGCGTCACATAGTAATAGGCACCCTCGTGTTGGTAGCAGTCGTCAAAGGTGGCATCTGGCTCTTGGACTCCGCCATCTGGTTGCATCTACCAAGAATAAAGGAAAATGGAGAAAAGAGGGAGCAAAGCAACCGTGAGTAATCATCCAAAGTACTCGCAAGAAAGGATCTACATTACTTATGCATAGGTATCAACTAAAAGGGCTATTATCTGTGGACTAAACTGTAAAATGCCAGAATGAAATCGGCAGAAGCTAGTCCTATTGAAGACTAGCATCTTCTGGAAACCATCGTCTTGCAGTAAGAGGAGGGAGTAGAGTAGTATAACATAAGTAGTATTTATGTTGTTGTCAATGCCCCGGGATCCTTTCTAGACTCCCGGAGCCACATATCCATTTCATGCCTTAGCATCCAGTTCTAGTTGTATCAATCGGGATACAACTTCGAGCATCCGTAACCGTAGGACAGGCTATCGATAGATGTTTTCTTCCCTGCAGGGGTGCACCAACTTACCCACCACGCTCGCTTAAACTCCGGTCGGACATAGTTTACTGGGTCATGCCCGGCCACGGCCAAACGATACGCCGCAACCCGACCTAGGCTTAATAGAGAGGTCAGCACACCGGACTAAACCTATGCCCCCAGGGGTCTTGGGCCATCGCCTCGGGAACTCCTGCACGTTGCGTGGGCGGCCGGTGAGCGACCTAGCTACCTCCTTAAAAAGGCAGGTGCCTACGCAGTCCAACCTGGCGTGCGCTGCTCAGTCACATGACGTCAATTAAGCTTCGGGTGATGCATACGACGTAGAATGCCCATACTATGCCCACGTGATAGCTAGTGCTATCTGGGTAGAGGCCCCTCAGATCAAATATCCAAATCGTACTGGATTAGGAACGCGCGGTAACGAGGAGAGACACACGAGCGATGTGACCACATCGCCTCGTCTCAAGGACCCGCGGCAAGGGCCAAGAATGCCCGGCCACGCCTCATAATTATCTCGCGGGCACCTTTCATGTCAACCCGGCTCCATATCACCCGCAATTAAGCTCGCGCGGGTACCCCTCAGGGCCGACCTGTCTTTAGTAACATGGTTTAGTGTAAAGTCATAGTAACCATAGTAACCGTGTGTCTATCACCAATGGGAACCCTGAGGAATCACCCTCGATGGAATTCGATCTGATGTTATCGTCAAGGTGAACGAAGGAGGAATCACCCTCAAGGTCCACTCTTGAGGAGTTGCACCACATTGTCGTTATCGGGAGTGGAGAAGAAGGAATCACCCTCGATGACCACAATCGAATAGCTACACTACATAGATCTCATCATAAGTGTTATACGAGGTATCACCCTCAGCACTTGATAGTAACTCTGCAGAGTCGTACAACTAGGGGGGTGATGTGTGGTGTCTGGGCCTGGACGTCGATCACGTTGATCGATTCATCTGGTAATCCAGTGGGGGCAACAGGGAGAAGGTGGGGTCACTGGTGGGTCAACAACCAACCTATAATAAGCAGTTTAGGATAAACATGTAAGGTATGAAAGCAGGTAACAAGAACATGCTATGCATCAGAATATGATCATACAAAAACAGTAGCAGTTCTAATGCAAGCATAAGAGAGAAGGGAATGGGACATATCGGCATGATCAATGGGGGCGTGGGGTTGCTTGCCTGGTTGCTCGGCGGACAGATACAGACCCTCGACGGTGAAGTAGTCGATCACCGGATCAACAACGGTCTCGGGGTCTACCGGAAAAGAAGTAACGTAGGGGAACACAATAAATAACAGAGCAAACAATAGCATCACAAAGCAGGACATGGCAAAACATGGTGCTACACGTACAGATGAAGGGGGGGGGACATCCAAGAATGTTTTCTCGGTGTGTGTCATCTTCCCGACAGATGAAAGAGAGGGGAAGGTTCCATGTTCAGTAGGTTAGATGGGTGTGGAAGGTATGTGGGTGACATATTCAAATTCGTCTTATTTTTTTGAACTTTTTTCATATATAATTTATTTTCAGTCGAGCTATAGATTATTTTATATGATTTTTCAATGATTTAAACATTTTCTAAAATTTCGGAAATTGTTTAATATGAGTTTGACCAAGTCAAATTGACTGGTCAAATAGTGAAGGGGGTGACCCACATGTCATAGGCTATACCTAACAAATAAATAAATCTAACTTATTTAATTGAGGGGGCGCTACATGTCATCTACTACTAGACTAACTTAGCATTAATTAACCCTAAGCTAAACTTACTCTAACTAACAAGTGCCGGCTATATTAGTGAACAAAACCCAGTCGAGCCACTCACACACGCAACACACAAACGCTACACACAACACACATAAATACACACACATCACACATCCACTAGAGCAGCTGCAAGGCAGTGCAAGCATCGGCAGGAGAGAAACAGCGGCGGCGGCAGCAACTTTGAGCAGCAGCTTAGCAGGAGCTAGCAAAGCAGCATCTAAGGCAAAAGCATAGTGGCAGTTGTAGGAAAACATCAACAGTTGTAGTAGTATCCATCGGAAGGCGGTAGAAAGGAGCACAACATCGAGCGGGAGCAGAGCAGCAAGCAGGGTCGCGGCCACGGCCAAGGCGAGGCGTGGCACGCAGGAGGCTGTGGGAACGCGCCTTGGCAAGGTCAGGGAGCGGCGGACGCGACGAGGCGCTGGCACGTCCAGGGGTGGCTGTGTGTGGGAAGCACATCCATGTGCGAACGACGAGCGCGCAAGGGAGCAGCAGCAGCCACTGAGCAACGCAAGCGGCAGCTGCAGCGGTAGCAGTGCGTACGGAGCAGCGGCAGCTTAGAGCACACACGCACACGTACGCGGAAGCGCAGAAGCTTTCTGAAGCTCGTTCCATGGAGAACAGGGGGTAGAAGGGCATGGATCGAAGGGGAAAACGAGTGGAATCGGTCAAATAGCTCACCCCGTTTCTCGTGGACGAGGTTGTGAGGGCGGGGGAACTCAAGAGGTGGTGAATCTGACGACGAACGATGACGGCAGTGGTAGGGAAGACGGCTCGATCCCGAAATTTGACGGCGTCCCGGCTTGACCTAGTGCTAGTAGAGGACGAAGGCGAAGGCGGCGGTCTTCCTAGACTTGCTCCCACGTGAAGGCAACGACGTTGGCCGCAACGGCGGCGATGGCGCAGTGACCGCAGCTTCGGCTCCTCTTCCAGATCTAGTGCGAGGGGAGAACAAGAGAACCGAGGGTCTAGGGTTTATCCCCGGGGGTCGGGCTGTACTTATCCATAGTAGGGATCCAACGGATGCTCGACACGACCTCATCAGGAGCGTGGACGGGTGCACGACCTCCAACTCGCCTCTGTGAACACAGTAAAGGGATGACCCAGTCTAGCTGGGCTAGGTTGCACTATGCACTGATGGACCAAGTGTACAGTGGGTCTTTGACCCCTGTTTTCCTTTTCTTTCTTTTTTTACTTTGTTAGAGATTAATTTGGGTGACCAAATGACTTTAGTTAAATATGAAACTTGGCCCAATAATACTAAGTACTATTCTTGGACTACATAGAAAGTTTGGAATTTAATTGATTTCGTAGTATTTTATTTTTAATAGGAAAGAGCTATATGGGGCTGTTTTGGTCCAGTTTTAATTAGCTTAGGAGCATCCAATTACTCCAAAAGATTTTGTTCTTATATGACAATTACTTAGTGATTATTTGCAATATTATGAACATTTTTGTCCTAGTGTTGGCTGAAATAAAATTTGGACATTATATTATAAATTTGAAATTGACTTTCATTTTTATCAAGTGGAAATTTTGCTTAGTTAATCTTGATGACATTGCACCATTGGTGTGAGGTCACTGTATCATAACACTGGGGTGTTACACAATGGTTCAATAATAGCGGCAAGGTGAAGGTAACACATACTGTTCGTGTGCATTTTAGTATAGCTACATATGTTGATTATGTTGATTGTGATGTGGTACCCATGCAAGCATGTTCATTATTACTTAGTAGACCATGGAAATTCGCTAAGAATTCTGTACAGCATGGTAGAAATAATCAGTATACTGTTGTTCATAAGGATAAACATATTACTTTGCTTCCTATGACTCCTGATTCCATTTTGAAATATGATATTAATCGGGCTAGTAAAGCAAAACAGGAACAAAATAAGAGTGAAAATCAGATTATGACAAAAGAATTTGAGCAACAAATGAAGCCTAATAACGCACCATCATCTCTTGTTGCATCTGAAATTAAATTAAAAAGAGGATGTTTACTTGCCACCAAATCTGATATTGATGATCTAGATTTCAACAAATTTGTTTGATATGCTTTTGTGTGCAAAGAGGCACTATTTTCATTCGAGGACGTGCCTTCCTCTTTGCCTCCTGCCGTCACTAACATTTTGCAAGAGTTCGATGACGTCTCTCCACAACACGTGCCACCGGGATTACCACGTATTCGAGGGTTGAGCATCAGATTAACTTAATTCCCAGTACATCGCTACCCAACCGTGCACCATACTATACCAATCCAAAGGAGACGAAGGAGATCATGCATCAAGTACACGAGCTACTCGGCAAAGGTTATATACGCGAATCCCTTAGTCCTTGTGTTGTTCCTATTATTCTAGTGCCGAAAAATGATGGTACATTGCGTATGTGTGTTGATTGTAGAGGCATTAATAATATTACTATTCATTATCGTCATCCTATTCCTAGGCTAGATGATATGCTTGCTGAATTAAGTGGCTCTACTATTTTCTCCAGAGTTGATTTGCACAGTGGATACTATCAAATTTGTATGAAATTGGGAGATGAATGGAGAACACCATTTAAAACTAAGTTTGGATTATATGAGTGGTTAGTCATGTCTTTTGGGTTAACTAATGCACCTTGTAGTTTCATGAGATTAAAGAACGAAGTTTTACGTGCTTTCATTAAACAATTTGTGGCAGTCTACTTTGATGATATACTGATTTATAGCAAATGTTTGGAGGAACATTTGAAACTTTTACGTGCTATTTTTATTGCTCTCTGTGATGCACGTTTGTTTGGTAACCTTGGGAAGTGCACCTTTTGCACCGATCGAGTATCTGTTCTTGGCTATGTTGTTACTCCACACGGAATTAAAGTTGATAAAGTCAAGAATGAAGCTATTGAGAGTTGACGAAAGCCCCAAACAGTCACATAAGCGAGAAGTTTTCTTGGCCTCACAGGTTTTTATAGGCATTTTTTGAAAGATTCAACACCATTGCTGCACCTCCCAATGTGCTTACAAAGAAGGATGTTCCTTTTGTTTGGGGTACCGCACAAGAAGAAGCATTCACAGTATTGAAAGATACGTTCACACATGCTCCTTTACTCCAACTTCCTGATTTTAATAAGACTTTTGAGCTTGAATGTGATGCTAGTGCAATTGGATTAGGAGGTGTGTTATTACAAGATGGTAAACATGTTGCATACTTTTATGAAAAAATGAGTGGGCCTAGTATGAACTATTGTACTTATGATAAGGAATTATATGCTCTTGTTCGGCTTTTGGAAACATGGCAACGTTATTTATGGCCCAAAGAATTTGTTATACATTCTGATCATGAATCTTTGGAACATATTAAAAGTCAAGCTAAACTAAACCGTCAACATGCTAAATGGGTTGAATTCATTAAGACTTTCTGATAGAGGCGAGGGTCCCAATCTTTCGATGAGATGATAACTATCGATTTGGTGAAGAATGACTTCGACGATCCGACGACAAACATGCATGACGTTGCGCCTTAGTAACCGCTAAATCTCCTGGGGTTACTGACGATGCCAGAAGGACGGCCAGCCTAACCTCGAGGGTCTAATCCTACATGCTATCGAAGAACAAGCAAGAATATGATAAAGCAATCTGAATATTGCAAATATAGATGAAGTATTGATGAAAGCGGGGATCAGAATGCGGTCTTGGTCTGGTCGTTGGACACAAACGAAGCACACAAAGTTGAAATGGGTAACTTTTAACTAATCAAATCCCCAACCAAAAAGCTACTAGATTGATCTAACTATATAGGAGCAAGGGGTGGCAGCCAAGGAGGTGGGAGGACATCCCAAGGCAGCCTAAAACTAACCCTAAGTCGTACAAGGCCCATGGGCCCAAGTGGAGGTGATGCAACACCTGTGGACTCGTTGTATGACTCGGATTCTACTTCAATGTCAGATTGTTTCGTCTATATCTCAACACTTCGAACGAATTTGAAGGTGAACCCAATTGGGTTGGAAAGTGCACAAAATATATTTTCCAAGAAAAAAGAGTCATCCAATTCGGAGTCCAGATGAATGGGATATTGGCGTTTTGAATCAGGTATGCCTATGTAGTCCGAGTCTGAGTCCAGAACGTGAGAGACTTGGACTCTATGTTCTCTTGGGCCAAAAGTGACGTGAGAGGACTTTTTGAATAACACCTAAACGTCTCTTTTTCCCTTATCTTCATTTGTGAATTGTACAAATATTGCATACACCTGCAATTAGACATGGCACAAAAGTTTGTGAAGTATTTCTGTCCTAGATAATATAAATAAATTAATGCACAGTTTGCATTCAAAATCACCTCACAAATATGTATGTATGTAATATTTTTTGTTGTATCCAATATAGTAATGTCCTCATCACCCCCCCCCCCTTCAAAGCAAAGCGGTCATCAGCGTTGCTTAATCAGAAATGTGGCTAACAAAAGAGACAAGGTGTCATGTTGTATATGTATATGCCATCCATTTTTTACTTCCCTTGATTTTTGCACATACGACACATGTATACATGAGTAACTTTCATATGTCATAAAATATAAAGACAAAATATCATCACAAGAAGTAGAAGGCATGAATATATTGCAACTCATTCTGCACATATAAGTGAAGCTCTTATTCATATCAAAAGATTGACAATGCTCATTATTAAACCATCCCAACATTGGTGAATAAACTTTAATAGTTTCATAATTACATGCTACAACATGCTTAAATAAGCAAACATGCAACCAGTCATTTGACACAGAATCATCATCAATATTAGAGATCATATCAAAATGATTGAACATTGGCATAATTATTTTCGAATGCATTTGATGCAAATCCGATTTATTACTTGATTCACATGGTTATTTCACATCAATAGTTAATTCAATGGTCCACATGAAATTGTTGATAATTCAATTGTGTCATCACACGTCACATTCATAATAGTAGCAAAATTCTCTAAAATAGATGGTGTGCTCAAGTGAACAGGTAACTCAACACATGATATATTCAAGTTAACTAGGCATTGATGATCCTCATGTGAAGTTATGTGAGCAATACCTTTAGTGTTACCTTTTGGCAATGACTTAGACGATGTAGGTATATATGATGGTAATATACCATAGACTTGAGGTGATGTCGCGCTCACAATCTGAGGTGCGGCCGCTCTAGCAGGTGCATCGAGGGAGGATACAACCATTATTGGTGAGCATGAATTGGAATAGTAGTTGTCGTAGTCTCCCAATGCATATTCCTGCATTTGTCTCTCAAAGCTACAACCACTAACATACATACCAGTAATACAACACGAATGTCATGGTTCAAACCACTAAAAAATATTCTTTGTATCATCCTTGGATTCATCTATGTCACAATGATGCATATATGATTTTAACTCATGGTGGTAAGCATTAACAGTGTTCCTGCCTTGTTTTAATTGTTCTAATTTGCGAAGCAATTCATGACGATAGTAAGCAGGAACAAATTGATGCCTCATTATAGCTTTCAAATCTTTGCAAGTTGTGCGTTGGTTATCAATGTTTTTCTTACATTGCACACTCCACCAAATAGAAGCAAAATCAGTAAATTCTCGAGTGGTAGCACGTACTTAAAGCATGGCTAGCAAAAAATTGTTCTATCCCAAGCTCCCAAGCAAGATAAATCGTAGGATTAAATCTACCCTTAAATTGCGGTACAGAGAAAACCTGACCATATGCTTGTGTGCGTTGTCGCACCTCTCGTAGTGGCGGAGATGTGTCCGTCCTCCAATAACTTCTATCTCCGGAACCTGTCATGATTAGTCGAAACAAGAAACAAAATTCTAGAATAATGTTCCTATGAACTACTAGGATTTGGTGGTGAAGTGCTCACAGTATAGCAAATATTAGTGTCTTACAAGTTCTTACCATGCAGTATGTGGTGACCGGCAACCAGCGGTGTCGAATAACTCCAAAGATTGAGTAAAACGATTACTAGGTGAACGTATGTATACACGGTGTAGAAATATGTGGAACTTGGAAGGCTTAAATATATGGTAGCAAAATATTAGCAATAATCAATTCAGAGATGCAATGTTGAAGAAACGCTCAATGACGGTACTATGCTAGTCCAAGGCTAGACCGGACTAGAGACGTGAGCCTTGAACACTAATGGGCTCATTGCGTAGCAGAACTAGCAGAAACAAAGGATATGAAGTAGCCCTGGTCAGCAAGATTTATGTGAAGATCACAATGACACTGAAGATACTGATGAGAAAGAACTAACAAACATGATATAACAAAAATTGTTTCTCCAAACTTTTTTCCTTTTTTTTCTTCCCCTATTTTTTCCTTTTTTATCTCACACGTTTTTTACTTTTTTTCTTCTCTTTAATTCTCTCACATTTTTTCTTCTCTTTTTTGCCTTTCCAAACGAACTTGATAAGATGCAGATTGGATCTAGGAAAGAAGCGAACGACCTGAAATGTGATTATGACACTGAACGTAGGGGATCACGTGGTGGAAATTGATGGGAGGTGGTGGTTGGCAGTGGTGTGGAAGATGGTGATGGTGCGGTGGTGATATATGGCAGCAACAATGAAGATCGTGCAGCGATGGCGGGACAAATTGTGAATAGAACTTGAAAGTCTAAAGGACTAGACACTAAGGCTAGCAACACAGCAGGATGATGCACCTGCAAATTCAACAAAACAACACAACGGACAAAAAATTGCAAAAGGCTCAGATTGGTTTAGATATTATGAACTAACCCTAATTTTTTGTGGGTTTTTCTTGGACATAAGTACGAAAATGGACCTAATCTAGGGATAACTAGAAATTCTTACCGAGCAACCTGAAAACTTATACCACTTGATAGAGGTGAGGGTCTCGATCTTTCGATGAAATGATAAGTACAAACGTGCAATCGCCAAACCAATCTTCTGAGTTACTCACAATGCCAGAAGCACAATCAGCCCGACCACGAAGGTCCAATCCTGCATACAATCAAAGAACAAGCAAGAATATGTAAAGAAATCTGAATATTCCAAATATAGATGAATTATAGAGAAAGGTGGGGATCCAAAAGCGGTCATGGTCTGGTCGTTGGACACAAACAGAGTACAGAAAGTTGCAATGGCTAACTTTTAACTAATCAAATCCCCAGCCAAAAAACTACTAGATTGTCTACTTATATAGGAGCAAGGGGTGGCGACCAAGGAGGTGGGGGCATCCCAATGAAGCCTAAAACTAACCCTAGGTCATACAAGGCCCATGGGCCCAAGTGAAGGTGATGCAACACCTTTGGACTTGTAGTTTGACTCGGATTTTGCTACAACGTCCGACTGTTTCATCCACATCTCAACTCTCCGAGCGAATTTGAAGGTGAATCCAATTGGGTTGGAAAGTGCATGAAATCTACTTTTCAACAAAAAAATAATCACCCAATTCGGAATCTGAATGAAAGACCTATTGGTGTTTTGAGTCAGGTATGCCTGTGAGTCCAAATCTGATTCCAGAACGTGAGAGACTTGGACTCTATCTTCTCTTGGGCGAAAAGTAACGTGAGAGGGCTTTTTGAAATGTACATGAACGTCTATTTTTCCCTTATCTTAATATGTTGATTGTACAAATACTCCATACACCTGCAATTAGACATGGCACAAAAGTCTGTGAAGTATTTTTGTCCTGGATAATATAAATAAATTATTGCATAGTTTGCATTCGAAATCATCTCACAAATATACATGTATGTAATATTTTTGGTCCTATCCAAGGTGGTAATATCCTCATCACTTTCCCTTATGTCATTAAACACAAGAAGGGTAAAGAAAATGTTACTACTGATGCACTGTCTCGTCGTTGTACTATACTTTCACAACTTGACTTCAAAATATTTGGTATGGAGACCATCAAAGATCAATATGTGTATAATCCGGAATTAAAAGATGTATTGCAGAATTGTAAAGAAGGGAGAACATAGAACAAATTCATTGTTAATGATGGATTTGTGCTTCGTGCTAACAAGTTACGCATTCCAGCTAGCTCTATTCATCTTTTGTTATTGAAGGAGGCACATGGAGGAGGATTAATAGGACACTTTGGCGTGAAGAAGACGGAGGACGCACTTGCTACACATTTATTTTGGCCAAAGATGAGACGGGATGTTGAGCGTTTTGTTGCTCGCTGCACCACATGTCAAAAAGCTAAGTCATGACTCAATCCTCATGGTTTATATATGCCTTTGCATGTACCTAGTGTTCCTTGGGAAGATATATCTATGGACTTTGTTTTGGGTTACCTCGAACAAAGAAGGGGATGGATAACATATTTGTTGTCGTGGATAGATTGTCAAAAATGGCACACTTCATACCATTTGATAAAAGCGATGTTGTTGCTAATGTTGCTGATTTGTTCTTTCGTGAAATTATTCGCTTGCATGGTGTGCCAAATACTATTGTTTCAGATCATGATACTAAATTTCTTAGCCACTTTTGGAAATGTTTATGGGCTAGGTTGGGGACTAAACTACTTTTTAGTACTACATGTCACCCCCAAACTGATTGACAAACTGAAGTAGTCAATAGAACTTTGTCTACTATGCTTAGGGTTGTTTTGAAGAATAACAAGAAAATGTGGGAAGAATTCTTGCCTCATATTGAATTTGCTTATAACCGTTTGCTGCATTCTACTACTAAGATGTGCCCTTTTGAAATTGTGTATGGTTTATTACCTCGTGCATATATTGATTTGTTGCCTCTTCCATCTATGGAGAAGGTTAATTTTGATACTAAACAACGTGCTGAATTGATCTTAAAAATGAATGAGTTAACTAAGGAAAATATGAGCGCATGAATGCTAAATATAAACTTGCTGGAGATAAGGGTAGAAAGTGTATTGTCTTTGCACCTGGAGATATTGTTTTGTTACATTTGCGTAAGGATATGTTTCCTAATTTGTGCAAGTCAAAGGTAATACCACGTGCTGATGGTCCTTTTAAGGTGTTAGAGAAAATAAATGATAATGCATATAAACTTGAGCCGCCTGCAGATTTTGGGTTTAGTCCCACTTTTAACATTGTAGATTTGAAGCCTTATTTGGGTGAGGATGATGAGATTCTAATGGGGATGTCTTCATTTCAAGAGGGGGAGGATGATGATGACATCAATACGATTGGTACACCGACTACCCCTGCTGCTATACATACTGGACTAATTACTAGAACTCGCGCACGCCAATTGAATTACCAGGTACTTTCGTTTCTTGGTGACAATTCTAATGTTGATGAGAATATGATACTTCCTAAATTGGAAACATTTGTGTTGATTACTAATGAAGGGCCTAGCATGGACAAGAGGGATGAACACTGGAGTAGGATCAAGCATGGAGACGAAGGCGCGAGCGAAGGGAACCATAACGACGTTTCTAGTGCAGATTTCAGGGAAAATATACAAGATGCCCTTTCATAAAATTCGTCCATAGCTTATTTTAGGTGTTGCGCGACCTTATTTTTGGACTAGGCCCATGTAATTTCGAAATAAAACTTCCTAGGCTTTTTTTAGAGTCTGTATGTGTGGAGAAACAGAATTAGGGCTGCTTTTGGACCCCTCCTCCAAGGGCTCACGAAATTCCCCCTATTCCTCCATATATAGAGCCCTTAGGCCATCGTTTAGACCATGGGTTTTGTTTAGATTAAAGTTCGGCATAGCTGCAACTTCACGTACTTCATTTGTGTTCAACAACCCGAGAAAGACATCAGAGAACCCGACTACATAAAGCTTTCATAAATTTGCAATATCCAGATTGCAATCTTAGTTTCTTGCTTGTTCTTCATTTGCCTGCAGGAAACAGACCCTCGTGGTTAGGTTGATCGTGCTCCGACATTGTCAATAACCTCTCGGAGTTGGTTTAGCGATAGCTAAGGCGTGACGTTGATGCGGAGCATCCCACGAGCATCCCCATGGACGTATCTACGTCTCCCAGGACACCACTTGGTCCTATGACTAGAGCCCGAGCCAAGGCTATCGAAGATAAGGTGAACTCACTCCTCTCCAAAATACCACTTTCCTCATATGAGACATGACTACTACCTAAGGCGGAAACCCTATGCATGATTAGGTACCTAGAGGACAGACGTGAAGATGCTACACCAAGTGAACAAGACGGCGAGGACAAGTTCTGCGACCAAGAGAAGAAGCTGCCAGAAAAGCTATAGCCACTGGA
This sequence comes from Secale cereale, assembly GCA_902687465.1. Lineage (NCBI taxonomy): Eukaryota > Viridiplantae > Streptophyta > Magnoliopsida > Poales > Poaceae > Secale > Secale cereale. Next base: position 293,708,273 of record LR738713.1, read on the forward strand.
CGACCGGTCCAGACCGGACATCTGCCCCTTGAAGGCCGCGCCAGCCAGAAGAAGCCAGGCCAGCGAACGCTACAGCCACCGGACATCCGACAAGTATCGTACAAACGACGACCTCCAGCCTCCAGACGACTGAGATCCACCGGACGACTGGCGAACAGACAACTGAGCCCCTCCGGAAATCCGGAGCCACGTATGAGAAGGAAATTAGCGGAAGTCCGAGCCTTTCGGACAACCAGCGATCGAACGTCCGACACTTGTGTGCACCAAATGTGTTGGGGCAAAGCCCATGTAACCATTCGCCCTCCTAGACTATATATACTCTATCCCCTCCTCCTAGTTAGGGTTAGCATTATGATAGCTCATCTTAGACCTAGAGCTTTGCTCATTTGAGTGGTTCTACCCCTGCGAGAGATCGTGGCCCCTCTACGGAGAAGATCCACACATGATTCAAGACCTCCTCACGGAGAAGACTACCTTTTGTATCGTCCGTTATTGTGTTTGGATCATTGTGTCACTCGTGTTATTCATTGATCTAGCATATGTGTGATTGTTCTTGTCGTTCTTTAGTGTTTTCCCCTTGTGATTTATCCACCTGTTCGTCGTGTACTTCGTGGGACCCCCTCCATTTCATGAAATATCGGCCTTACAGTCTCCACCCTACATCATCTTGGTATCATGAGCCTAGGTTAATCACGAATTTCGAGCCCCTACTCTTGTTTTCTAGCCTGGTTTTGTTGATTTGGTCCCAATTTTGAAAATTCCCCACAAAAATAGCCCCAATTTTTTTGAGATCTGTTGGTACGATGAAGTTTTGTTGGATTTGGTCCGTGCATTTTCTTTGCCATGAGTGGATCTAGCTTTTCCTAACCTTTTCCCCAATTTTAACCCACAAATTCGGCCAATTTTGACCATTTTGGCCGCCCCATCCACGAACCCTAGCTGTTGTTCCCGTGCCCGTAATCGTGCAGGCACCGGACATTCGACAGTCACCGGACGTTCGTGACCAGTCGTCCGACCACGACTATCCCTGACGAAACTGAATTTTTTTTAGTTTCCCATACACTTCCGCATACGCATACGCACTCTTATACCACCTATACTTCTGCACCAATTTACGCAAACCACCAACCTTCCCACAACCACCCTTGCTTACCTGCTACCAACTACAACAATTTTGACTCGTTTTGCCTTGGATCATCTGAGTTGTGGTTTATCTGTCGCCTTGGGTGTTTAGGCTAACTTGGATTGGAACGACATCGACAACACCACCTCTCAACATCGACAATGATGGTAACATCGATGACACCTTGTATATCCTACCTTGTATTTGCATTGATAACCCTCATCGACATTTTGCGTAGCTTTCCTATCTAGACTAGCCATTTGAGTATTGCCGGGCAATGACACTTATGCACATTAGTGGTCATCTTGTTGAAGCATCATCACGAAGTCATCTTGGTATCATCGATACGAGCTTAAATTGCATCGCATACAATATCGTGGTATCATCTTGATATCATATATCGTATTGGTATCTTGACATCATCTCTTGTGTCACAAGGTTGTCATAGCATATACACAATTTCTATCTTGGTTCGAGAAGTTTTGCATACGTGCCCTAGCAAAAGAGCTCAAAAAGAAAGAGCCAACCTAGCTTTTAAGCAAAAGAGAAATATAAGCAAAGTGCTTTTAAGCAAGAACCATAGCAACATTAAGATTGTCATACTTGATCATCTTGGATCGTATCATCGAAACAACAAGCATATAGCATACATGGGATATAAGTCGTTGCAACTTTGCCTAGTAGGTCGTGCACAAGTCTCGTATCCGCCTATTGTGCAATCGTGCTAGCGTCTCTCTAGTGGTGTGCAACAAGAGCATTTTCTGTGGATTCCACATTTTACGCTCATTCCTTGGTTTGCACATCTCCATTTAGCTATTTGCGTGTGTGTTTCCGTGTACCACTTATATCTATTGGTCTTCGTGTTGTATTGGCAAATTTGGGAATCTTTTTCAACATCATTGAGTCTTACTACCGACTGCATACTTTGGTCCACCATCCTAACCAAGCTCCACCAATATCTTTTATTGTGTAGGTGTGAGAGATCGACGAGATATGGTACCAATTGTGCTATTTCTTTGTTATATGGGTGACCTTTGATCCACTCTCAATATTGGTCAAGGTACATTTGCTATTGTTCTTTCCTACTACGTCATGAAGTTTCACCTATTTGGTGTTCAACGGGCTCTACATCAATAGAATGAAGCTATGCAAGAGCGCATTGAGCTACTGGCCACCGACTTGGGACATTCCAAAGCACGAACAAAAGAACACTTTGACCACATCAACGCCAACATGTCTCCTCAAATGAACGAGCTCGGACTTTGATAATCAATCGACACTCTTCCTCATCGTCATCTCAAAGACGGAGCCGCTCAAGTCGTCATTCCGACTCCATCTCCGGCTCAAGTACACCTACATCGAACACTCTTCGTCAAGCCGCACGTCAAGATCGACATGCCAACCGGAACCCACTTCACGGCAAGAGTTCACAAGAGCAAGTTCAAGAGCAAGAACGTTGACACCGTGAAAACCAAGCTACACTTGGGCAAGCACAAGAACAGCAACGTCTACGCCAATAACAAGAAGAGCGAGTGCGCCAACACCAAGAAGAGCAAGATGTCGAGGCACAACATCAAGAAGAGCAAGCTCTTGAGGCGCAGCGTGCACTACGTGACTCACATCATGGCATCACCGCACGCAACCGACATACTCGCAAGAGGAAGAAGCACTTTTAGATTAAGTTTAATTAAGGCGCTATCAAGCAAGAATGCAACGCCAGGCTCCTCATCAAGCGCGACAAGAACCACAAGTTTGACAAGAGCAACGGGACAACGAGCATCAACGACGCCAAGAGCAACGTGAGGTCGACAATCCTCAACGTCAAGAATGCCCTCCCAATAGGCAATCAAACAATAAAGAGCATCACTATGGCAAGCTCAAGTTGACAATGCCAAAGTTCTCTGGAAGCATTGATCCCGAGGACTCTCTCATGGGCATTGAAAGTTGACAAGATCTTTCGACTCCACAACTAGGATGAAGAGAAGAAGATCGCGATGGCATCCCTTGAGTTTCAAGACTATGTTCTTATTTGGTGGGAGCAAGTCATTGAAAGGCGAGAAGCAAAAGGCGAACCACCCATCACCACTTGGAACCAAATGAAGGATGTCATGAGAGCGCGTTTTGCGCCAACACACTCAAATTGCGACTTGTTCAAGAAGTTGCAACTCCTCAAGCAAGGAGCCAAGTCGGTTGAACAGTACTACAAGGAAATGGAGATTGCCATGATAAGAGCCAACATCACGGAGGATGAAGAGCAAACAATGGTGAGATTCTTGAATGGACTCAACTATCCTATCAAGAAAATTTCGGACCTCCAACCATACACGAATCTTCTCGAGGTAGTACACCAAGCAACCAAAGCGGAGCGACAAGTACAAGAATACTACAAGTACATCAAGTTCACTTCCAAGAACTATGGCTCCTACAACCAAGCTTCAACGACTTCGGCACCTCCTAATTCTACCAAACCATGTACAAGCATAGGCAACAAGTCAAGCTACAAGACTTCGACAACATCAAGTCGTCCTACTACGACCAACTTCAAGCCGAGAGCTTCATCATCTACAACTCCTACCATGGATACCTCCAAGACGAGTTCCATCAAATATTTCCAATGCTAAGGACGAGGCCAGAAGTCATTTGAGTGCAAAACCGTAATGACCATGATCATCAACGATGATGGCTCCTATGACTCTATGAACGATGACAATATGGAAGGCCTCGAGCACGCGGCCATGCATCATCGAGTGAATGAGGATGAAGACAATCAAGTCTTTTGTGACAATGATTTGAGTCCCAATCTCGTTGTCTCCGAAGTCTTAACACTTCAACATCATCAATATGAAGACAAACATTGTCACGTCTTCCACACCAAGGGCGGCATCAATGGACGTTCCGTTAAGGTTATCATCGATGGAGGAAGTTGTCACAACTTGGCAAGTGAAGAGCTATGCGACAAGCTTCAATTTGTCAAGACGAAGCACCCATATCCCTACAAGGTCCAATGGCTTAGCGACGCCATAACTATTCGAGTCGAGCACACTGTGCAACTATCCTTCAAGATATGCACCTATGAGGATACCTTGGAATGTGGCGTGGTACATATGTCCGTTTGCCACCTCCTTCTTGGACGGCCATGGCAATTCGATCGCGGAGTCATACACAATGGATGTACCAATCAGTATAGTTTCAAGATGAAGGGCAATGAGTTTGTGCTACGTCCTATGTCGCCAAGTCAAGTTGTCACTGACAAGCAAGTTTCAACCAACCATCATGGAGAGATTGGTGAGAGAGTGACCCACCAAAAGGAGAGTGGGAGCCACAAGCCAAAATCGAGTGCTTCCACGATGAGCGACAAGAGGCAACTAGTGTTATTTTCCGCCAAAAGTGAGATGAGAGACGTGTGTGAGAACCCATAAAGTGTCTTTCTCCTTGTGCTTCTATGAAAAGGAGAAGCGGAACAACCTAACACTTCACCACCTCTACCTTTAGTGTTGTCCCAATTATTGCAGGAATTCCAAGACGTCTTTCCCGAAGAGCTACCTTTGGGCCTACCTCCTCTTCACGGCATCGAACACCGCATCGACCTCATCCCCGGAGCGCCTCTTCCTAACAAGGCACCTTACCGCGTGAACCCCGAAAAAATCAAGGATATCCAACGGCAAGTTCAATAACTCATCGAAAATGGCCATGTACGCGAAAGCATGAGCCCTTGTGCCGTTCTGGTAATCCTTGTACCCAAGAAAGATGGTACTTATCAAATGTGTTCCGATTGTGGTCCAATCAATGCTATCACCATTAGATATCGTCACCCCATACCGCGCTTAGATGATATGCTAGATGAGCTTAGCGGAGCCACAATCTTGTCTAAGATTGATCTTAAGAGTGGCTACTATCATATCCGCATACAAGAGGGTGATGAGTGGAAAACCGCTTTCAAAACGAAGTTCGGGTTATACAAATGGCTTGTTATGCCTATGGGTTTACCCGAAGCACCCGACACATTATGAGAGTGATGCACTATGTTCTTAGACCTTACATCAGAATCTTTGTAGTAGTCTACTTTGACGACATCCTTGTGTTTAGCAAGTCTCTAAAAGATCATGTTGCAAACCCTTCGCAAGGAAAAAATATATGCCAACATGGATAAGTGCAAATTCGGTGTAGACCAACTTCTATTCCTAGGATTTGTTGTCTCATCAAAAGGTGTGCATGTAGACGAAACTAAGATCGAAGGTATTAAAACTTGGACTACACCAACGAACCTACAACAAGTGCATAGCTTCCTAGGTCTAGCCGGATTCTATCGATGATTTATGAAGGAATTTTGCACCATTGCTATGCCTTTACATGCTTTGAGCAAGAAGAACACACCCTTTTTTTGGGGTACATCTCAAGACACCGCGTTCAATGAGCTTAAAAACTTGCTAACGCATGCACCATTGCTTGCTTTACCAAACTTTGATAAACCTTTCGAGGTCCATAGTGATGCTAGTGGTCCCGGCAGAGGAGGCGTGTTAATGCAAGAAAACTGCCTGATTGCTTATTTTAGTGAAAAACTTTCCGGGGCACAACTTAAGTTCCCCATCTATGACAAAGAGCTATATGTTTTAGTGAGAGTATTGCATGTTTGGGAACACTATCTCCGCCCTCATGAATTCATTCTTCACACGGACCATGAAACACTTAAGTATCTTAAGGGTCAAACTAAGTTGAACAAGCGTCATGCTAAGTGGAGTGAGGTCATAGAGTCCTTTCCCTATGTCATAAAATACATTAAAGGCAAGGAGAACATTGTGGCGGATGCGCTTTCCCGCAAATGCATGCTTGTTACCCAACTTGAGTTGAATGTTATTGGCTTCGAGCACATAAAAGACTTGTATGCACATGATGTTTTCTTTGCAAATCCTTATGCTAAAGTATTTGACACATACATCTTGGGAACGATATTACATCAAGGATGGTTATCTTATGAGAGATAACAAACTTTGCATTCCCGAGTCTTCTCTAAGTTTACTACTTTTGCAAGAATCTCATGGAGGAGGACTTATGGGACACTTCAGATGCGACAAGACATTTGCGACGCTCTCAAAGAACTACTATTGGCCCAAGATGTTCCGTGACGTCTCATGCTTCACCAACCGGTGCTCAACATGTCGCAAAGCTAAGTCTAAAGCTCAGTCCCATGGTCTTTACATGCCACTTCCTATTCCATATCAACCATGGGAAGACATTAGCATGGACTTTTTCCTTGGTTTGCCAAGAACTCAGAATGGAAAGGATTTCGTGTTTGTTGTTGTGGACCAATTCTCTAAGATGGCACATTTTATTCCATGCAACAAGATAGACGATGCTTCACATGTTGCAAATCTCTTATGTAGGGAAATCTTGCGATTACATGGAGTGCCCAAGACGATCGTGCCGGACCGCGATGTCAAGTTCCTAAGCTACTTTTGGAAGACGCTTTGCGCCAAGCTCGAAATCAAGCTACTATTCTCTTCGGCATACCACCCACAAACTGACAGCCAAACAGAGGTGACAAACCACACACTTTCAACACTTCTTCGCGTGTTGATCAATAAGAACATCAAGGAATGGGAGCAATGTTTTCCCATCGCCGAGTACGCCTACAACCGCGCAAGACACTCAACAACCGGCAAGTCCCCCTTCGAGGTCCTCTACGGCTTCAACCCATTGTCCCCACTGAACATTCTTCCTCTACCTCTACAAGAGCGCATCAATTTGGACGCAAGTGCATGAGCAACTTCTCTCAAGAAGATGCACGAAGATAGAAGGCACACCATCGAGTGTCAAGTTCAATGACTCGCATCCAAGATCAATGTCAACAAGCGACAATCACATTCCACATCAGAGATCTTGTGTGGCTACACCTTCGCAAGGAACGGTTCACCAACGAGCGCAAGTCAAAGTTACTACCTCGAGCCGATGGACCATTCAAGGTGCTTGCACGCTTTAACAACAATGCATACAAGATCGACATCCCACACGACAAGTAGTCCGTGATCGACATCTTTGATGTCAAAGACCTCTCTCCCTACCATGGAGATGAAGCTTTTGATCCGAGGTTGGATCTTTCCCAAGAGGGGGGGGGGGAATGATGCGGAGCATCCCACGAGCATCCCCATGGACTTATCTACATCTCACACGACACCACTTGGTCCTATGACAAGAGCCCGAGCCAAGGCTATGAAAGATAAGATGAACTTGATCCTCTCCGAAATATCACTTTCCTCATATGAGACCTGGCTACTACCTAAGGTGGAAACCCTATGTATGATCAGGTACCTAGAGGACAGACGTGAAGATGCTACGGCAAGTGAACAAGATGGCGAGGATAAGTTCAAGGACGAAGAGAAGAAGCTGCCAGAAAAGCTACAGCCACTGGATGACCGGTCCTGATCGGACGTCCGGCCCCTGAAGGCCGCGCCAGCTAGAAGAAGGTAGGCCAGCGAATGCTACAGCCACCGAACATTCGACAAGTACCAGACATTCGACAACCTCCAGCCTCTGGACGACCAAGATCCACCGGACGATCGAGCCCCTCCAAAAATCCGTTGCCACATCATAGAAGGAATTAGCGGAAGTCCGAGCCTTCTGGACGACCGGCGACCGGACGTCCGATAGCTATCGGACGTCCGACACCTGTGCAGACCAAATGTGTTGGCCCGAAGCCCATGTAACCTTTCGCCGTCCTAGACTATATATACTCTATCCCCTCCTCCTAGTTAGGGTTAGCATTATGACAGGCCATCTTAGACCTAGAGCATTGCTCATTTGAGTGGTTCTACCCCTACGAGAGACCGCAACCCCTCTACGGAGAAGATCCACACCTGATTCAAGACCTCCTCGCGGAGAAGACCCCAAGACCTCCTCATGGAGAATACTACCTTTTCTATCGTCCCTTATTGTGTTTGGATCATTGTGTCACTCGTGTTGTTCATCGATCTAGCATATGTGTGATTGTTCTTGTCGTTCTTGAGTGTTTTCCCCTTGTGATTTCTCCCCCTGTTCTTCGTGTTCATCGTGGGATCCCCTCCATTTCGTGATAGATCGGCCTTAGGGTCTCCACCCTACATTAGATGTCCTCGAACATTCATAGTCGGATCGTCAAAGTCTACTCCACCAGAAACAATAGCCACCATCTCATCGAATGACAGGATACCTTTCCCTCTATCAGAAAAACACGAGGGGAATGAGAGGAAACACTCAAGTCAACAAGAAATAATCAAACATGTGTTAGATCCAAGTACACATAGAGATCACACGGTCCAACTCCAGCAAAGGGCGATACATAGGTAACTAGTTTATCTCCGTGAGGAGGCCTTGAATCCGCGAGGGATCTTCCCGTGAGGGGCCTTGAATCCACTTGGTGGATCTTCTTCCGAGAGGCCTCGGTATCTCTTGGAGAGGGTTTCAAGTGGATGAGCACATATCTATCTCTCAAATGAGCTGAACCCATGTTAACCCTAGAAAAGTGGAGGAGGAGCCGTATATAGAGGCTAGGGGGCGAAGGGGTACATGGGCCTCAACCCAACATAATTCACGCATGCACTGCTTGGACGAACCGGATGTTGTTCTGGATGATCAAGGCTTCGGTGGTCCGAATGATCCAAGATGGCGTCTGGATGATCCAGGCTTCGGTGGTTCAAATGATCCAGGACAACGTTCGGATGATCTGAACATGTGTTTTGGCTGCGGGTGGTTCAGACGTCCGAGACCTGGTCTGGACGTCCGGGCTCGTCCGGATGATCCGGACCGGGTCCGGATGATCCGGCTTCAGCGTGAGGGCTTCGGGTGACTTCGCTCACATTACCTGGATCATCCGGCCCGTGGTGTGCATCGACCGGGCTGGGGCCGAATCGTCTGGACGGTCATCCAGATCATCCGGGCAAGTGATGTCTTGCCCTTTCCTTCTCCCTCTTTACGTATGTCTTCCTCTTCCGATCCGTCTTGCTCCTTAGCTTCTCCATGTCCAACTCCTTGGTACCTGAGTATGCAAAGTGTCTAGGTTTGAGGTAGGAGCAATGTCTCATGTGCTTTGAAGAGGAATAGGAGAGGAGTGATGTCACCTCGGTTTTGGGAGCTATTGCACGAGCACGTGTCATGGGTCCGCCAGGAACTTGGTGAGCCGATCGTAAGTCCATGGGGATGACCTTTGGATGCTACGCATCTCCCCCCTTGGGAAAGATCTGACCTCGGATCAAAATCCTCATCACCATGGAAGGGAGAGAAATCCTTGACGTTGAAGATATCGCTCACATTGTACTTGTCACATGGGATGTTGATCTTGTAGGCATTGTTTTTGTAGAGTGTGAGCACCTTGAAGGTTCCGTCGGCTTGTGGAAGTAAGTTGGACTTGCGCTCGCTGGGGAAGCGTTCCTTGCAAAGGTGTAGCCACACAAGATCTCCAATGTCGAAATCCATGGGGTGCTTGTTGACGTTGATCTTGGACGCGAGTCATTGTACTTGATGCTCGATGGTGTGCCGAAGAGAAGAGGAGATTGGTTCCGAGCTCAGCGCAAAGCGTCTTCCAAAAGTAACTTAGGAACTTGACGTTGCGGTCCGACACGATAGTCTTGGGCTCTCCATGTAGACACAAGATTTCCCTAAAAGAGAGATTTGCAACATGTGAAGCATCGTCTATCTTGTTGGGATAAAATGTGCCATCTTAGAGAAATAGTCCACAATAACAAACACATAATCCTTTCCATTATGAGTACTAGGAAAACCAAGCACAAAGTCCATACTAATATCTTGTGACGCCCGAGATCGACGTCCCAGAAGATTCCAGAAGCTTCCAGAAGATTCCCGAAGGTTCCGGATGTTCAGGGTTGCCCGTGTGTTCTTTTGTGCTTGTGTTTTTATTTTTGCATTGCATCATGTCATCATGCCATCATGTCATATTTTATTTTGCATCTCAACCAAATAAACCGTGTGGACCTTCGGTCCATTTAAATCGAGGGAAGATGTTTTCTCTTTATAACATATCCTCCAAATATTATGGAGCTATATTTAAAATATTCCTTTTGTTGGAAATCACCGTAACACACGTGCATATTTTCTTCATGCCTCTAAATTCAAGTTTCACCTTCTAAACCTTCCCTATTTTTCTTTCCGTTGTTTTCGAGGCTTCTCTAAATCTAGACTCCTTTTAAAACTCCTTGAGGCAAGCTAATTATTTAGTTTGCACTTCCCTTTTGCTGGAAATATTTTTGTGAGGTTGGAGATATCCCGTAAAGCCTTATAAAAATGTTCCATATTTTATTTTTCTGTCCTGACCTTCTTTTCTTATTTTTATTTGCTCTCTCCCTCTTTTATTTCTGTTTAAGAAATAAAAAGAGCAGCCAGCCTCTTAGGCCCTCCTTTCGGCCTCCCAGCCCCCTCAACTCTTTTGGCCCATCCTTCCCTCCAGCCTCTATCCCTCTAGGCCTCCTCCCAGGCCCATTCGGCCCGGTTTCCCCGAACCCTAGAGCCTCTGTCGCCCGAGCCCGATCGACCGGCTCGCACCTCTCCTTCCCTCGACCCCCAGCCGCCAGTTCCTCGTCCCGAACCCCTCGCCCCGATCTCCCTCATCTCTCCCCTCGTTCCCTCGCGCCCACGCCAGAGGCCTCCTGCCAAGCGCCAGTTCGCCCCGCCTTGGCTCCTTCCCCGTCGCCAAGAGCCCCGCGGCCCCGAGCGCCGTCCTTCGCCTCGCCTGGTTCCAGCCTCGCCATGGCGCTGCGGCTCCGTCCCCCTGGCCCCGCGCCGCGGCCAGGCCCTTCTTCCCTCGCTGTGGGATCTCCTCCGCGCCAGAGCGCCGCCGTCTCCAGTAGCTGAGCCCGGCGCCCCTCCATCTTCGGCACCCCAGCGCCTCCCTCCGGCCAGCCGTGGCCCTCAGCGCCCGAGCCCTCGCGCGGTCGCCTCCAGGAAGGCCTGAGGAGCCTCCCGTCAGCAAGCCGCCGGCGCCCCGCGGTCTTCGGCGCCCGTCCCGTCCTCGCGCGGCCAGAGGCCCCCCTCGTCCTGTGCTCCAGCTCCGTCCTCCAGCGAGAGCACCAGCCAGCAGCGCTGCATCTCCTCGCCTTGGTCGCCCTCGTCGGCCACTGAGTCCTCTCCGTGCTGCTGCCGTGGCCTCGTCTCCGAGCGGCCGTGCTGCGTTTTTGTTTGTTTTGTGTTGGTTTTTTTTGCTGGTGTTAACCTTGACAGAGAACGAAAACGAGCCCGTGAACGACTACATGTGTGCTGCAACAAGTACCCCTTCGATGCGCCGAGTACCCCTCCGTGACAAGTACCTCTACACGACGCGCAAGTACCTCTACACGACGACCGACTCGACAAGTACCCCTACATCCGTGTACGACACGTGTACCACGACGCGTCGAACCGCCCCAAGTACCACTACGAACGCCTACGTGAACGTCTACCGTCGCCCCGAGTACAACTACCGTCGCCCGGAAACGAAGGTTTCGCCAAGTACCACGACACGTGAACGGTTACCGTCGCCGGAGATCTGAGAACAACTACTTCCCACGACGACCTCGAGAACGACTACTTCCTCTACTTCCACTACGTCCCTCGACGACTCGATTCCGTCCCGAAACGAGTGTTTCGAAGGTATACCGAGACGACCCCGTGGATGACCCGTGTGATGCATGCTTGCTTGTGTTGTATGTTGTCTCCCTTGTGTGTGCTTCGTGCCGTTCCACCTTTTGTCTTGTTCCTCGGTTGCCTCGCCACCGACTCGTGGGAACCCGGCAACGGGATCACCCCATCATCTTGTTCAACTCGTTCGCTCTACCTTTTGAACCGGTCTCTTAACGAGATACCGGAACCGATATGTTGCCGTGGCATCATTTTTGGTTATCGTTGCCGTGGCACTCTTTCGTTCCACCACGGTGACAAACACTTCATGTCTTCCTCTTAAGTCAACCTGTTAATAAAACTTGCATAAACTTGATCATGTCATCCGCATCATATTAACAACACTAAAATGCTTAATTGTTGTTTGCTTATAATTATTTAAACATGCTCATGGGGATTTTCCGGAATATGTTGTTGTTATTTCCGGCCCCATTTAAATTGCCTAGTTAGTGTAGTTTCTTTATGCTTCACCTTTTGCCATGTTAAAAACATTTAATCTTGTCTTGTAATTTAACAAAGCACTAAATAAATAAATGTGGTGTTTCGTCAATATGCAACTCGTTGCATATTGAGCTCCACTTAACTTGTAGTTTTGTTTGTGCACTTGCCATGCCTTGCATAGTTAAACCGGACATGCATCATGCTTGCTTGTGCATCGTATGCCTTGTTTATGTGTGTGTGTTTACCGTGTTGTTTGTTTTCTTTCCGGTTGCTTCTCTTGTTAGCTTCGGTTTCGTTCCGGAGTTGTGAGGATCCGCTTGTCTGTTGCTCCGTCTTCTTCTTGGATCCGTTCTTCTCCCTTGTGGAATCCCAGGCAAGATGACCGAACCCGGATACCCTTACTATTTTTGCCTCTTGCTAGTAGTTCCGCTCTATAGTTTTGCCTCGATGCCCATGTCTTCTTGTCAGCCTCCTACTTGTAACCAATTGCCATGTTTAACCACCCTACCTACGCAAACCGTTGCTTGGCTATACGTAGGCTTGCTCAGCCCCTCTTATAGCATTGTTAGTTGCAGGTGAAGATTGAAGATGCTTGCTTCATGTTGAAGTTTGGTTGGGTTATATCACACTATATAAATGCTTAAAATAATGAAATCATCTATATACTGGCAGGGTGGAAGGCTAAGCCTTTTGCTTGGTGTTTTGTTCCACTCATGCCGTTAGGAACCGTATAATCCGGTGTTATGTTCCTTGATTTTGCGTTCCTAACACGGTTGGGGTGTATGGGACCCCCTTGATAAACCGCTAAGTGCTAAGTCTTTTCCAGCAAGTCCCAACATTTGGTACTATTTGCCCATAATAACAACTTAATTAATTAATTAAATTTGCATAGGGGGTCGCTCCCTCAAGGATCCTTTTCTACATAGCAGGGGGGGCCAGTGCCGATGGTGTTGGTCCCAAACGGGGAGCCTGCGGGAACCGCCTTGGGGCAACCCGAGGTATTTGGGTCCTGTAGCTTCACCCATCCGGTCGTGTCCTGAGACCTAGATACGCGCGGCTACTATCAGGGTGTCGACACGCCGGGAGGATTTGCTGGATTAGCCTTACCTTAGTTCGGTTTAACTTGAGCACGGGATTCCGAGAATACTCGGGCCTTCCCAACTATGGAGTTGCGACTCCGCGGATCGTGGGCTTGTAATGGGTCAAGTTGGAACACCCCTGCAGGGTTTGAACTTTCGAAAGCCGTGCCCGCGGTTATGTGGCAGATGGGAGCTTGTTAATTCCGGTTGTAGATAACTTGACACAATGTTTCAATACACTACCAGCGTGTGTACCGTGACTGTCAATTTCCGAATAGGGATTCGGGAGTTGAACACGGTGGGGTTATGTTTGACCGGCTTTAGCTAGGATCACTTCGTGATCATCTTTCGACCGATGCTCTTCTCTTCTCGCTCTCTATTACGTAAGTTAGTGCTAGTTGCTGCTGCAGACTCTTGTTTGTTCCTTCACCTCTCGTTCTTTCTTCAGCCTTATCCTCACCCAAGGCTTAAATAGTCTTGTTACCCGGGAACGGGATTGCTGAGTCCTCTGTGGCTCACAGTTACTTCACCACACCAGTTGCAGGTTCAGTCGTGTACGATGCAGGAGTTGGATCAGTTCTTCATCGGGAGCTCGATGAAGCTTGTGGCCGTTTGCTTGTGACGTTTCGATGTTCAGTAGTGGTTTCTACTAGGATTCGATCCTGACCTGTGGCTTTATGTTGTTTTTGGTATCTTTCTTTTGGATCTTCACCCGTAGTCGGGTTGTGATGTTTTGAATGATATATTGCTTATGTATTGTATTGTGTGAAGTGGCGAGTGTAAGCCAACTATCTCCTTTTGCTTTTAATCCCTCTTTTACATGAGTCGTGCAAAGATACCAAACTTGAGATCATTCTAGGATGGACTTATGCCTTTAAGTCGTGCCTCGACACGTAGGAGGTATAACTCCATCCTGGGCATTACATATCTTCCTATGGGTGATACTGAATTGGAAGTGGCATATAAATACCATGGATTGAGCTTTAGACTTAGCTTTGCGACATGTCAAATATCGGTTGGTCAAACATGAGACGCCGCGGAACAATTTGGGCCAAAAGTAGTTCTTGGAGAGCGTAGCAAATGTCTTGCCACGTCCACAGTGTCCCATAAGTCCTCCTCCATGAGCTTCTTGCAAAAGTTTGTAAGCTCTCATAAGATAATCATTCTTGATGTAATATCGTTCGCAAGATGTATGCGTCAAATATTTGGCATATGGAATAGCAAAAGTAGGATCATGCACATACAAGTCTTCTATGTTCTCAAAGCCAATGACATTCAATTCAAGTCGAGTAATAAGCATGCATTTGCGAGATAGAGCATCCGCCACAACATTATCCTTGCCTTTGATATACTTGATGAAATAAGGAAATAACTCAATGAATTCACTCCACTTAGCATGATGCTTGTTCAACTTAGTTTGACCCTTAAGGTATTTAAGTGTTTCATGATCCGTATGAAGAATGAACTCATGAGATATAGTCAAAAAAAAAAGAATGAACTCATGAGGGCGGAGATAATGCTCCCAAACATGCAAGACTCTCACTAAAGCATATATCTCTTTGTCATATATGGGGTAGTTAAGTTGCGCTCCAGAAAGTTTTTCACTAAAATAAGCTATGGGGCGCTTCTCTTGCATCGACACACCTCCTATGCCGTTACCGCTAACATCACAATGTACCTCAAAAGGTTTCTCAAAGTTGGGTAATGCAAGCAAAGGGGCGTGCGTAAGCAAATTCTTAAGATCATTAAATGCGGTATCTTGTGAGGGTCGCCAAACAAAAGGTACATTTTTCTTACTCAAGGCATGTAAAGGTGTAGCAATGGTGCTAAATTCCTTCATAAAGCAACGATATAAACCGGCTAAGCTGTGAAAACTACGCACTTGTTTCAAGTTTGTGGGTTGGGGTCAAGTTTTAATAGCTTCAACCTAGGTTTCGTCTACATGCACACCCTTAGAGACAAAAAAACCTAGGAAAACAAGTTTGTCTAAACCAAATTTTCATTTCTCTATGTTAGCATATAGGCGCTCTTTTATAAGAGTTTGCAAAACAGTTCTAAGGTGAGTGACATGATCTTCTAGAGATGCACTAAACACAAGAATGTCGTCAAAGTAGACCACAACAAAGATGCCAATACAGGGTCTAAGAACATAATCATGACTCTCATGAATGTACTAGGTGCTTCCGATAAGCCCATAGGCATAACAAGCCATACAAGCCAAATTTGGTCTTGAATGCAGTTTTTCATTCATCACCTTCTTGTATGCAGATTTGGTAATAGCCACTCTTTTGATCAATCTTAGAAAATACTGTGGCTCCACTAAGCTCATCTAGCATGTCATCTAAGCGTGGGATGGGGTGACGGTATCTAACATTGATAGCATTGATGGAACGACAATCAGAACACATGCAATATGTACCATATTTATTGGGAACAAGGATTAACGGAATGGCACGTGGGCTTAAGCTTTCTCGTACATGGCCATAGTCAATGAGTTGTTGAACTTTCCGTTGGATCTCCTTGGTTTCTTAGGGATTGACGCGGTAGGGTGTCTTTTTAGGAAGAGGTGCTCCGGGGATGAGGTTGATGTGGTGTTTGATGCCGTGAAGAGGAGGTAGACCCAGAAGTAGCTCATTGGAAAAATACATCTTGGAATTCTTGCAACAAACGAGACAACACTAAAGGTAGACGCGGCGAAGTGTTAGGTTTGTCCGCTTCGCCTTTGCACAAGAGTACAAAGTGAAGGACACTCGATGGGTTCTCACAGGCTTCTCTCATCTCACTCTTCGTAGCAAAGAGCACTAGATGTTTCTTCTCATTCATTGTGGATGCACTCAATTTAGGCTTGTGGCTTTCACTCTCCTTTTGGTGGGTCACTCTCTCACTATTCCCTCGACGATAGGTGGATGCTTGCTTGTCGGCGATCACTTAACTTGGAGACATAGGTCGTAGCATGAACTGTTTGCCCTTCATCTTGAAGCTACTGTGATTGGTACATCCATTATGGATGATGACGCGGTCGAATTGCCATGGTTGTCCAAGAAGGAGGTGGAAAATAGACATAGGTACCACATCACACTCCAAGGTGTCCTCGTAGGCACCAATCTTGAATGATACTTGTATGGTGTGCTCAGTTCGAATGGTGCCAGAGTCGCAAAGACATTGTACCTTGTAGGGATGAGGGAGCTTCATATTGACCAATTGTAGCTTGTCGCATAGCTCTTAACTTGCCAAGTTGTGGCAACTTCCTCCATCGATGCTGACCTTGACGGAACGCCCATTGATGCCCGCTTTGGTGTGGAAGATATGCCAACGTTGGTCCTCGTCTTGTTTGTGTTGAAGCGTTAAGACCTTGGCGACAACAAGATTGGGGCTCCGATCATTGTCACAAAAGACTTGATTGTCTTCATCCTCATTCACTTGACGATGCATGGCCACGTGCTCAAGGGCTTCCATTTCTTCATCACTCATAGAGTCATAGGTTCCATAGTCGTTGATGATCATGGTTCGTTTTGTTTGACACTCATAGGACTTGTGGCCTCGTCCTTGACATTTGAAGCATTTTATGGAGCTCGTCTTGGAGGTATCGTTGGTAGGAGTTGTAGATGATGAAGTTCTCGGCTTGAAGTTGCTCGTAGTAGGAGGATGACTTGATGATGTCGAGGTCTTGTAAGTTGACTTGTCGCCAATACTTGTAATAGTTTTGGTTGAAGTAGGAGGCGCCGGAGTCATTGGAGCTTGATTGTAGGAGCCTTAGTTGGAGTACTTGGAAGGATACTTGGTTTACTTGTAGTCCTCTTGTACTAGTCACTCCGCTTTGGTAGCTTGGTGCACTAGCTCAATGAGTTTGGAGTAGGGTTGGAAGTCGGCAATTTTCTTGATAGGATGGCTAAGGCCATTCAAGAATCTTGCCATAGTTTGTTCTTCATCTTCCGTGACATTAGCTCGAATAATGGCAATCTCCATTTCCTTGTAATGCTCTTCAACGGACTCGGTGCCTTGCTTGAGGAGTTGCAACTTCTTGAATACATCGCGGCTATAGTGTGTTGGCACAAAGCGCGCTCGCATGACATCTTTCATTTGGTTCCAAGAGGTGATGGGTGGTTCGCCTTTTGCCTCTCGCCTCTTGTTGGATTTCGGGGTCCGCAAACCCTTGAGAGGTTTGAACTTTGGTGTGCGCACGAAGAACACTCTCTCCCTAGTGCGCTCGCCCTATGATTCCACGACCAAGCTTGACAAACTCAAAGAACAAGGGACACAGAGGATTATACTGGTTCGAGCCACCTTGCGGTGTAATACCCTACTCCAGTGTGTGTGGTGGATCGCCTCGTGGGGCTGAGGATGAACTAGTACAATGAATGAACAGCCTCCGGAGGAGAGGTATTTGGGCTCGGATGAGTTTGTGGTGTGGTTAGGGTGGAATGGATCTGATCCCTTCTATGGTTGGATCAGCTCAAGATGAGATGTCCCTCTATGGTGGTGGCTAGGTCCTATTTATAGTGGGCTTGGTCCTCTTCCCAAATATCGATGGGAAGGGATCCCACAACGGCCAAATTTGAAGGGGAACAACCAGTACAAGCTATCCTAACAAAAGCGGTCTTTGCCTGCCAAAGGCTCTGGTGGTGACGCTGCGCCGGGCTCCACGGTGACCTCCATTCTTCCGTCCTGGCGGTCCTTGGTTTTGTTGCACCGATATGGAAACCCTTGCTTGTTTCCTCGGGACTCCGCACCTACGCTTGCCCCCTTAGAACCAAAGGGTAAACTGGTACACTGCGCCCGCTAACGCCCGCCTGGCCTTGGTCGTCATGGCTCATGTCATGTGAACCTCGCGAGGTGCACCTTGCATAGATATCTCCGCTCCTCGGGAGCCAGCCTAGAGAGGCTGCCCCCGGGGAGGTCTTGCCGTCGTCCGCCTCACGAGGCTTGGCCCCTCGCAAGGGTCTTGAGCTGTGGTTGCTGAGCTGGGCCGTACCACGCCATCGATCGAGCCACGTCACGGGCCGCAGGCAGGCAAGTCCAGGTACCCCCGTTCCCAGGACGCCGACAGTAGCCCCGAGCCCAAGGCGTGCTCAAACTTGGCTTCGAGGCAAAGCCAGGGGGCAAGTGCAGAGTGCCATGGGCCCCAATCCCCACGCTGCCTCGGCAACTGCCTTATTTGACGAGACCCTGCTGCATGCATAGAACAACCATCATTACGTGCGATCGTGGAGGCCAGCGGTTGGCCTCCTCCTGGCTATAAATGAAGAGAGTGTGAAGCCCCCATTGCTAATCTCCTTCTTCTTGCCGCCTGCCCTTTCTTCCTCCTCCATGCCACGCCAGCTTGCCAAGATGCCCATGGCGCCGATAAGGAGATTCGTCGCTGCTGAGAAGGGGAAAAGCCCCTGTGAGGAGCGGGAACCACTCCCACCGAAGAAGAGGCTCGGCTGCCCCTGCGACGTTGGCGTGAGGTTGGAGGTGACGAGGCCTTGGTGCGAGCGGCCTCCTCCCGGGTACCCTTTGCCCTTGTACGCCCAAGCGCAAGGCTCCGGAAGAGGGGGTTGCGCCGCGCTTCGCTCGCGTCATGGCCGATGTGGCCAAGCTATGGTCGCACGAGCCACCGGCCCACGAACCCTCGTCGAGGGCTCCTCACACGAGTTCGTGGTGTGGACAGCGATGCCACCGCCTTCTTGGATCCGGCTCCCGAGGTTCTTTGCAGAGCTGATGCCGGCGAGGGATCCTGTTGATCTGTGGTTGCAGTACGCCGGGTGCTGCAGCAAGGCTTCCAAGGCGGAGGTCGAGGTAGTCCCTCAGCTGGTGTTTTCATGACTCGAGGATGGGGCGAAATCGCCCGCGTGTGTCGTCCTGATGGAGCCTCCGTCATCTACTTCGAGTTCGACGGCGCCTCCACATTGTTCTTCAAGGTCTTTGACGAGGAAGGTCGCCGCCAGCAGTGCTACCCTGGAGGGAGCCGCCAGGGTGGTGCGGCAGCAAATGCCATGCCTACCCTTGACCCTGCCGATAGCTCCCCCAGCAGCAGCGATGACCCCTAGGAGTCCAGCAGCTTTCCTGAGCCTGCCAAGTCTCCGTAGACGAGTGACGGTAGCTAAGCACCACTAAGCTCACGCCGCACTCGAAGCACTACAACGGCATCAGCCCGTCGTTGCCGATGCCCTGGGTGGGGTTGGCGCCGGCCTCTCGTGGCCCTTTGTTGATGATGGCGTCGGCGGCGGCCGCCGCAGTTAGGGCCCCTCAAGATCTCCTTCTTTTGTGCCCTGCAAGGAATCAAAACGAACCCCGTGGGGGTGTGTAAAGAACTTGTAATGCTTTTCCTCCGATGTTTATTTTTCCCATTACGAAACCATGGTTGCAAGTCTTGCTTCGCCACTGTCCCCCCTTTCATCCTTACAGTAGCTTTGCGCTCTACGCCGGCGGTTCCTAGTCCCCAGGCAAGCTTCAGCTGTCGCTGGTATGCCAGGTTGTGGTGCCATGGTCAAGGCCAGGAGGTGAGCGGCCCGAGGTTCGGTAAGAGCTCCTGAGGCGCGATGCTTAAGAGGTCCCCCTTGGCGCGCAAGCAGCTTCCTGAAGGCTAAAAAGGAAGGTGACATTGTCGGAGCAAGACTACAGAAATCAAAAATTCGTCGGCTCGCGGCTTGGCGCTAATTTGAATGCATGAGTCATCTTGATGGGCCTGAGGTGGTTTTCCGCTTAGTGCGCTTGGTCCGCACTTCGACGGTGGTGTGGCTAGGATTTCGCGGCTCACTTCCCGCTTTCTTTAGTGTTCTGCGTCGGCAGAGCCCGGCCCCACGCATACCTCAGCCGCCGTTGGATCTTACGGATCGCCAGGACAAGGCCAGGGGGTGAGGGGCTACGTGACCAGTTAGGCTCCTGAGTCGCGATGCTCATGAGTCCTCCTTGATGTATGGACAACCCTCGGGAAGGAAATGCCAAACTAGGCCTTAGTGTTCCGCGCCGGCCTCCCCCTTTCTCGCTCTTCTAGATGCTCTGCGTCCTCAAGTCCCGACCCTCGAGTAAAGCTCAGCCGCCACTGGTATGCCAGGTCGGGTTGCCGTGGGCAAGGCCAGGCGATGAGGGATGGAGAGTCAGTAGGAGTTCCTGAGATGCGTTGCTTAGGACCCCCCCTTTGGGTGACGAAGGTGACGGGGAGCTGGATCTACCCGATTGGGGTGGTGGAGCCATGGTCACCCCCGAGAAGGGCTTGGTGGGCTACAGCTGGTCATAAGGCACTTGGAGACAGTCAAACGTGTCAACGGAGAGAACATTGAGCCCTGCACCGCTATCAATGAGGGTTTTGGTAACTTGGACGTTGCTGATGATGGGTGAGCAGAGCATCGGGAGAGCGCCGGCGGTCGCCGCGCATTTGAGCTGGTCAGCTGAGCTGAAGGTGATGGTGCACTGGGACCACTTGAGCGGTCGTGTGGCTTCTAGCCTCAGAAGAACTGCATTCACTTCTCGGCTGAACTGCTTGAAGATGTGCTGAGAGGCTGGAGCCTGCACACCGCCCAAGATGCAGGAAATGGTGCGAGGATCCTAGAAGCCCACAACCCCTTCGTCCTGATCGTCGTTCCTTCTTGGTGGTGGTGGCAGCGGAGGGAGGCCGGCCTTGTCCTGAGGGCGGTCCTCACGAGGCTGGTCCCTCCAAGCACCCTCGCGAGGCTGGTCGTTCCAGCGGTCCGCAAGAGGCTCATCGTGCCACTCCTGATGGGTGCCGCGGTCGTCCAAGCGCCTTCCAGTTCGGCTTCCTCCACGGCTGTAACCTCGGTCGTTGCACTCGGGGCGTCAGCCGAAGTGCCCATCGCGAATGGCCCTGAGCTCCTAATAGTCGTTAGTATTGTGGCTGTGCACGTTGTGGAAGGTGCAGAACGGACGGCTGCTCTTGGACGACTGTGGGTGGTCGCGACCGCGCTTCATCTCCGGCTCTACCGCGAGCACGGCTACCTCCTTGCACCTCACGACTTTGACCTTAGCCTTCTTGTCTTCTGGGTGAGCAGCGGGGAGCTCGGCGAGGGAAAGGTGCCCTTCCTCAGCTCTCGCGCACTTGGTCACTATGTTGAACAGCTCCAGGGCTGTGCACAAATCCTCGTGGATGGCATCGAATCTCGACAACCACACCGCAAAAAGATTACATCGAATAGATCTCCTTGAAGATCGAGGAGAACTTTGTATCGAGATCCAAAAAGAGAGAAGAAGCCATCTAGCTAATAACTATGGATCCAAAGGTCTGTGGGAAACTACTCACAATTCATTGGTGAGGCTATGGTGTTGATGTAGAAGCACTCCATGGTAGATCCCCCCTCCGGCGGAGCTCTGGAACAGGCCCCAAGATGGGATCTCACGGGAACAGAAGGTTGCGGTGGTGGAATTAGGGTTTTCTCTGTTACCTCAATGTTTTCAGGGTATATGGGTATATATAGGAGGAAGGAGGGCATCGGGGGAGCCAGAGGGGGCACACGAGGGTGGGGGCGCGCCCTGGACACTCGTGGCCACCTCCTTCGTTCCCTCGCGTGTACTCCAAGTCTTCTGGGTAGATACGGTTCCAAAAATAACTCTCCCGAAGGTTTCATTCCGTTTGGACTCCGTTTGATATTCTTTTTCTGCGAAACCCTGAAATAGACAAAAAAAACAGCAATCTGCACTGGGCCTTGGGTTAGTAGGTTAGTCCCATAAATAATATAAAAGTGTATAATAAAGCCCATTAAACATCCAAAACAGAATATATAATAGCATGGAACAATAAAAAATTATAGATACATTGGAGACGTATCAAGCATCCCCAAGCTTATTTCCTGCTCGTCCTCGAGTAGGTAAATGCTAAAAACAGAATTTTTGATGTGGAATGCTAACTAACATAATTCTCAATGTAATTCTCTTTGTGGTGGCATGAATGTTCAGATCCGAAAGATTCAAGATAAAATTTCATATTGACATTAGATTAATAATACTTCAAGCATACTAACAAAGCAATCATGTCTTCTCAAAATAACATGGCCAAAGAAAGTTCATCCCTACAAAATCATATAGTTAGGCTATGCTCCATCTTCGTCACACAAAATATTCCAATCATGCACAACCCCGGTTTCAGCCAAGCACTTGTTTCATACTTTAATTATTTCAAACTCTTTCAACTTTCACGCAATACATGAGCGTGAGCCATGGACATATCACTATGTGGAATAGAGTGGTGGTTGTGGAGAAGACAAAAAAGAGGAAGATGATCTCACATCAACTAGGCGTATCAATGGGCAGTGGAGTTGCCCATCAATAGATATCAATGTGAGTGAGTAGGGATTGCCATGCAATGGATGCACTAAAGCTAAAAATGTATGAAAGCTCAACAAAAGAAACTAAGTGGGTGTGCATCCATATTGCTTGCTCACGAAGACCTAGGGCATTTGAGGAAGCCCATCGTTGGAATATACAAGCCAAGTTCTATAATGAAAATTCCCACTATTATATGAAAGTGACTAAACAAGAGACTCTCTATCATGAAGAACATGGTACTACTTTGAAGCACAAGTGTGGAAAAAGATAGTAGCATTGTCCCTTTTTTCTTTTTTTTTCTTTTTTTCTTTTTTTTGGGCCTTTCTTTTTCTTTGGCCTTTCCTTCTTTTTTTCTTTTTTTCTTTGGGACAATGCTCTAATAATGATGATCATCACACTTCTACTAATTTACAACTCGATATTACAACTCGATACTAGAACAAAGTATGACTCTATATGAATGCCTCCGGCGGTGTACCGAGATGTGCAATGAATGAAGAGTGACATGTATAAAAAATTATGCATGGTGCCCTAGCCACAAATACGATGTCAACTACATGATAATGCATGGCAATATGACAATGATGAAGTGTGTTATAAAAAACAAAATGGTGGAAAGTTGCATGGCAATATATCTCGGAATGGCTATGGAAATGCCATGATAGGTAGGTGTGGTGGTTGTTTTGAGGAAGGTATATGGTGGGTGCATGATACCGGCGAAAGTTGCGTGGTATGAGAGAGGCTAGCAATGGTGGAAGGGTGAGAGTGCGTATAATCCATGGACTCAACATTAGTCATAAAGAACTCACATACTTATTACAAAAATCTACAAGTCATCAAAACAAAGTATTACACGCATGCTCCTAGGGGGGAGGTTGGTAGGAGTTAACCATCGCGCACCCCCGACCTCCACACAAAGGATGACACTCAATGAAATACCTCATGCTTCAAATTTGTCACACAACGGTTACCATGCGTGCATGCTACGGGACTTGCAAACCTTAACACAAGTACTTCACAAATTTAGAACTACTCTACTATCATGACTCTAATATCACCATCCTCATATCTCAAAACGATCATAAAGTATCCAACTTCTCTTAGTATTCGATGCACTTTATATGAAAGTTTTTACTATACCCATCTTGGATGCTTATCATTTTAGGACTAGTTTTATAACCAAAGCACATCACCATGCTGTTCTAAAAGACTCTCAAATAGATATAAGTGAATCATGAGAGATCAACAATTTCTATAAAATAAAACCACCACCGTGCTCTAAAAGATATAAGTGAAGCACTAGAGCAAAACTATCTAGCTCAAAAGATATAAGTGAACCACATAGAGTATTCTAATAAATTCTAAACCATATTTATCTCTCTCAAAAGATGTGTCCAGCAAGGATGATTGTGGCAAACTAAAAAGCAAAGACTCAAATCATACATGACGCTCCAAGCAAAACACATATCATGTGGTGAATAAAAATATAGTCCCGAGTATAGTTACCGATAGATGAAGACGAAAGAGGGGATGCCTTCCCGGGGCATCCCCAAGCTTAGGCTTTTGGTTATACTTGAATTTTACCTTGGGGTGCCTTGGTCATCCCCAAGATTAGCCTCTTGCCGCTCTTTGTTCCATAGTCCATGAAAGCCATACTCAAAACTTGAAAACTTCACAACACAAAACTTAGCCAAAAATCTCGTGAGCTCCGTTAGTATAAGAAAACAAAACACCACTCAAAGGTAATGTAATGAACTCATTCTTTATTTATATTGGTTTTAAACCTACTGTATTCCAACTTCTCTATGATTCATATCCTCCAATACTACTCATAGATGCATCAAAATAAGCAAACAACACACGAAAAACAGAATATGTCAAAAACAGAATAGTCTGTAGTAATCTGTAACTTTTGAATACTTCTGTAACTCCAAAAAACTGAAATAAATTAGTAAACAAGAGGAATTGGTCTATCAATCATCTGCAAAAAGAATCAACTAAATAGCACTCTCCAGTAAAATATGGTAGCTAATCTCGTGAGCGCCAATGTTTCTGTTTTTTATAGCATGATCATATAAACTTCACACAAGTCTCCCCAAAGATTCTACTTGGCACAAACACTAATTAAAACACAAAACCACATCTAAAAAGAAGCTAGACACAATATTTATTCCTAAACAGAAGCAAAAAAATAAAATAAATTTGGGTTGTCTCCCAACAAGCGCTATCATTTAACGCCCCTAGCTAGGCATCATACAAAAATAGATCTAGGTATTGCTATCTTTGGTAGGCAATTCTTCAATTAAGCACTTATAATTCTTAGGAACTTCTTTATTCCTATTGATAATCAAACTTCTAGGCAAGAAATCAAGATATTCATTTGTAGCAAAAGGTTCCCTTGCGAAAGTGAGAAAGTTGGGATGAACAATTATAGATTTGAGATCCGCAATTTCCTTACTAGATGATTCACCGTTATTTTTAGGAACATACATAAACTTGGATAATTTAGTGGTAGAGGGATTCAAAGTAGTTTTCATAGCAGAAAGAGCAGACCCTACATTAGTAATAATATCCTCAAGTTTATCGATTCTAGTGGAATCTTGATCTATTTTCTCTTTAACTATGGGTTCTTTTTCTTAAAAAAAATTCAAGATAACTCCTACCTTGGATCCATATTGGGTAATTTGGTTGTGGATCTTCCTATCCAAACTTTCAACCAACTCTACAGTAGCAGCTTTGTTTTCAATAATTTCAAGCCTTTGCATAACATGTTCCAGAGTTAAAATAGTTCCATTAACCAGAAGAGGTGGTGGCCCAAACAATTCAGTCATAGCATTATAAGAATCAAATGTATGGCTACCCAAGAAATTCCCTCCGGTAATGGTATCAAGAATAAATCTATTCCACGGAGTCATGCCAACATAAAAATTGCGAAGAAGCACGGAAGTGGAAAGCTTCCTAGTAGATCTATTTTGAGCATTGCAAATTCTATACTGGTCATCTTTTAGATTTTCCTCCTCCCTTTGTTTAAAATTAAGAACCTCACTCTCGAGAGTATTGATAATGATAGGTGTGCTAGTCATGACGGCGAAGCAAAAGCGAATGGTAAACACACGGAAAAAGAAGGGCAAATAAAGCGGCAAGGGTGAAGTGGGGGAGAGGAAAACGAGAGGCAAAAAATGTAATGCAAAGGACAAGGGTTTGTGATAGGTACTCGGTATATGAATTTTGCATAAGCTCCCCGGCAACGGCGACAAAAATTATTCTTGCTACTTCCCGAGCTTGCGTTGTATTCCCTCTAAGAGGAAAGGGTGATGCAGCACAGTAGCGTAAGTATTTCCCTCAGTTTTTGAGAACCAAGGTATCAATCCGGTAGGAGACCACGCGCGAGTCCCTCGCACTTCCACAAACAAATAAGAAATTCGCAGCCAACACGATAAGGGGTTGTCAATCCCTTTACGGTCACTTATGAAAGTTAGATCTAATAGATAGGATAGTATAATATTTTTGGTATAAGAATAGAAAGTAAATAAAGAAAATAAGCAACGGCAGCGGAAATTGAAGTAAAGTAATATGATAAAGATAGACCCGGGGCCCATAGGTTTCACTAGTGGCTTCTCTCATGATAGAAGAATTCTACGGTAGGTAAACAAATTACTGACGAGCAATGGATAGAAAAGCGCATAGTTATGAGAATATTTAGGCATGATCATTATATATAGGCATCACGTCCGTGACAAGTAGACCGAAACGATCCTGCATCTACCACTATTACTCCACACATCGACCGCTATCCAGCATGCATCTAGAGTATTAAGTTCATAAGAACAGAGTAATGTTATAAGCAAGATGACATGATGTAGAGGAATAAACTCAAGCAATATGATATAAACCCCATCTTTTTATCCTCGACGGCCAGAATACAATACATGCCTTGTTGCCCCTGTTGTCACTGGGAAAGGACACCACAAGATTGAACCCAAAGCCAAGCACTTCTCGCATTGCAATAACTATAGATCTAGTAGGCCAAACCAAACCAATAATTCGAAGAGACTTGCAAGGATATTATAATCATACATAAAAGATTTTAGAAAAGAATCAAATATTGTTCATAGATAATCTAGATCATAAACCCACAATTCGTCGGATCTCGACAAACACACCGCAAAAAGATTACATCGAATAGATCTCCTTGAAGATCGAGGAGAACTTTGTATTGAGATCCAAAAAGAGAGAAGAAGCCATCTAGCTAATAACTATGGACCCGAAGGTTTGTGGTAAACTACTCACAACTCATTGGTGAGGCTATGGTGTTGATCTAGAAGCACTCCGTGGTAGATCCCCCCTCCGGCGGAGCTCCGGAACAGGCCCCAAGATGGGATCTCATAGGAACAGAAAGTTGCGGTGGTGGAATTAGGGTTTTCTCTGTTGCCTCCATGTTTTCAGGGTATATGGATATATATAGGAGGAAGGAGGGCATCGGGGGAGCCAGAGGGGGCCCACGAGGGTGGGGGCGCGCCTAGGGGGAGGGGGCGCGCCCTGGACCCTCGTGGCCACCTCCTTCATTCCCTCACGTGTACTCCAAGTCTTATAGGTAGATATGGTTCCCAAAATAACTCTCCCGAAGGTTTCATTCCGTTTGGACTCCGTTTGATATTCGTTTTCTGCGAGACCCTGAAATAGGCAAAAAACAGCAATTTGCACTAGGCCTTGGGTTAGTAGGTTAGTCCCAAAAATAATATAAAAGTGTATAATAAAGCCTATTAAACATCCAAAACAGAATATATAATAGCATGGAACAATAAAAAATTATAGATACGTTGGAGACGTATCATGCCCGAGTGCCTCCCTCGTTACATTGGCTAGGTCGGAGGCCCCCAATAGGAGAGCCCCCGAGTCCAACCTGAGAGGGGCGTGCCTTCCTATGCGCGGGAGGGAGGCGCTCGTTCCACGGGCGCGGATCCTTATGCGCGGCCGCCAGGTGCTGCTTCCTCATGAGGCTCCAGGATGAGCAACTGCTTCTTCTTCTTCGGGATGGCTTCAGGGGGGTAGATGATGCCTTCATTGTCTGGGTCCTCGACTGCCGCAACCTGGTAGGCGCGCTCAAGGGAGCACACACTGTCCTTTTCCTTGCATGCGATGGTGATGATGTCATAGCTACCTGGCATCTTGAGGACGTTGTAGCCATGGTGAGTCACTACCATGAATGTGGCCACGGCTGGGTACCCAAGGATGGATTTGTATGGGAGTCAGATGTGGGCGACATTGAAGTCGACGAG
Organism: Secale cereale; assembly: GCA_902687465.1. Taxonomy (NCBI): domain Eukaryota; kingdom Viridiplantae; phylum Streptophyta; class Magnoliopsida; order Poales; family Poaceae; genus Secale; species Secale cereale. The sequence continues at coordinate 293,736,091 of LR738713.1, forward strand.
CTCGGTGTGGTAGTTGTCGCGGGTGGCGAAGGTGACGGGGAGCTGGATCTGCCCGATTGGGGTGGTGGATGATACGTCTCCAACGTATCTACTTTTCCAAACACTTTTGCCCTTGTTTTGGACTCTAACTTGCATGATTTGAATGGAACTAACCCGGACTGACGCTGTTTTTTGCAAAACTGGCATGGTGTTGTTCTTGTGCAGAAATAAAAAGTTCACGGAATCATCGAAAAATCAACGGAGATTTATTTCAGAAAATATAAAAAATACTGGCAAGAAGATCCACACCTGGGGGCCCACGGGCCGTCCTCGAGGGCAGCCCGGTGCCCCACCGACATATCCCCGGGTCCTATATATTCCGTTTCATGGAGAAAAAAATCAAGGAAAAAGAATTATCGCGTTTTACGAGACGGAGCCGCCGCCAAGCCCTAATCTCTCTCGGGAGGGCTGATCTGGAGTCCGTTCGGGGCTCCGGAGAGTGGAGATCGTCGCCATCGTCATCATCAACCTTCCTCCATCACCAATTCCATGATGCTCACCGCCGTGTGTGAGTAATTCCATCGTAGGCTTGCTGGACGGTGATGTGTTGGATGGGATCTATCATGTAATTGAGTTAGTTTTGTTAGGGTTTGATCCCTAGTATCCACTATGTTCTGAGATTGATGTTGCTCTGACTTTGCTATGCTTAATGCTTGTCACTAGGGCCCGAGTGCCATGATTTCAGATCTGAACCTATTATGTTTTCATGAATATATATGTGTGTTCTTGATCCTATCTTGCAAGTCTATAGTCACCTACTATGTGTTATGATCCGGCAACCCCGAAGTGACAATAATCGGGACCACTCCCGGTGATGGCCGTAGTTTGAGGAGTTCATGTATTCACTATGTGTTAATGCTTTGGTCCGGTACTCTATTGAAAAGAGGCCTTAATATCCCTTAGTTTCCAATAGGACCCCGCTGCCACGGGAGGGTAGGACAAAAGATGTTATGCAAGTTCTTTTCCATAAGCACGTATGACTATATTCGGAATACATGCCTACATTGTATTGATGAACTGGAGCTAGTTCTGTGTCACCCTAGGTTATAACTTCTACATGATGAATTGCATCCGACGTAATTTCCATCACCGATCCAATGCCTACGAGCTTTACCTATATTGCTAGCTGCTATTTACTTTTCCATTGCTATTATCACAAAAACTACAAAAACACTATCTTTACTTTTACCGCTACTACCAGCACTATCATATTACTGTGCTACTAAACTATCTTGCTGCAGATACTAAGTTTCCAGGTGTGGCTGAATTGACAATTTAGTTGCTGATACTTAAGAGTATTCTTTGGCTCCCCTTGTGTCGAATCAACAAATTTGGTTTAATACTTTACCCTCCAAAACTGTTGCGACCCCCTACACTTGTGGGTTATCAAGACTATTTTCTGGCGCCGTTGCCGGGGAGCATAGCTCTATTCTTTAAGTCACTTGGGATTTATATCTGCTTATCACTATGAAGAATCTGAAGGACTCAAAAATCAAGATCTTACCCTCAACTACGAGGGGATGTAAGGAACTGCCATCTAGCTCTGCACTAGATTCTCCTTCTGTTATGAGTAAACTTGCGACACCTACTCCTGCTATTGAATCTGATATGTCGTATGTTCTTGATGATGGTACTTCTGCTATGTATGATGAAACTATCTCTATGCCTGATAATGTGCCACTAGGTGAATTTCTAGATGAACAAATTGCTAAGGTTAGGGAGAGTGCAAATGTAGATGATATTTATGAAAGTGATGATGAAACTACTCCCAATAGATATGAATTGCCTGTTGTGCCTAAGGGTTATGTTATGGATGAAGAAACTGCTAGAAACTTTCTTGCTTGCAATGATAGATATGATCTTAAGAAGTTATTAGCTAAGCTGAAAGAAAAATCCTTGAATGCTAGAATGAAACATGACCCTGCTTTTGTTAATTACTTTGGTTGAATCTGATCCTTTCCATGGCTATGAGTCTGAAACTGTTGTGGCACATCTTACTAAGTTGAATGATATAGCCACCCTATTTACCAATGATGAAAATATTCGCTACTATTATATCCTTAAGCTAGTTCCATTCTCGTTAAAGGGTGATGCTAAGACTTGGTTTAATTCTCTTGATCCTGGTTGTGTGCGTAGTCCCCAGGATATGATGTATTACTTTTCTGCTAAATATTTTCCCACTCATAAGAAACAAGCTGCCTTACGGGAAATATATAACTTTGCTCAAACTGAAGAAGAGTGTCTCCCACAATCTTGGGGGAGGCTTCTCCAGTTACTTATTGCTTTGCCTGATCATCCTCTTGAGATGCATGATATACTTGATCTCTTTTATAATGGACTAACCGATGCTTCCACAGACCACCTGGATAGTTGTGCTGGTTGTGTTTTCAGGGAAAGAACAGTGGAACAAGCTGAATTACTATTGAATAGTATGCTAGCCAATGAAAATAATTGGACACTTCCTGAACCAGCCCCTAAGCCAACTCCGAAGAAAAGAGGTGTTCTATTTCTCAGCCCTGAAGATATGCAAGAGGCAAAGAAATACATGAAAGAAAAAGGTATTAAAGCTGAAGATGTTAAGAATTTACCTCCTATTGAAGAAATACATGGTCTTGATAACTCGACACAGGTAGTAAAGGTAAATTCTCTTTATAGATTTGATGAAAGTGACATTCCTCGTTATAAGTCTTCTAGCCAATGCTTAGATGAGTTTGACAATTTTATTGTGAAACAAGAAAACTTCTATGCTTATGTTGGTAGACAATTACAACACAATGCTTATGTTGAACGCTTGAGTGATTATCTATCTAGTGCCAAAGATGAACTAAAACTTATTAGTATACATGCTTGTATGGTTACCACTCAAGTAGAACAAGTACTCAAGGCTCAGAATGATTTGCTCAATGAATTAAATAGTAAAAATAATGATAATGCCATTAGAGTTGTGACTAGAGGTGGTAAAATGACTCAGGAACCTCTGTATCCTGAAGGTCACCCTAAGAGAATTGAACAAGATTCTCAGAGAGCTAATTTAGAGGCACCTAGTTCTTCAAAGAAGAAGAAAAAGAAAAATTATAGGACCTTGCATGCTTCTAGTGAACCTATAGCTCACCCACCCGAGAATCCCAATGATATATCTGTTTCTGATGCTGAGACAATATCTGGTAATGAACATGAACCTAGTGATAATATTATTAATGATGTTCATGTTGATGCTCAACCTAGCAATGATAATGATGTAGAGACTGAACCTGCTGTTGATCTTGATAACCCACAATCAAAGAATCAACGTTATGATAAGAGAGACTTTGTTGCTAGGAAGCACGGTAGGGAAAGAGAACCATGGGTTCAGAAACCAATGCCTTTTCCTCCGGAACCATCCAAGAAAAAGGATGATGAGGATTTTGAGCGCTTCGCTGAAATGATTAGACCTATCTTTTTGCGTATGCGTTTGACTGATGTGCTTAAAACAAATCCTTATGCCAAGTACATGAAAGATATTATTACCAACAAAAGAAAGATACCTGATGTAGAAATCTCCACCATGCGTGCCAATTACACTTTTGAGGGTGGAATGCCTAAGAAATTAGGATATCCAGGAGTACCTACTATACCTTTCTCCATTAAGAGAAACTATGTTAAAACTGCTTTTTGTGATCTTGGAGCTGGTGTTAGTGTTATGCCTCTCTCTTTATATAGTATACTTGACTTGAGTAAGTTGACACCTACTGAAATATCTTTGTAAATGGTTGATAAATCAACTGCTATACCTGTCGGTATTTGTGAGGATGTGTCTGTTGTAGTTGCAAATGTTACTATTCTAACGGACTTTGTTATACTTGATATTCCCGAGGATGATAGTATGTCTATTATTCTTGGAAGACCTTTTGTGAATACTGTAGGGGATGTTATTGATTGCAACAAAGACAATGTCACTTTTCATGTCAATGGTAATGAGCATACGGTACACTTTCCGAGGAAACAACCTCAGGTTTTTACTATCAACTATATTGGAAAAACTTCAACTATTACTATTGGAGGTTTTGAGTTTCCTATTCCTACTATCAAGAAGGCATATGACATACTTATTGTCGGGGACATACATATCCCTATTGAGGTAACATAGTATTATACAAAAATTCTCCGGTTTCATTGTTACTCAAAAAGAGTTTATTAACAAGACCTGATCAACCTTGTTAATGGATTCCTTTTGATGAACATGGGATACGTGAATCTAGATAGCACAAACCTTCTGTACCCTTCTTTTACTTTCTATTAATTAGGTTAAATAAAAGAAAAATAGCATTATCTGTCTGTTTTCAGACTTATCCGTGCAATTAAAAAATATCCCGAAAATAAAAGTTCTCCAAATGCCATGAAAATAAAATATGATTTTTTCTAGAATATTTAAGAAAATATGGCACTGAACACACAGCGAGGGGAGCTAGAACCTAGCCTCGAGGGCACAAGGCGCGCCCCCCTTCACAGGGCGCGCCCCCCTGCCTCGAGGGCCCCACGTGGCCCCCCTCCACTTATCCTTTCACCCATTCCCTTCTTCTTCCTCCCAAAAAAATCCCCAGCCAGCTCAAACCCGAGTTCTAGCTCGTTTTGCTGCCATTTTCGATCTCCTTGCTCAAAAGCACCATTCACCAAACTCTTTGGGGAGATTTTTCCATGGTATGTGACTCCTCCATTGGTCCAATTAGTTTTTGTTCTAGTGCTTTATTTGTTGCAAATTTATGCTGCTGTGGTGACCTTGTTCTTGAGCCTGCATGTCAAATTTTCTTGGTCCCAAGTAGTTCTAATGCATGATATAGATCCTAGGCACTTATAGGAGGTGTTGCTATCAATCTTATTGAGTTTGGTTAACTTTTATTGTGAGTTACTAAAAATTTCAGAAATTTTCAGAAAAGGAAAATGTTAAAAAGAATATTGAGGGGCTCTTCCAGCAAGTGCTCAAAGGAGAAGAAGAAAGAAGAAAACAAGAAGCCCAAGTATCATCTTCCTCGCATGGCGGAAGTTCGACCGTGCGAATGGCCTTGTAATAATTTCATGATGTCCGCCGGTATTTACGAAGACTTTTATTGGATGGCGAATAATGCAGGCTTCACCGACTTCATCAACGACCAAAAAGGACAGTATCTCTTACTCACCAATATTTTTACGCAAAACTTTCATTTTCATTCTAGGAAAACACCACCTATGTTGGAGTTTCTCTTATATGATGTGGTTAAGGAGATATCACTGTTAGACTTTTGATAGCCGTAGGTGAAACTAGACAAGTTTCAGGGGCAAGAATCACCAATATACACTTCCTTGTTCTGCGCTACTTTGCTTTATTTGCTAGTAGGTGTTTAATTGGTCGCGGGAACAGTGAGAATCTCAATGCCCCTAATATTATCATTTTACGCCATGGCTTGTTTCGTGACAAAACTGTTAGCTTAGGCGCTGTCGTTGCCAAACGATTGAGTCTGAACCGCTCAAAGGGGCCCGTCTTTGGGGGCATCTTTGCTTCTCGCCTTGCTGAACATCTTAATATACCTATTAGGCATCATGAGAAGGAAGAAAAATTGCTTGCCCTGATTATCTAGACTACAAGAGCATGGTAGCTCATGACTTTCTTGTTAAAGACAAAAATATGCAGCTACTTTATAAATTGAGGTTTGATGAAATATACTGTGAAATTGTTACCTTGCCTGCACCATCTCTGTTTGATCTGTCCACGGGTAAGTACCTCATTACATCAAACGCCTTCTACTAGTACCAAGGCCAAGCACAAGCTTCAGAGCTTGATCCTGAACCACCATTTGATCCTTCTCGTCAATCGGTTTATGGGTGGGATCTGGATGAGCTCGCCAACCAGTGGCATCCAGAGGACACATGTGAGTACACTGGAGGGAGTGGCTTCGATCCGTGGCCATAGACCAACTTAATCCAAAAGCCTGAGCTTGGGGGAGTATGTATTTCTCACCGACTTACATTCATGTTCACACTTATTCTAAGTTGTTGGTGCTCACACTCTTTCACTGTACCATCCATGCTTAGTTTAAATTTCTTTTTCTTAGTCTTTTTCTTGTGTCCTAGAAAAACCCAGAAAAACAAAAAAATATTAGTTGTAGCTTCTAGCTAGTTTACTTTCCTTGCTCGTAGTAGTAACTAAAAATGAAAACCCAAAAAGATTTCCCGTTCTTCTTTTTCTTGTTGGGAGCTTTCTTGTGTAAATAGTTTATTTTCTTTTCTTTAGGGGTTAAGAGTAGAAGACCATGATTGAAAATGCTTAGTGGCTCTCATATGCTTTCTTATGGATTTAACCTTGAGACACATTACCTTGTCTTCTCTCTTGTATCAAAATGTCTGCAGATTTCAGCTTAGTCAAATGCACGTGCACTATTATTAGTGTCCACACCGATCGGTCGTGCGAGTGAAATGCAATAAGGATGATATATGATGAACTAATTGAGATGAGAAAAGCTGGTATGAACTCGGCCTCCTTTGTTTTTGTAAATATGATAGCTCATCGTTCTTGATTCAGCTTGTTATGAATGAAACATGTTTGCAATGACAATTAGAGATCATAGCTTCTTATGCCATGCTTAATTAGCTTAGAGTTTATAATGGTTTATCTTGCATGCCCACATGATAATTAAAATGGTTGTGATGTGGTATGATGGGTGGTATCCTCCTCTAAACGATTTAAGTGACTTGACTTGGCACATGTTCACGCATGTAGTTGAAACAAATCAACATAGCCTTCACGATATTTATGTTCATGGTGATTTATATCCTACTCATGCTTGCGTTCATTGTTGATTAATTTTTATGCATGTTGATGACCGTTGTTGCTCTCTAGCTGGTCGCTTCCCAGTCTCTTTCTAGCCTTCACCTGTACTAAGCGGGAATACTGCTTGTGCATCCACTTCCATAAACCCCAAAGTTATCCCATATGAGTCCACCATACCTTCCTATATGCAGTATTTACCTGCCGTTCCAAGTAAATTTGTATGTGCCAAACTATAAACCTTCAAATAAAATTCTGTTTTGTATGCTCGAACAGCTCATGTATCAACTAGGGTTGTCTATATCTTCCATGCTAGGTGGGTTATTCTCACGATGAGTGGACTCCGCTGATCATTCATGAGAAAATGGCTGGTAATCGGGATGCCCAGTCCCATGCTCTAAATCATAATAATTAAACAAAACTTCCCCAGGGTTGTTTCTTGTTTGGACGGTAACCCGTGGATTCGGCTGGCCGTGGAGTGTGCTAGTTGGTGGTTGGGGGAGTATAAACTTTACTATTCTGTTTGGGAACCGTCTATAATGAGCGTAGCATGGAAGATATCGAGATTCTTGGTTGTTATGTTGACAATGAAAGTGTACCGCTCAAAATGTTATTCAATCTCTATTTAAAAATCGAGCTCTGACACCTCTACAAATCCCTGGTTCCCTCTGCGAAGGGCCTATCAATTTACTTTTATGCAGAGTCATCATCCTCTTATCAAAGAGCACCAGTAGGAGAGCACCTCTGTCGTTGCATGTATTACTATTAATTTGCATTGACTATGATCATGACTGGATCTGTTTTACCATGAATTACAATGTCTAGTCAGTCCTTGATCTTTAAAGGTGCTCTGCATTTATGTTTTGCGGTCTCAGAAAGGGCTAGTGAGATACCATCCTGTTATATCATATCATGATTGTTTTGAGAAGTGTTGTCATCCGAGGTTTATTATTATTGCTCACTAGTTGATTATGCCATTGATGTGAACAGTCTTAAGACCTGAAAGTTATTGTGAATGTGGTTAGTTCATGATCTTGTTGAAAACCTGAATGCTAGCTTACATACTTACAACAACAAGAGCAAACAAAGTTTGTCAAAGTTTTTCTTTATCACTTTCAGTTTATCAACTGAATTGCTTGAGGACAAGCAAATGTTTAAGCTTGCGGGAGTTGATACGTCTCCAATGTATCTACTTTTCCAAACACTTTTGCCCTTGTTTTGGACTCTAACTTGCATGATTTGAATGGAACTAACCCGGACTGACGCTGTTTTCAGCAGAACTGCCATGGTGTTGTTTTTGTGCGGAAATAAAAAGTTCTCGGAATCGCCTGAAAATCAACGGAGATTTATTTCAGAAAATATAAAAAATACTAGCAAGAAGATCCACACCTGGGGGCCCACGGGCCATCCTCGAGGGTGGGGGGCGCGCCCCCTGCCTCGAGGGCAGCCCGGTGCCCCACTGAAGTATCCCCAGGTCCTATATATTCCGTTCCGTGGAGAGAACAAATCAAGGAAAAAGAATTATCGCGTTTTACGAGACGGAGCCGCCGCCAAGCCCTAATATCTCTCAGGAGGGCTGATCTGGAGTCCGTTCGGTGCTCCGAAGAGTGGAGATCGTCGCCATCGTCATCATCAACCTTCCTCCATCACCAATTCCATGATTCTCACCGCTGTGTGTGAGTAATTCCATCGTATTCTTGCTGGACGGTGATGGGTTGGATGGGACCTGTCATGTAATCGAGTTAGTATTGTCAGGGTTTGATCCCTTGTATCCTGTATGTTCTGAGATTGATGTTGCTATGAATTTGCTATGCTTAATGCTTGTCACTAGGGCCCGAGTGCCATGATTTCAGATCTGAACCTATTATGTTTTCATGAATATATGTGTGTTCTTGATCCTATCTTGCAAGTCTATAGTCACCTACTATGTGTTATGATCCGGCAACCCCGGAGTGACAATAATCGGGACCACTCCCGGTGATGACCGTAGTTTGAGGAGTTTATGTATTCACAATGTGTTAATGCTTTGGTCCGGTACTCTATTAAGAGGAGGCCTTAATATCCCTTAGTTTCCAATAGGACCCCGCTGCCACGGGAGGGTAGGACAAAAGATGTCATGCAAGTTCTTTTTCATAAGCACGTATGACTATATTCGGAATACATGCCTGCATTGCATTGATGAACTGGAGCTAGTTCTATGTCACCCTAGGTTATAACTTCTACATGATGAATTGCATCCGACGTAATTTCCCATCACCGATCCAATGGCTACGAGCTTTACCTATATTGCTAGCTGCTATTTACTTTTCCGTTGCTATTATCACAAAAACTACAAAACACTATCTTTACTTTTACCGCTACTACCACCACTATCATATCACTGTGCTACTAAACTATCTTGCTGCAGATACTAAGTTTCCAGGTGTTGCTGAATTGACAACTCAGTTGCTAATACTTAAGAGTATTCTTTTGCTCCCCTTGTGTCGAATCAACAAATTTGGGTTTAATACTTTACTCTCGAAAACTGTTGCGATCCCCTACACTTGTGGGTTATCAGTGGAGCCATGGTCACCCCCGAGAAGGGCTCGGTGGGCTACAGCTGGTCATATGGCACTTGGAGATGGTCAAACTTGTCGATGGAGAGAACATTGAGCCCTGCACCGCCATCAATGAGGGTTTTTGTAACTTGGACGTTGCTGATGATGGGTGAGCAGAGCATCGGGAGAGCGCCGGCGGTTGCTGCGCATTTGAGCTGGTCAGCTGAGCTGAAGGTGATGGTGCACTTGGACCACTTGAGCGGCCGTGTGGCTTCTAGCCTGGGAAGAACCGCATTCACTTCTCGGGCGAACTGCTTGAAGATGTGCTGAGAGGCTGGAGCCTGCGCACCGCCCAAGATGCAGGCAATGGAGCGAGGCTTCTAGAAGCTCACAACCCCTTCGTCCTAATCGTCGTTCCTTCTTGGTGGTGGTGGCAGCGGAGGGAAGCCGGCCTTGCCCTGAGGGCGGTCCTCATGAGGCTGGTCCCTCCAGGCACCCTCGCGAGGCTGGTCGTGCCAACGGTCCTCACGAGGTTGATCGTGCCACTCCTGACGGGTGCCGCGGTCGTCCCAGCGCCCTCCAGTTCAGCTTCCTCCACGGCTGTAACCTCGGTCGTTGAGCTCGGGGGTCGGCCGAAGTGCCCGTCTAGAATGGCCCTAAGCTCCTAATAGTCGTTCGTGTTGTGGCTGTGCACGTTGTCGAAGGCGCGGAACGGACGGCTGCTCTTGGACAACTCTGGGTGGCCACGGCCACGCTTCATCTCCGGCTCTGCCGCGAGCACGGCCACCTCCTTGCGCCTCACGACTTTAGCCTTAGCCTTCTTGTTTTCTGGGTCAGCAGTGGGGAGCTCGACGAGGGAAAGGTGCCCTTCCTCAGCTCTCGCGCACTTGGTCGCTATGTTGAACGGCTCCAGGGCTGTGCACAGATCCTCGTGGATGGCGAGCTCCTCCTTCATCTTGACATTGCCAACACCATCGGTGTATGCTAAGATGATGGCCTCTTCCATCACCTTGGGAATCTTGAGGCGGACGATGTTGAAGCGTTGGATGTACTTCTGAAGGGTTTCCCCCGGCGGCTGGCGGGCAGTCGCGAGTGCCATAGAAATTGGCGATGAAGCGCTCGTGCATCTCACCCTAGTAGGAGATCGATCCCGCGGGCAGGTTCAGGAGCCACGAGCGCGCGCCGTCTTTGAGAGCCATGGGGAACCAATTCACCATAATTTTCTCGTCGCCGTTGGCCGCCTCGATGCTCATATCGTAAAGCTGCAGGAACTTAGCAGGGTCGGGGGTGCCGTCGTAGCGTGGAGGTAGCCCAGGCTTGAACTTCCCAGGTTAGATGATGCTGGGTAGCTCAGGGGTGAAGGCTTGGCAGCCTACTGTGGCCACCGGAGCCCATCATGGTGGCGGAGCTTGGTCTTGGTTCTCATGTTCCGCCATCGCTTGGGGCGCATGGTCTCGACGCGGTGGTGGTGAGAGTGCAGGAGCTCCTCCTTGCGGCCGCTGGACCTCTTGACAACTTCCTTCTTCATGCACGGGCGCCCCGCATGGTGGGTCGTGTTGCGGGGCCGCACACCATAGAGCATGGACGACGTCTTGACGTGGAGGTGGTAGAGGTGCTCCATGGGCCACGTCGCTCACAAGGGGAGGCAGGCGAGGTAACGAGAGGGACAGGGCAGGAGAGCCTCCGGCGGCGCTGACGAGTTTGGCGATGCGGTCTAGCTAGTCCTCGTAGAAGTCGTCGACGGGGCGGTAGCGCAGGAGCTCGCATGCCATGAGCAACGCAGCCTGCGCGTCCGCTGGTCCGCGGCGACCGTGGGACGACGAGCTGGCTGGAGTCAGCGACGGGGTAGCGATGCATCCATCCCATCACACCGAGGGGTGCAGCAACGAGGCTTGCTGCTCGTGCCTCGCCTGGCCGGTGGCTGCGTAGGCGGCAGGCAATGGAGAACAGCGAGGGGGGTCCGCCGATGGGAGCCATCTGAGCGACGCGGGCGGCAAGGGCAGCACGAGCTCAACGAGCGTCAGCCATGGAAGCGGTGCAGCGGTGATGCATCGACTGACGGAAGAGAGGTTTCGGCGTACGCCCCTACCTGGTGCGCCAAATGTCGGATTTCAGGTTCCGCAAACCCTTGTGAGGTTCGAACTCTGGGGTGTGCACGAAGAACACTCTCTCCCTAGTGTGCTCGCCCTATGATTCCATGGCCAAGCTCGCTGAACTCAAAGAACAAGGGACACACAGGATTATACTGGTTCGGGCCACCTTGTGGTGTAATACCCTACTCCAGTGTGTGTGGTGGGTTGCCTCGTGGGGCTGAGGATGAACTAGTACAATGGATGAACAGCCTCCGGAGGAGAGGTGTTCTTCGGCTCGGATGAGCTTGTGGTCTGGTCAGGGTGGAATGGATCCTATCCCTTCTATGGTTGGATCAACTCAAGATGAGATGTCCCTCTATGGTGGTGGCTAGGTCCTATTTATAGTGGTCTTGGTCCTCTTCCCAAATATCAGCGGGAAGGGATCCCACAATGGCCAAATTTGAAGGAGAACAGCAAGTACAAGCTATCGTGACAAAAGTGGTCTTCGCCTGCCAAAGGCTCTGGTGGTGACGCCGCGCCGGGCTGCACGGTGACCTCCATTCTGTCGTCCTGATGGTCCTTGGTCTTGTTGCACTGATATGGAAACATTTTCTTGATTCCTCGGGACTCCGCACCTGCACCTGCCCCCTTAGCACCAAAGGGGAAACTGGTACACTGCGCCCGCTGGCGCCCGCCTGGCCTTGGTCGTCATGGCTCACGTCACGTGAACCTCGCGAGGTGCGCCTTGCATAGATATCTCTGCTCCTCAGGAGCCAGCCTAGAGAGGCTGCCCCCAGGAGGTCTTGTCGTCGTCCGCCTCAGGAGGCTTGGCCCCTCATGAGGGTCTTGAGCTGTGGTTGCTGAAGCTGGGCCATACCAGACCGTCGATGGAGCCACGTCACGGGCCGCAGGTAGGCAAGTCAGGGTACCCCCGTTCCCAGGACGCAGACACTTCTGAATGACTTACTCCCACCAAATGAGGACATAATCTTGAAACTCAAGAGACTCCATCGTGATCTTTTTCTCACATCTTAGTTGTGTAAGCGAAAGATCTTGTCGACTTTCAATGCCCAAGAGAGATAGTCTTCGCAATCATTGCTTCCAGAAAACTTTGGCATGTTGAACTTTAGCTTGTCGTAGTGTTGCTCTTCATTTGAACTTTGGCATGTCGGTGTCTTGCTCATATTGGTGTTGACGTTGTCATTCTTGCAATTTCTCTTGTTGTCATTGGCGTTCCTGTGCTTCCTATTGTTGGCATAGGCGTTGCCGTTCATGTGCTTGTTCAAGAGTGACTTGATTTTGGCGATGTCAACGTTCCTGTTTTTCAAGTAGCTCTATTGACCCATTGGCATGTAGAGGATTTATGTTGGTTTGGCGATCATGCCGCGCGGCTCGACGAAGAGTGTTGGATGTCGGTGTACTTGAGCCGGTGATGGGGTCGGAAGAATGATGACTCGAGCGGCTCCGTCTTTGTTATGTTGTAGTGGAAGAAGGTGGATTGACCATCAAGGTTCAAAGCTCTTCTATTTGAGTTATCATGTTGGCATTGAAATCTTCCATGTGGTTGGCAAGAGTGGTGTTAAAGTATTGTCTTCTTCGCTCTTCGGAATGCCTCAAGTCAGTGGTGAGTAGCTCAATGCGCTCGTTCCTAGCTTCATTCTCTTGATTTAGAGCTCGTTGAACACCAAATAGGTGAACCTTGGTGACGTAGTTGTTAGGTTCTTGAGGGTCACCGAATAGCGGGTTCCAAGATTTACTTGGCCTATCCTTCATCGCAAACAAATATGTGAGTGGGGAAAGGAAGAACTAGACCAAATGTACCTTATCCGGTGTTGAAGATGGATCAATGTTCACTCAATAATGCAGTAAGGAAATAGCACAATTGGTACCGATTCTTGTCGATTCTCAAACCTACAGAAGTAAAGCGTTTGGAGGAGCTCGGTGACGATAGTGGTACAAAATTTATGCAATTTGTTAGCAAGACTCAATGATGTTGAAAATGATTCGCAAATTGGCAAATGCAACAAGTAGACCAATAGCAACATAGGACACACGGAAACACACACACACATATATATAAATGTGGTTGTGCAACCAAGGATTGAGCGGAAAATGTGAAATCCATGGAAAATGCTCGTGTCGCACAACACTAGAGAGACGCTAGCCGATTTCTCATTAGGCGGATACAAACATGTGCACTAACTTTAAGAGACAAAATGTAGCGACTTCCTATCACAAATATGCTATGTATGTATGATGTTCCAGTGCTTTAGCACAAGATGATCCAAGATGATTGACTATGATACCATATGATATATTGTGATGCACTATGATACGATGCTATGACTCTTGCTTACAAGCTTCTTTGCGTTTCTTTTGCTTAAATGCTTTATGACTCTTTATCTTTTGAGCTCTTTTGTTGGACACTTATGAAAAATCTCGTACTAAGATAGCAATGGTGTATGCGGAACACTCTTGTGGCACACAATATATAATGATATAGTATGCAATGCAATGTAGACGATGATCACTAATGTGCACAAGTACCATGGCCCGACAATACTCAAATGGCTATTCTCATAGGAAAGTTAGGCAAAATGGGCTATGTGATGACAATGCAATGGCAAGGTAGCACTCAAAGTGTCGTCGATGTTACCGTCCTCGCGTATGGTTGTTGTCAAGAAGATGATAGTGCCGATGTCGACGATGTTGGAGAAGATGAGTGGCGGTATATAGTCAGAGGTGCACCATCCCTAAGTATCCTAAACACGTTAGGAAACGGAAAAACGCAACTCAAATTCTCAAAGAAATCATGTCAAACTTGTCGGCGTCAGTAGCGGGTAGCTAGTGGTAAGGTTGGTACGTCGAGCGTGTAGCGTAAGTGGGGTGTGCAGTGGTGGAAGTAGTTATGCGGTGGCGGAGAAAAACTGCAGTTTCACCAGGGGTAGCAGGATGATCCGGGCGCGTCCGGATGATCCCGGCAGGTCAACTGCTGCGGGATGGCTCGGGATGAACTAAAAAAATAGGTGGAAAAAGATTTTTTTGGGGATTTTGGGTGGATATTATGGTGGAATAGGTGGGGAGTAGGTAGATCCACTTGCCACACAGCTGACCCACGAATCAAAATCAACAAAACTTTATCAAACCAACAAATCACAAAAAAATGTATGGCTATTTTTGTAGGGAATTTTCAAAATTGGACGAAAAAAAGAAAATTAGGCTACAAACAAGGGTAGGGACTCCAAATTCGTGATCAACCAAGGCTCATGATACCATATGACGCAGGGCTAACCTGATCTACGCCGATATTTCACGATTGGAGGTGATTCCGACGAAGAACACGAACAACACGAGGGTAAAAACACGAGGGGAATGAGATGAAACACTCAAATTAACAGGAAACAATCACCTATGTGCTAGATCCAAGTACACATAGAGATCACACGGTCCAAATCCAACAAAGGTCGACATATAGGTAACTAGTTCATGTCCGTGAGGAGGCCTTGAATCCGCGAGGGATCTTCCCATGAGGGGCCTTGAATACACTTGGGGGATCTTCTCCGGAGAGGCCTCGGTCTCTCATGGAGAGTGTATCAAGTGGATGAGCATAACTATATCTGCCAAATGAGCAAACAATTGCTAACCCAAGAGAAGTGCAGGAGGAGTCATATATATAGGCTTGGGGGATGAAGGGTTACAAGGGCCTCGACCCAACATCATGCACACATGCACTGTCTGGATGATCTGGATGTTGGTCCGGATGATCCGGGCTTCGGTGGTCCGGATGATCCGGACATGTCGTTTTGGCTGCAGGTGGTCCGGATGTCCGAGACCTGGTTTCGATGTCCGGGCTCGTCCGGATGATCCGGGGCGGGGTTCGGATGATCCAGGCCGGGGTCCGGATGATCCAGCTTCAGCATGAAGGCTTTGTGTGCCTTCGGGCACATTACCCTGATCATTCGGGCCGGGGTCCGGATCATCCGGGCAAGTGTTGTCTTGCCCGTTTCCTTCTCCGTCTTCACGTATGTCTTCCTCTTCCAATCCTCCATACTCCTAAGATTATCCATGACTAACTCCTTGGTACCTACGTATGCAAAGTGTGTCCATTTGAGATTGTAGCCATGTCTCATGTGTTTCGAAGAGGAATTGGGAGAGGAGTGATGTCACCTCAGTCTCAAGAGCTCTTGCATGAGCACGTGTCATGGGTCTGCTTGGAACTATGTGAGACGATGATAGGTCCATGGGGATGACAATGGGATGCTCCGCATCAATAGATTCATCAAAACAAGCAAAACAATGCATCAAAAATAGAATATGTGAAAAACAGAATAGTTTGTAGCAATTTGAACATTGACTATACTTCTGTAACTCTAAAAAATCTAAAAAAATTAGGACGAAATAAAAAATGTGTATAGAAGTTCTCTGTAAAAATTTCAAAAACTTTTGACGTTCCAGAAAAAATAATTAAATTCTCACACTACAACCAAAGTTTCTGTTTTTGCACTGCGCATTCCAAACGGGCAATCTAATCATCCTAAAGGCAAATCTTGGGACATTATTTTTATAATACAATGGATTTGTACCAGGGGGTAATTATTTTTGTTTAAAAGTTTCTGTAATTCAAGATTTGCAAATTTTCCACGGGCATGAACGAAGTTCAAGGAGAACAGTGCTCATCTTTCTTACTTTCAATTTTCTTTTTGAAAAGCTTTAGGTTCCCCTCTATATTTTTTGTTTTTAAACATTTTAAAAGCACTCAATAGAAATAAATTACTCTCTAAAACTTCCGGGTTGTCTCCCTGGCAGCGCTTTCTTTAAAGCCATTAAGCTAGGCATATAGTGCTCAAGTAATTGATCCACCCTGATCCCAAGGTATATCAAAGCCAATTTTAATTAGCAATGATTTATAATTTACTAATGAGCGCAAAGTAACATAAATGCGATGACTAAGTCTAACTCTCTTCCTATGCATTGGCATGTCATAAGAGAACAATTCATGCACATCACGTAAAGGCCAATGCATAGTGCAAATAGTTTCTTGCAATTTCATCGTGTTAGAAATATAGAGATGGGGAGATGTAGTTCCTCTCTCATAATAATTGCAAGTAGGAGCAGCAAGCACATGCATATTGTATTAATCAAAATCATCATGCGTAGTAGTAAAATGTAACCCATCAATGTAATCCTTAATAAGAGCAAACTTCTGTGATATAGTGTAGTTGGGAGAATTCAAAAAGATAATAGTACTATCATGTGTGCGTGCAATAGCAACAATTTCATGTTTAACATAAGGAACTATACCAAGTTCATCTCCATAAGGATAATTCATATTGGCATCATGGCCACAAGCATAGCAATCATCATAAAAAAGGTATATTTCAAAAAACAATCCAAGGGATCATAGCAATCAGCATAGCATTCATCCTTCGATAAGCACGAAGGGAAATTAAACAATGTATGAGTTGAGAGATTACTCTCATCAGAAGGTGGGCATGGGTAGCTAATCCATTCTTCCTCCTTTTGTTCTTCGCTCTCATCCTCATCCTTTTCATCTAATGAGCTCACATTCTCATCAATTTCTTCTTCCATAGATTCCTGCAAAATATTAGTCTCTTCTTGGACAGCGGAGACCTTCTCAATAAATGCATTAATATCGGAATTGTATCCATAATGCTCATAGCAATATTTAAGTATAGCAAAAAAATTAGGCCTGTAAACAACATCATCATAATTTTTCACACTTTTCAAACAAATATTCAATTTCATAAGCACCCTTAAAAGTGAAAAAAATTCTATTCGTTCCACATCACAGTAATCATATATACCATTAGCATAGATTCACATGAAAAGGGAAGGTGTGGAGGCTTCATCCTAGACCAGCAAGTATAATCATATCTCTGACATAAATTCCAAGCATACTAATGCAACATTTCAATTTGATCCAATAAGAGTTTCCCCTTTTGTGTCAAGCGGTAATCCCTAAAGTATTCACATTGATCCAACGTGTCTCCCATTGTGAAGTTGAATGGGGTTTTCTCAGGATTATCAAAGTAGTATTCAATATTTTTCACATAACGAGCGTCGAGGGTTTTAGGAGGTTCCCCATCTCCATGAGTAGCATGTACAACTATTTTTTGTATTTCGTGTCCCATATCCATAACTAAATATATGAAAAAACTTAGAACAAAAAATACAATCTATTTAGTGATAAAGCAGACAAGCACACACGAGAATATTCACCTCACGTTATTTCTCCCCGGCAACGCCGCCTGAAAAAGGTCTTGCTAACCCAAAGTGTAGGGGATCGTTTTTAGCCTTTTTCGATATGTAAGAGTGTCGAACCCAACAAGGAGCTAAAGGTAGGCCAAATATCCCCTCAATTTCTATCGGCCACCGATACGACTCTACGCACACTTAATGTTTTCTTTACCTAGAACAAGAATAAAGCTAGAAGTACTTTGCAAGAATAAAACTAGAAATAAATTACAAGATAATAAACATAGTAGTGTAGTAGAAAGCTTTTTGAGAAATATTTGTCCCTAGGCAATCGATAATTAGACCAGTAATCAGTATTGCAATATTATATGAGGGAGAGGCATGAGCTAACATACTTTCCATACTTTGATCATATGCACTTATGACTGGAACTGTAGCAAGCATCTTCAACTACTAAAGACCATTAAGGCAAAACTCAACCATAGCCTTAAGTATAAAGTCCTCTTTACTCCCATACGCAATAACCCCCTTACTCGGGTCTGTATTTATGTCACTCTCGCCATCCACTATAAGAGAATCATGAACATATTGCAACACCCTACAGTGGGGATCCCTCATGTTTGCACGACACAAAGGGCACCGTAGGATAGCACCATAATAAAATATAGAACTCGTACCAACCACGATCGTCGATTATCCCATAGGACAAAATAGATATACTCAAACATCATGGGATAATCACATATCATTGGATAATAATATATAGTGTTGAGCACCGTGTTTAAGTAGAGGATTACATCGGGAATAGAGAGGTTACACTGCTGTATAGAGTAGGAGAAAGTTGGGTTGACGGTAGCAAGATTGTTGACGTAGATCGCCTTCACGATCCTTGCCCGGCGACACTCAAGCGCCATCAAGAGAGAGGGGGAGAGAGCCCCCTCCTTCTTCTTCCATGACCTCCCCCTAGATGGGATGAGGGTCTACCCTCTGGTCCATGCGCTCGATGGAGGCGCATGGGCGAGATGATGTGGAGCATCCTATGGACATCACCACTTCAAAAGCCCTTTGGCAAGTGACATGTGCGATATCTACTTCACATACACAAAGGTGAATCATCTCATTTACACGTGTTCACTCGACCCCTTCGAGGATGGTATACTACTTGACACTTCTCTCGTGTGCATGCATATGTATTGTTGGAGCTTCACGGATGTTGAGGAGGAGTGCAAGCACCAAGGAACAACTACACCATCTGCGAGGGAAGCCTGGAAGCGATGATGGAAGAAGACAGAGCTGCTGAAGCTACAACCGCCGAACATCCAGGCCAGAGGATGGACATCCGGTGCTCATGCAGCTGCGTAGGAGCTGCACCAAGACATGACCAAAGGCATCAATGGCCGGACATCCGGCACGTCATCATCAGCCGAACATCCGACCCCCTCCCCAGAAATCCGGCAGTGGAGTAAAGAAGCTACGGTCGTCGAATGGCCGGACATTCGGCCAGAGCCCAGGCATCCGACACCTATGCATGCACAGCCGAGCCCGAGGCCCATGTCTCCCTCCTATCCACTACTAGGGAAACACTTATACATGGAGGCTTATCAGTAGTGCGTGTTAAAATGAGGCACTACTGCTACTTAGCAGTAGCGCGTGGTCAAAAAGGGCGCTACTGATAACTATATACCAGTAGCACGTCTCCACGAAAAGATGCTACTACTATATTTGCCATACTATTGCCGACATTCTTGGTATAGCAGTAGCGAGCTTCCATAAGCCGCGCTACTGCTAAGTATATAGTACTAGCGTGTTTTATGGGAGGACACTACTACTAAGTATATAGTAGTAAAGTGTGTTTATGGGAGGGCGCTACTGTAAAGTATATAGTAGTAGCGTGTTTTTATGGGAGGGCGCTACTGCTATACAAATAAAAACAAATAGAAAAGTAAAATGAAATGAAAGGAAATAGAAAAAGGAGAAAGGAAAAAAGAAAGTGTAAAGAAAAAAAAGAAAAAGGCATAGCGGTAGTGCTAGTCCTCAGCCCATGCTATAGCTAAGGTAGCAGTAGCGCGGGATGAGGATGAGCGCTATAGCTATCAGTAAGTAGCAGTAGCGTGTTTAGGTGACCATCGCTATTGTGTTGTTTGGGTATCCATGCTACTACTAAGTTTGGCTTAGCCCTACACGGGCGTCCCTCCGTCCCTCAATTCCCCATTCTCTTCTCGTTCGCTCCTGTTGCCGTCTCCTGCATCCCTCAAAGTCGTTGCCTCCCTCGCCGCTCCTGCCGCCCTCGATGCACTCGGAGCCACCAGAGTCGCGCGCCCTCGACGCTACCAGAGCCATCCTCGACACCACCGGAGCAGCGCGCCCTCAACGCCACCAGAACCGCCCTCGCCACCACCGGATCCACCCTTGACACCCTGCCTCCCTCCCCGCCACTGGCTCCCTTGCCGTGACAGGAGCTTCCCTCACCACCTCCCCGTGTATCCTCTGTAAGCCCACCCTATGACACCCCGAGACTAGTGCGCCAGGTGTCAGCCAGTTATTCGTCGTCGTTTCCATGTCATCTGCTTGCGTGTTGCATCTTGCCATGTCATCATGTGTGTTGCATCATCATGTTTTCAAAACTTGCATCTGCCCGAGTCCCCTCGTCCTTTCCGTTGTCCGTTCTGAGCCAAGACACACTTGCACGTGCCCGCGGCATCTCCGGATATTTATTTCGTGAGTGGCCGAAAAACATTCTCGGAATGGGGCGAAACTTGGCATGTGGTCTTATTATAGCATAGGTAGACCGCCTGTCAAGTTTTGTCGTGTTCGGAGTTCGTTTGATAGTCCAACGGTTAACCGTGTTAACCGCTGGAAGCCTTTTCTCTTTTGGCCCAGCGCTCCTCCACCTCACTCCGGCCAATCCGGTGCCACCACATCAGCCGCGCCGCCGCTCTCAGCCTCTCCCCTCGCGCCATGTGTCCTCACCGCCACCTCCCACCACCGCAGCCCGCTCGGCTCGTGCCAGGCCCGCGGGGCCCATCCGCCGCCGCCGCCAGCCCGCGGGTCGCCGCCGCCCCACGCCTCCATGCCTCTGGCTCGCTCCGCCTTGCCTCCCCCGTCCGGCGCGCCGCCTGCCGCCGGATCTACTCGCCGCCGGCCGCCACGCCTCCCCGCCGGCGGTGCCATGAAGCTCTGCCGCCGCCCTAGCCCTTGCGTAACCATGGCGCCCCGCCCTCGTGCTGGTCGCTGAGACGGCCAGTCCCCGCGGGATCCGGTCTGCCTTCGCCGGATCTGGCGATCCCGGCGCCGTCCCCGGCCGCCCCTCGCCGGCAGCCGCCGCCCTGCCTCGCTCAAGCAGAGGGCTCGGGGAGGACGACTGGCGCCCGAGTGCGTCGCCCCCAGCCTCTCCGACCTGGTCCGCTCCAGCACCGGCCTTCTCCCACCGGCCGTCGGACCAGCCCCCTCTCGGCCCACCTCGGCCCTCCAGTCGCCGGCCTGCTAGGCCTCCTCTCCGTCCTGGGCCAAGGCCCTTTGGTGAGAAACCCCCAGATCCCGCCCGAGCGTCGTTTAATAATCTTGCGCTCAGTCTGTGTTTTTTTTCTAAGTCCTAAAAAACTGCTAAGTCCTTTTCTGCCTTATTTTGTGGCATACTTTGACTGCTAGTAACTATTTGTGTGTATGTCCAAATTGAGTGAATGATATGTCAAAATGATCGTGGTGATATGCTCTACACTTTGTTCCATTGTGCCATGCTTGTTTGAGTTCATCTAGATGCTCTAATCTTCGTTGCAAGAGTGCTACTTGGTATAAACTGTTGTTACTTGTTAATTTGATGCCATGTTTGAGATGTGATAACTTGGTGCATGTTTATCCAAATGATGCATATGATATGTCAAAATGTTCATTGTGAAGTGCTGCACATGATGGTTGCTGTAGCACACTTGTTTGAGTTCATATGGCCATGTTAATATCTGTTGCAAGAGTGCTACTTGTTATAAACTGCTGCTACTTGTTATTTTGTTGTCATGTTTGAGATATGATAACTTGGTGCATGTTTGTCCAAATGGTGCATATGATATGTCAAAATGTTCATTGTGAAGTGTACTACATTATGGTTGCTGTAGCATGCTTGTTTGAGTTCATATTGCCATGTTAATCTCTGTTGCAAACGTGCATTTGGCTGTTAGGTGCTGAAACTTGTTATGAGATGCTGATTTCAATTGCTCTTTGCTATTGGTGTGTTTGTCCTAATGCCACATGTCTAGATGTTTTAGAAGCACCATTATATGGTCTTTGTTGTGGTGCAAACCTCTTTCCATGTTATGCCTTGAGGTGACTTAAACAAGCTTGTAAACATGACATGTTGTTATTGTTGTTTTATACTTAGTAAAAAAACTGCTAAGTCTGGAATCTGTTATAACCTGATGCTATGTTTGCTTAATGCCCTAGTCAAATCCATGCTTGTTTTGGAGTGGCCAATGATCATGTCTTGTTGTACATGTCATTGTCTATCCTTTCATGCCCTTACTTGCTCATATGACCTGCTGTAGCCAATTTATTTCTTGCTCTCAAGTTGCTATAAATTATACCTGTCAGGATTTTATCAGCATGTTCAATTTGGCGTAGCTTGTTGCTATTGATCCATGCCTCCTATGGAGTTGCTCCAATGGAGTTGTTTGTTGTAGGATATGTCTACTACATGTCCATGCTCTATATTTACTTAGTTGAGTTGATATGCTTGTTGTTTGTGCCTCCGAAGGCAGCATCGTGATGATGTTTTTGCCTTCCCAGATTTTTGCTAAGACTGGATAATTTTATTGCAACTTCCCATGCTAGTTTAACTATGTTCCAGCAAGCTTTTAGGTGTGTTCTAAGTTCATGCTTGTTAAGTAACATGTCTACTTCACATCCATGCTTCTTGTTATCATGTTTGGGTGTTGTAGCTTATATTTACCTTGATCCAAATTTTCTATGTGGCTGTTAACTTCAGCTTGTTGTTATATCTTGTTTCATGTGTATCTTTTAGCCTGTTGCTCCGTTTTGAGTGTGTCCTATATGAAACTTGTGTGATTTTGCATGTAGAATCATAATATCATGTTGTTTTCATGTTTGGAGTGTGTTTGCTTGATGTTTGGGTGCATCTTGCACCGTTGCCATGCTTGTCTTCTTTTGCTCATATCTTCTAGGCCGTAGCTCCGAATTAAACAAACTTTATATGAAACTTGACTAGAATTTTGTGTAGATCATCATGGTGCATGTTAACCTGATGTTTAACAACTTTAACTTAAGGTTTGTTCAGATCTGGACTAATTTCAAATTATGCATATGAGGGCTTGCCGGATTTGTTATATGTTGATTCCGGCCTCATTTAAACTTGTTGGGTGATGTTGTTCTTGTGTGCTTCATCCCTTGCCATGTTTTGCATCATATATTGACTTGTCTTGCATCATACTTGGTTGAGCATATTGTCATGTCTTGTGTGGTGTGTTTACCGTATTGCTTGCTTCTTCTCGTTATTGCTTGTTCCGTTGCGATCGTGAGGATTCGTTCGTCTACCCGTGGTTCGTCTTTGAGGCTTCTTCTTCGTCTTCTTCACGGACCCGTTCTTCTTCCTTGCGTGATCTCAGGCAAGATGATCATACCCTTGGATACCTTTACTACCATTGCAATGCTTAGTTGTCTCGATGCTATCGTTACATGTCGTGCTACCCATCATTTATTGTCAGCCCCTCTCCTTGTTTCCGTGAAACCTCTAACTTTTGACACCTTCCTAGCGAACCATTGTTTGGCTATGTTACCCGCTTGCTCAGCCCCTCTTATAGCGTTGTTAGTTGCAGGTGAAGATGAAGATCGTTCCTTGTTGGAACTTGTTGTTGGAATATCACAATATGTCTTATATATATTAACACACCTATATACTAGGCATGGGTGGAAGGCTTGGCCTTTTGCTCGGTGTTTTGTTCCACTCATGCCACCTTAGGCGCCGATAAACCGGCATTATGTTCCTTGATTTCGCGTTCCTTACACGGTTGGGTATATGGGGACCCTGTAATGCCCCAGATGTAACACTTTCCCTATATGGCAATATATAAACTTTGGCTTCATCAATTCCTTTCCGGGTTCTTCTTCTTTTCGGGTTTCGTCGTTTTGTTGTGTGCGTGTGTGCATTTCATCCATGTCATGTTGTCATGTGCATTGCGTTGCATTGTGTTATCACTTGCATCCGGTCCCACTCGTCTCTTCCCGTTGTCCGTTTCGAGTTCCGATGCTCTCACACGTGCCCGTGGCATCCCCGAGTCCTTCTTTCGTGTGTGGCCGCGTAACGTTTCCGAAATGACGTGAGACTTGTCGTGTGTTGTTGTTTTGGTACGTGTAGGCCGCCTGTCAAGTTTCGTCGCGATTGGAGTTCGTTTGGTACTCCAACGGTTAACCTAGTGGGCTAAAAGAACCTCTTCTTTGAGGCCCAAGACCCCCTCCTCAACAGCCCACCAACCCAGCACAACCCTTCCCATCATCTCGGTCATCGAATTGTGATCGCGTGGCCGAAAACTGCTCCCCATTTGGAGTCTCTTTACCTTTGTCGATCTCCCAATCTTCAGTGTTGCGTTGAATTCTTTCAAGGAGTTCCCATTTAGCATCAATCTTTTTGTTTGTGAAAGAACCCATAGAGGAAGCGTCGAGCAAATCTTTATCCTGTCGAGAAAGCCTCGCATATAAATTAGTAATAATCATATCTTTGGGGAGCCCATGGTTAGGACATTTTAGCATTAACGTTTTCAGTCTCCCCCAAGCTTGAGCTATGCTCTCTCCGTCATGAGGATAAAAATTATAAACATAATTCCTATTCTCATGGACTTCATGAAGAGGATAAAACTTGGAGTAAAAGAGAGACCGGATCTCTTCCCACTCTAGCAGGTGAGAGTCATTTAGTAGCCTATACCATTCCAATGCTTTTCCTTTCAGTGACAAGGCAAATAATTTCCTCATGACAAACTCCCTTGATACACCTGCAAGCTTAAATAATGAACATAGTTGTGACAGATATAGCAAGTGTTCACCGGGATGTCTGTCTCCTGCATAACGATCAGCCAAAACATAATCGATAATACCAGCTGGTATTTTATAGGGCACAATTTCAGTAGGGGGAGGAACAACCACCATAGGTGTGGGGCGTCTTCCCGCAAGCAACGATCCAATAGCAAGATTGTCCATAAGCATAACTAGTGAAATAAAAACAAGAAACAAAAAGATTTAATTGCAAGATCTAAAGATATACCTTCAAGCGCTCACCTCCCCGGCAACGGCACCAGAAATAGCTTGATGTCTACACACGCTTCTACTCTTGTAGACTATGTTGGGCCTCCAAGCGCAGAGGTTTGTAGGACAGCAGCAATTTCCCTCAAGTGGATGACCTAAGGTTTATCGAACTCAGGGAAGTAGAGGTTGAAGATGGTCTCTCTCAAGCAACCCTGCAACTAAGATACAAGAAGTCTCTTGTGTCCCCAACACACCTAATACAACTAGGAGTTGTATAGGTGCACTAGTTCGGCGAAGAGATGGTAAAATATGGATGATAGGAGTGGCAAAGCAAAGCAATATAATTCTGTAATAAAAAGTGCAGCAAGCAAACAAGTGGTAAACGTGAGCACAAATGGTATTGCAATGGTGGAAACAAGGCCTAGGCTTCATACTTTCACTAGTGGCAACTCCCAACAACATTAACATAATCGAATCACATGATATTTCCCATAAAACATGCAAAGGGGACACACTCGGAGGTCATTCCTTCGTGGTCAAGAGAGGACGAGAATTATGTAGGGCTACAAAAGCGCACCTCAAAGTTCGTAGTTCTCAATCTAAGGATTTCCCAATGTCACCGCGGCCATCCAAAGAGAGTCCCACAATCACCACAACATATCTAAAGGATAGTCAAAGACAAGCACCAAGAGACTCTCAATCTTCAATCAACACACAAGAGTGGAAATCACTCATGAAAATATTGTTCTAATCCATGTCCAATAGACCGCTGTCACCTTGGTCTCGGGGATTATACTAGATAAAGACAAGTGAGTACATCAATCCAATACATAGAGGAAGGGGAAATATCATGGGATCACCCTAGATTAACATAGCCTATGATCACAACGAAGATCACATCATGGGAGAGAGAATTGACCACATAGCTACTGGTAAGAACCTCAGCCCCGAGGAGGAACTACTCCCGCATCATGGAGGGAGGAAGCAACGTCGATGGAGATGAATCCGGGGGCACTTCCCCATCCCGGCAGGGTGCCGGCGCAGGAATTCTGGTCCCCCGAAGCTTGATGGCGATGGCGGCGGAGATCGGAATCGCGTCTGGAGAAAAGGGTTCTGGAATCAGGGTTTCCGCGACACGCTTTAAATATATGCCAAAGGGGGGCATCGGAGGAGCCTCGGGGGGCCCAGGCGCCCCCCCGGCGCGGCCCAGGGGGGGCGCGCCGCCAGGGCGCCTGGAGCCCTGGTGCCCCCCCCCCGGCTGTCCTTCGGGCGGACGGTAGTTTCTGGAACGCTGATTTTTTAAATAATTTTTCTGGATTTTTCCTGGCAGTTCTCGTAATGTGAAAACCTGAAATACAAAAACAGCCGAAAACAGAAACTGGCACTGGGGTGCACTGAGTTAATAGGTTAGTCCAAATATGATCAAAAATGTATGGAAGTGTATAAATAACATAGCAATATCACCCAAAAGAGGCATGGAGCAAGCAGAAATTATAGATACGTTTTGGACGTATCAACATCCCCAAGCTTAATTCCTGCTCGTCCTCGAGTAGGTAAATGATAACAAGAATAATTTTTGTGGTGACATGCTATTAACCATATAGGACTTTTTCATAGTCATATGACAAAAGCTTACTGAGACAATGAATCTATAGTAATTAAGTTGCCTCATGAGAAAATCACAAAGAACTGAAGGTTTTACAATATGATATTGAAACATCAAATAGATTTGTAATGAACATGATGTGCAAATATGATAAAGTGATATCTAGCTTGCCCCCTTTAGTGAAGCAAAACATAAATGCAGGGGCACCTCCAAGGTTTAAGTGATGACTAGATACAATGATTTCAAAATAAACGATATCACAATCATGCAAAAGACAATGCTACTTTGGGACAATGCACATTACACTCAGAATGACAATCATGCTCTCAGTAGTTTTTGCTTTTAAAAGAAGGTGGAGACTCTCGAACCGTGGCTTTTCTTGGCAAGGTTGAAAACCCGTAGTCGGAAACAAAGACAAAACATGTACCAGAGCTCTTGGTTTTAAAACAAAGGTAATAATTTTTTTAGATCATGCATGTTTCGTCAACGAATACTAGCAGACAACTCAATCACTTCTTGAGATGGACAAGTTTCGAGGAACGGCTCCCGAATGAGGACGATCACATCCTCTTAATCTCCTTTGTTTATCACTGCCAAAGTTTTCTGATTTCTCATGAACAAAGCGTGAAGGAGGATTTGTTTGTTATATTATCTTTTTGAGCCGGGCGCACTCAATGCCAGTTCCTTCTCGTATTATGGGTTTGCACATTATACATGCAATCCCGGGGTGAAGCTTGTCCAACTTAAAAAGATCATGAATTAACTACTACTTCCTCATGAACTTACAACAGAGGCACAAAATAAGAATGCTTTTTCTTTGAATAATTTCGAGATGGTACATGCAAGTCTCCGTTAGGAATGGCAGGTAAATACCATGTAGGAAGATATGGTGGACTCATATGGCATAACTGGATTAAAAGGATGTGGATGCACAAGCAGTCAGTCCACTTAGTACAGGCGAAGGTTAGCAAAAGACGGGGAGCGACCAACTAAGAGAGCAATGACGGTCATAATCATGCAGAGCGACAAAGCAACATTGAATCAGGCATGGAAATTATATCGCTACTCAGAAACAAAAGATCATCAAGGCTTGACAGACTTTCTTTACAGTCTTAAATATGCGTGAGCATATGCCAAGTCAATCCAAATAAATTCTTTGAAGGAAGATATTACTAAACCATACCACATCATAGGCAAACAAATCATGTTGGTACTCCAATAACACATTGGGAACCCCCCAGCTATTTGAGACTAACCATAAGAAAACATGAACTACTAAGCGCCATTATGCACGTAGCATCTTTATCATAGACATATCAACCAATGCAACAGAAGCAAACTCTCTTAATAAGATAAACATGATAACTAAAGAGAGTTCAAGCAACCAACTAAACAAAAGATCTTTAAAAAGATAAGCATGAAAGTTAAGAGCTAAGCATGATAGTAGCTATTAAAAGACAAAGAACACACACAGCAAAGATAGACATGCAAATTCTATGTTATGTTCTAGGTAGAAGTGGAGCGTGTTTCTCTCCCACATAAAGAAAGCTGAGTTCCTGCTCGTTATGAAAGGCTAAAGAAAACTAAAAGGAAAACTAAAACAAGACGCTCCAAGCATAGCACATAACACATGAAGTGATTAAAATATAGTGGAACGAAGGACGAACTGATAATGTTGATGGAGAAGGGGATGCACGGGGGCATCCCCAAGCTTAGACGCTTGAGTCTCCTTGAATATTTCTTGGGGGTGCATGGGGGCATCCCCAAGATTGAGCGTTTGACACTCCTGAATCTTTTTATCATCTTCCCTCGCACACTTGAAAACTCCCTTCATACGTAACTCATCATAATCTGATTAGCGAGGTTAGTACCCATAATAAAATAATTGTTCCTTGCTGGAAATAAAGATATTCTTGAAGTTCTACTGTTTCTCAAGATTGCCAAAAGGTTTTTGCAAAGAAAAAGCAAGCTCTAGGTTTGCAAAATGAAGGAAAGGCAAAACAGGACAGAATCTGTGAAAAACAGAACAACAGGTAGTAAATGATTTTTCCGGGGCACTTCTGCAAATCAAAAAACTCAAAATAGACGCACGAAAGACAATTATATAGAGCACGCTGTCGAAACAATTCAGACCAAAAAGATGATCTGGTGATTTTATACGAATTTTTCTATCCAAGGATAGAATCTGTTTCCTGGACAGCACGTCACAACTTTTGAACTTTCTTGCAATCAGAGGCTAAACTTGGGACAAAGCTGAAAAATAAAGATACAATGATGTTGCTACAGTAGTAACAAACATCAAGACCACTAAAACTGAAAGTAAACATAACAAGGGTTGTCTCCCTAGAGCTCTTTCTTTATAGCCATAAAGATAGGCTTAAGACGTTAATGATGCTCTCGTAGGAATAAGAGCTGAAGAACAAAAGAGAGCATCAAGAAGCAAATACCAAACACATTTAAGCCTAACATGCTTCCTATGCATATGAATATTGCAATAGAATAATTCATTGAAGCACAAAGCAACTAGCATAGGAAGGCAAAACAAGCATAACTTCAAAATATTCACCATAAAGAGAGGAAACTTCTTATTATTAAGATATTTAGAACCAAGTCTCCCTCTCTCATTATAAATTTCAGTGGCATCATGGATGAACTCAACAATATAAGCATCACATAAAGCATTGTTACCATGATCCACATGCAAAAAGGTATTCTTACTCTCCACATAAGCATAATCTTTTTCATTGGTAATAGTGGGAGTAGGACTATCATAAACAACTTGAACACTATAGATTACTTGTGTATTAGGAGGGTGGTGTTCAACAAGGGAGTAATTCCCTCCATGATTATGACAAGTTTCATAAGGATAATTTCTCCTTATGTCATAGGTACCTTTATAATCACTATAGGTTGGAGTTATGACATCATCATAGTAGAGAAGAGCATTATCATTGCTAGCAACTATATTTGTAATCATGTTGTCTTTATTCTTACTAGCAAAAGAATTATCAATTATCACATCACTAGTGGATAAAGGGTTTGCAATCCTATCATCCCCAAGCTTAGAGCTTCCCATATCATCACTTTCCGAGTTGGTACCAAAAAGATTTTCAAGATCATCAGAAGCATTATCATCATTTTCCCAATCACAATAAGTAACATGCATATCATAATCAAAATCATCTTCAACAGTACCTACGGATGTATCATCAAGATGATAATTAAGGCAATAAACTTCACCTTCTTCTTTAAGCTTACAATCGTTAGGATAAAAGTTGATGGGAGGAATATGCTCAGGCCAGGTTGATACCCATTCTTCTTCTTTCTTGCTCCTCTTCATCCTCCTCTTCTTTTTCTTCTTCTTAACCTTAGGAGGGAGTGGTTGGAGATGAAGCTTCTCCACATATCCTGGTTTATCATTAGAAACAATAGGGGAAACTTGGGAGAAACTCTCCTTTTTATTAACAGAAATATAAGAGACATTTTTATACTTTGGTAAAGTTCCCTCCTTTCTAATCTTACTTATGTAATCATTTTCATGGCAATTAACAATACAATAGAGATGGCAATTTTGCAAAGTGTTTTCTATTCCTATGGCATTATCATCGAGCCAAGAAGTCTTTTCTGATAACTCTTCACACATCAAAAATAACATAAGCTCATCATAAAGATCAGAGGTGATCATGTTATCACACAACCGGTTAACAGTTATGTTTTGAAAGTTCATGCATTGAAAATTAAAGTGACCCTCTATACGGCAAAGTTCACAAGTAAAAGGATAAAGGTCACACAATTCTCTAGCAATTTCATTTAAATCTCTGACCCAAGTGATTGTTCCTTCATGCTTATGTTGCTTACAATACTTCTCTTCTTCAATCATAGGCCTTTCACAAGGTCTATCCACTCCACAAAAATTAACATGCTTATATAAAACTTCATTTTTAGGAATTGGATCATGCATGTTGCAATCATCATGAACAATTTCATTTTCTTTGCAAGTCTCTTTAAAAGGTTTATGATACTTGATCCAATCCTCCTTAGGCATATTAAGATGTGAAGCAAAAGATTTGAGGAAATCAACAAGGAGTTGAGAATCAAGCCCAAACTTAGCACTTAACTTATAAAAACTTGTAGTTTCAACAAAGGACTTCATGCAATCATACTCATAAATTATACCTGACTCTTTACCTTTGTCGATCTCCCAATCTTCAGTGTTGCGTTGAATTCTTTCAAGGAGTTCCCATTTAGCATCAATCTTTTTGTTTGTGAAAGAACCCATAGAGGAAGCGTCGAGCAAATCTTTATCCTGTCGAGAAAGCCTCGCATAGAAATTAGTAATAACCTTATCTTGGGGGAGCCCATGGTTAGGACATTTTAGCATTAACGTTTTCAGTCTCCCCAAGCTTGAGCTATGCTCTCTCCGTCATGAGGATAAAAATTATAAACATAATTCCTATTCTCATGGACTTCATGAAGAGGATAAAACTTGGAGTAAAAGAGAGACTGGATCTCTTCCCACTCCAGCAGGTGAGAGTCATTTAGTAGCCTATACCATTCCAATGCTTTTCCTTTCAGTGACAAGGCAAATAATTTCCTCATGACAAACTCCCTTGATACACCTGCAAGCTTAAATAATGAACATAGTTGTGACAGATATAGCAAGTGTTCACCTGGATGTCTGTCTCCTGCATAACGATCAGCCAAAACATAATCGATAATACCAGCTGGTATTTTATAGGGCACAATTTCAGTAGGGGGAGGAGCAACCACCACAGGTGTGGGGCGTCTTCCCGCAAGCAACGATCCAATAGCAAGGTTGTCCATAAGCTTAACTAGTGAAATAAAAACAAGAAACAAAAAGATTTAATTGCAAGATCTAAAGATGTACCTTCAAGCGCTCACCTCCCCGGCAACGGCGCCAGAAATAGCTTGATGTCTACACACGCTCCTACTCTTGTAGACTATGTTGGGCCTCCAAGCGCAGAGGTTTGTAGGACAACAGCAATTTCCCTCAAGTGGATGACCTAAGGTTTATCGAACTCAGGGAAGTAGAGGTTGAAGATGGTCTCTCTCAAGCAACCCTGCAACTAAGATACAAGAAGTCTCTTGTGTCCCCAACACACCTAATACAACTAGGAGTTGTATAGGTGCACTAGTTCGGCGAAGAGATGGTAAAATATGGATGATAGGAGTGGCAAAGCAAAGCAATATAATTCTGTAATAAAAAGTGCAGCAAGCAAACAAGTGGTAAACGTGAGCACAAATGGTATTGCAATGGTGGAAACAAGGCCTAGGCTTCATACTTTCACTAGTGGCAACTCCCAACAACATTAACATAATCGAATCACATGATATTTCCCATAAAACATGCAAAGGGGACACACTCGGAGGTCATTCCTTCGTGGTCAAGAGAGGACAAAAATTATGTTGGGCTACAAAAGCACACCTCAAAGTTCGTAGTTCTCAATCTAAGGATTTCCCAATGTCACCGCGGCCATCCAAAGAGAGTCCCACAATCACCACAACATATCTAAAGGATAGTCAAAGACAAGCACCAAGAGACTCTCAATCTTCAATCAACACACAAGAGTGGAAATCACTCATGAAAATATTGTTCTAATCCATGTCCAATAGACCCCTGTCACCTTGGTCTCGGGGATTATACTAGATAAAGACAAGTGAGTACATCAATCCAATACATAGAGGAAGGGGAAATATCATGGGATCACCCTAGATTAACATAGCCTGTGATCACAACGAAGATCACATCATGGGAGAGAGAATTGACCACATAGCTACTGGTAAGAACCTCAGCCCCGAGGAGGAACTACTCCCGCATCATGGAGGGAGGAAGCAACGTCGATGGAGATGAATCCGGGGGCACTTCCCCGTCCCGGCAGGGTGCCGGCGCAGGAATTCTGGTCCCCCGAAGCTTGATGGCGATGGCGGCGGAGATCGGAATCGCGTCTGGAGAAAAGGGTTCTGGAATCAGGGTTTCCGCGACACGCTTTAAATATATGCCAAAGGGGGGCATCGGAGGAGCCTCGGGGGGCCCAGGCGCCCCCCCCCCCCGGCGCTGCCCAGGGGGGGCGCGCCGCCAGGGCGCCTGGAGCCCTGGTGCCCCCCCCGGCTGTCCTTCGGGCGCACGGTAGTTTCTGGAACGCTGATTTCTTATATAATTTTTCTGGATTTTTCCTGGCAGTTCTCGTAATGTGAAAACCTGAAATACAAAAACAGCTGAAAATAGAAACTGGCAATGGGGTGCACTGAGTTAATAGGTTAGTCCAAATATTATCAAAAGTGTATGGAAGTGTATAAATAACATAGCAATATCACCCAAAAGAGGCATGGAGCAAGCAGAAATTATAGATACGTTTTGGATGTATCAAATCCCCAAGCTTAATTCCTGCTCGTCCTCGAGTAGGTAAATGATAACAAGAATAATTTTTGTGGTGACATGCTATTAACCATATAGGACTTTTTCATAGTCATATGACAAAAGCTTACTGAGACAATGAATCTATAGTAATTAAGTTGCCTCATGAGAAAATCACAAAGAACTGAAAGTTTTACAATATGATATTGAAACATCAAATAGATTTGTAATGAACATGATGTGCAAATATGATAAAGTGATATCTAGCTTGCCCCCTTTAGTGAAGCAAAACATAAATGCAGGGGCACCTGCAAGGTTTAAGTGATGACTAGATACAATGATTTCAAAATAAACGAAATCACAATCATGCAAAAGACAATGCTACTTTGGGACAATGCACATTACACTCAGAATAACAATCATGCTCTCAGTAGTTGGTGCTTTTAAAAGAAGGTGGAGACTCTCGAACCGTGGCTTTTGTTGGCAAGGTTGAAAACCCGTAGTCGGAAACAAAGACAAAACATGTACCAGAGCTCTTGGTTTTAAAACAGAGGTAATAATTTTTTTAGATCATGCATGTTTCGTCAACGAATGCTAGCAGACAACTCAATCACTTCTTGAGATGGACAAGTTTCGAGGAACGGCTCCCGAATGAGGACGATCACATCCTCTTAATCTCCTTTGTTTATCACTGCCAAAGTTTTCTGATTTCTCATGAACAAAGCGTGAAGGAGGGTTTGTTTGTTATATTATCTTTTTGAGCCGGGCGCACTCAATGCCAGTTCCTTCTCGTATTATGGGTTTGCACATTATACATGCAATCCCGGGGTGAAGCTTGTCCAACTTAAAAAGATCATGAATTAACTACTACTTCCTCATGAACTTACAACAGAGGCACAAAATAAGAATGCTTTTTCTTTGAATAATTTCGAGATGGTACATGCAAGTCTCCGTTAGGAATGGCAGGTAAATACCATGTAGGAAGATATGGTGGACTCATATGGCATAACTGGATTAAAAGGATGTGGATGCATAAGGAGTCAGTCCGCTTAGTACAGGCGAAGGTTAGCAAAAGACGGGGAGCGACCAACTAAGAGAGCAATGACGGTCATAATCATGCAGAGCGACAAAGCAACATTGAATCAGGCATGGAAGTTATATCGCTACTCAGAAACAAAAGATCATCAAGGCTTGACAGACTTTCTTTACAGTCTTAAATATGCGTGAGCATACGCCAAGTCAATCAAAATAAATTCTTTGAAGGAAGATATTACTAAACCATACCACATCATAGGCAAACAAATCATGTTGGTACTCCAATAACACATTGGGAACCCCCCAGCTATTTGAGACTAACCATAAGAAAACATGAACTACTAAGCGCCATTATGCATGTAGCATCTTTATCATAGACATATCAACCAATGCAACAGAAGCAAACTCTCTTAATAAGATAAACATGATAACTAAAGAGAGTTCAAGCAACCAACTAAACAAAAGCTCTTTAAAAAGATAAGCATGAAAGTTAAGAGCTAAGCATGATAGTAGCTATTAAAAGACAAAGAACACACACAGCAAAGATATACATGCAAATTCTATGTTATGTTCTAGGTAGAAGTGGAGCGTGTTTCTCTCCCACATAAAGAAAGCTGAGTTCCAGCTCGTTATGAAAGGCTAAAGAAAACTAAAAGGAAAACTAAAACAAGACGCTCCAAGCATAGCACATAACACATGAAGTGTTTAAAATATAGTGGAACGAAGGACGAACTGATAATGTTGATGGAGAAGGGGATGCACGGGGGCATCCCCAAGCTTAGACGCTTGAGTCTCCTTGAATATTTCTTGGGGGTGCATGGGGGCATCCCCAAGCTTGAGCGTTTGACACTCCTGAATCTTTTTATCATCTTCCCTCGCACACTTGAAAACTCCCTTCATACGTAACTCGTCATAATCTGATTAGCGAGGTTAGTACCCATAATAAAATAATTGTTCCTTGCTGGAAATAAAGATATTCTTGAAGTTCTACTGTTTCTCAAGATTGCCAAAAGGTTTTTGCAAAGAAAAAGCAAGCTCTAGGTTTGCAAATTGAAGGAAAGGCAAAATAGGACAGAATCTGTGAAAAACAGAACAGCAGGTAGTAAATGATTTTTCCGGGGCACTTCTGCAAATCAAAAAACTCGAAACAGACGCACGAAAGACAATTATATAGAGCACGCTGTCGAAACAATTCAGACCAAAAAGATGATCTGGTGATTTTATACGATTTTTTCTATCCAAGGACAGAATCTATTTCCTGGACAGCACGTCACAACTTTTGAACTTTCTTGCAATCAGAGGCTAAACTTGGCACAAAGCTGAAAAATAAAGATACAATGATGTTGCTACAGTAGTAACAAACATCAAGACCACTAAAACTGAAAGTAAACGTAACAAGGGTTGTCTCCCTAGAGCTCTTTCTTTATAGCCATAAAGATAGGCTTAAGACTTTAATGATGCTCTCGTAGGAATAAGAGCTTAAGAACAAAAGAGAGCATCAAGAAGCAAATACCAAACACATTTAAGCCTAACATGCTTCCTATGCATATGAATATTGCAATAGAATAATTCATTGAAGCACAGAGCAACTAGCATAGGAAGGCAAAACAAGCATAACTTCAAAAATTCACCATAAAGAGAGGAAACTTCTTATTATTAAGATATTTAGAACCAAGTCTCCCTCTCTCATTATAAATTTCAGTGGCATCATGGATGAACTCAACAATATAAGCATCACATAAAGCATTGTTACCATGATCCACATGCAAAAAGGTACTCTTACTCTCCACATAAGCATAATCTCTCTCATTGGTAATAGTGGGAGTAGGACTATCATAAACAACTTGAACACTATAGATTAATTGTGTATTAGGAGGGTGGTGTTCAACAAGGGAGTAATTCCCTCCATGATTATGACAAGTTTCATAAGGATAATTTCTCCTTATGTCATAGGTACCTTTATAATCACTATAGGTTGGAGTTATGACATCATCATAGTAGAGAAGAGCATTATCATTGCTAGCAACTATATTTGTAATCATGCTGTCTTTATTCTTACTAGCAAAAGAATTATCAATTATCACATCACTAGTGGGTAAAGGGTTTGCAATCCTATCATCCCCAAGCTTAGAGCTTCCCATATCATCACTTTCAGAGTTGGTACCAAAAAGATTTTCAAGATCATAAGAAGCATTATCATCATTTTCCCAATCACAATAAGTAACATGCATATCATAATCAAAATCATCTTCAATAGTACCTACGGACGTATCATCAAGATGATAATTAAGGCAATAAACTTCACCTTCTTCTTTAAACTTACAATCGTTAGGATAAAAGTTGATGGGAGGAATATGCTCAGGCCAGGTTGATACCCATTCTTCTTCTTTCTTGCTCCTCTTCCTCCTCCTCTTCTTTTTCTTCTTCTTAACCTTAGGAGGGAGTGGTTGGAGATGAAGCTTCTCCACATATCCTGGTTTATCATTAGAAACAATAGGGGAAACTTGGGAGAAACTCTCCTTTTTATTAACAGAAATATAAGAGACATTTTTATACTTTGGTAAAGTTCCCTCCTTTCTAATCTTACTTATGTAATCATTTTCATGGCAATTAACAACACAATAGAGATGGCAATTTTGCAAAGTGTTTTTTATTCCTATGGCATTATCATCCAGCCAAGAAGTCTTTTGTGATAACTCTTCACACATCAAAAATAACATAAGCTCATCATAAAGATCAGAGGTGATCATGTTATCACACAACCGGTTAACAGTTATGTTTTGAAAGTTCATGCATTGAAAATTAAAGTGACCCTCTATACGGCAAAGTTCACAAGTAAAAGGATAAAGGTCACACAATTCTCTAGCAATTTCATTTAAATCTCTGACCCAAGTGATTGTTCTTTCATGCTCATGTTGCTTACAATACTTCTCTTCTTCAATCATAGGCCTTTCACAAGGTCTATCCACTCCACAAAAATTAACATGCTTATATAAAATTTCATTTTTAGGAATTGTATCATGCATGTTGCAATCATCATGAACAATTTCATTTTCTTTGCAAGTCTCTTTAAAAGGTTTATGATACTTGATCCAGTCCTCCTTAGGCATATTAAGATGTGAAGCAAAAGATTTGAGGAAATCAACAAGGAGTTGAGAATCAAGCCCAAACTTAGCACTAAACTTATTAAAACTTGTAGTTTCAACAAAGGACTTAATGCAATCATACTCATAAATCATACCTGACTCTTTACCTTTGTTGATCTCCCAATCTTCAGTATTGCGTTGAATTCTTTCAAGGAGTTCCCATTTAGCATCAATCTTTTTGTTTGTGAAAGAACCCATAGAGGAAGCGTCGAGCAAATCTTTATCCTGTCGAGAAAGCCTCGCATATAAATTAGTAATAATCATATCTTTGTGGAGCCCATGGTTAGGACATTTTAGCATTAACGTTTTCAGTCTCCCCCAAGCTTGAGCTATGCTCTCTCCGTCATGAGGATAAAAATTATAAACATAATTCCTATTCTCATGGACTTCATGAAGAGGATAAATCTTGGAGTAAAAGAGAGACTGGATCTCTTCCCACTCCAGCAGGTGAGAGTCATTTAGTAGCCTATACCATTCCAATGCTTTTCCTTTCAGTGACAAGGCAAATAATTTCCTCATGACAAACTCCCTTGATACACCTGCAAGCTTAAATAATGAACATAGTTGTGACAGATATAGCAAGTGTTCACCGGGATGTCTGTCTCCTGCATAACGATCAGCCAAAACATAATCGATAATACCAGCTGGTATTTTATAGGGCACAATTTCAGTAGGGGGAGGAGCAACCACCACAGGTGTGGGGCGTCTTCCCGCAAGCAACGATCCAATAGCAAGGTTGTCCATAAGCATAACTAGTGAAATAAAAACAAGAAACAAAAAGATTTAATTGCAAGATCTAAAGATATACCTTCAAGCGATCACCTCCCCGGCAACGGCGCCAGAAATAGCTTGATGTCTACACACGCTTCTACTCTTGTAGACTATGTTGGGCCTCCAAGCGCAGAGGTTTGTAGGACAGCAGCAATTTTCCTCAAGTGGATGACCTAAGGTTTATCGAACTCAGGGAAGTAGAGGTTGAAGATGGTCTCTCTCAAGCAACCCTGCAACTAAGATACAAGAAGTCTCTTGTGTCCCCAACACACCTAATACAACTAGGAGTTGTATATGTGCACTAGTTCGGCGAAGAGATGGTAAAATATGGATGATAGGAGTGGCAAAGCAAAGTAATATAATTCTGTAATAAAAAGTGCAGCAAGCAAACAAGTGGTAAACGTGAGCACAAATGGTATTGCAATGGTGGAAACAAGGCCTAGGCTTCATACTTTCACTAGTGGCAACTCCCAACAACATTAACATAATCGAATCACATGATATTTCCCATAAAACATGCAAAGGGGACACACTCGGAGGTCATTCCTTCGTGGTCAAGAGAGGACGAGAATTATGTAGGGCTACAAAAGCACACCTCAAAGTTCGTAGTTCTCAATCTAAGGATTTCCCAATGTCACCGCGGCCATCCAAAGAGAGTCCCACAATCACCACAACATATCTAAAGGATAGTCAAAGACAAGCACCAAGAGACTCTCAATCTTCAATCAACACACAAGAGAGGAAATCACTCATGAAAATATTGTTCTAATCCATGTCCAATAGACCGCTGTCACCTTGGTCTCGGGGATTATACTAGATAAAGACAAGTGAGTACATCAATCCAATACATAGAGGAAGGGGAAATATCATGGGATCACCCTAGATTAACATAGCCTATGATCACAACGAAGATCACATCATGGGAGAGAGA
This sequence comes from Secale cereale, assembly GCA_902687465.1. Lineage (NCBI taxonomy): Eukaryota > Viridiplantae > Streptophyta > Magnoliopsida > Poales > Poaceae > Secale > Secale cereale. The sequence continues at coordinate 293,774,840 of LR738713.1, forward strand.
ATTGACCACATAGCTACTGGTAAGAACCTCAGCCCTGAGGAGGAACTACTCCCGCATCATGGAGGGAGGAAGCAACGTCGATGGAGATGAATCCGGGGGCACTTCCTCGTCCCGGTAGGGTGCCGGCGCAGGAATTCTGGTCCCCCGAAGCTTGATGGCGTTGGCGGCGGAGATCGGAATCGCGTTTGGAGAAAAGGGTTCTAGAATCAGGGTTTCCGCGACATGCTTTAAATATATGCCAAAGGGGGGCATCGGAGGAGCCTCAGGGGGCCCAGGCGCCCCCCCGGTGCGGCCCAGGGGGGGGCGCCGCCAGGGCGCCTGGAGCCCTGGCGGCCCCCCGGCTGTCCTTCGAGCGCACGGTAGTTTCTAGAACGCTGATTTTTTATATAATTTTTCTGGATTTTACCTGGCAGTTCTCGTAATGTGAAAACCTGAAATACAAAAACAGCCGAAAACAGAAACTGGCACTGGGGTGCACTGAGATAATAGGTTAGTCCAAATATGATCAAAAGTGTATGGAAGTGTATAAATAACATAGCAATATCACCCAAAAGAGGCATGGAGCAAGCAGAAATTATAGATACGTTTTGGACGTATCATCCGCCCGCCGCCGCCGACCACTCGCCGCCTGCCACATGTCCCGCCGCCGCTCCCCACCGCGCCGGCCCGCGAGGCCCGACGCGGGCCCGCCGCCGCCGCCGAACGGGCGTCTCCGCCCGCGCCTTGTCCCTCCCACCGCCGGGCTCGTGCTCCCGCCGCCGCCCGTCGCCGGCCGCTTCACCGTCGCTGGATCTCGCCTCGCCTCCACCGCCGGTAGCCGCAGATCTCGCCGCCGCGCCCCCTCGTCCTCCCGGATCCGGCCGCCGCCGCCGAAGATCCGCCGGGGTCCGGTCCCCCAGCCCGCCGGAGGACTCCTCCGAGCAACCCCGCCGTCTCCGGTGCGGTGGTCCGCCGTCGTCGCCGCCGCGAAGCTTCGTCGGGAGTGCCCGATCCAATCCAGATCTCCAACCGGGCGAAACCCTAGCGGGTCCCGCACCCGACCCGCTCCGCGACCCGCTCCGCCCGCAACCCGCGTTGACCAAATCTGAGGTTGATTTTCCTCTAAGTCCTTTTTGCATTTTGTTGTCTGATGGCTTATTGTGATGGCGATAACTTTTTGTGTGCATGTCCGATTTGTGCATATGATATGTCAAAACGATCGTGGTGATGTGTACTACGTTTTGTTCCATTGTGTCATGCTTGTTTGAGTCCATCTAGATGTCTTAATCTTCGTGACAAGAGTGCTACTTAATATAAATTGCTGCTACTTGTTATTTTCATGCCATGTTTGAGATGGGATAATTTGGTGCATGTTTATCCAAATGAAGCAAATGATATGTCAAAATGTTCATCATGAGATGTTCTACATGTTGGTTGTTGTAGCATGCATGTTAGAGTTCATATTGCCATGTTTATCTCTGTTGCAAATGTGCATGTGGCTGTTAGGTTTTGTAACTTGCTACGAGATGCCTAGTTGAGGAGCTAGTTGCTATTGATGTGTTTGTCCCCATGTCGCATGCTCATATGTTTTAGATTCCCCATCATGTGTTCTTTGCTGTGGTGCAAACCATTTGCCATGTTATGCTTTAAGATGACTTAATCATGCTCGCAAACATGCCATGCTAATGTTACTATTTTAACACTTAGTGAAATTTCACTAAGTCTGGAATCTGTCATATCCTGATGCTATGTTTGCTTGTTGTCCTAGGCAAATCCATGTTAGTTTTGGGGTGGCCATTGATCATTCCTTGTTGTATATGTTGTTGTCTAGCCATCCATGCCCTCACTTGCTCATTTCGGTTGCTGTAGCATATTTAATTCTTGCTCCCAAGTTGCTATAAAATATTGCTGTCAGGTTTTTATTGTCATGATCAAAATGTTGTAGCTTGTTGCTATTGATCCATGCCTCCTATGGAGATGCTCCAATGGAGTTGTTTGCTGTAGGATATGTCTACTTTATGTCCATGCTTCTTGTCACCATGTTTGAGTGCTGTAGAGTATATATTTCTTGCTCCGAAGTTGCTATGTGGCTGTTAATTTCAACTTTGCTTTGTTTCTTGTTTCGGGTGTATCTTTTAGTCCGTTGCTCCGTTTTGAGCGTGACCTACATGAAACTTGTGTGATTTTGCAGGTAGAATCATAATATCATCTCGTTAACATGTTTGGAGTATGTTTGCTTGCTGTTTGGGTGCATCTTGCACCGTTGCCATGCTTAACTTGTTTTGCTCATATCTTTTAGACCGTAGCTCCGAATTAAACAAACTTTATATGAAACTTGACTAGAATTTCGTGTAGATTATCATGGTGCATGTTAACTTGATGTTTAACAACTTTAACTTAAGGTATGTTCAGATCTGGACTAATTTCAAACTATGCATATGAGGACTTACCGGATTTGTCTTATGTCGTTTCCGCCCTCATTTAAACTTGTTGTTCTTATGTTGTTTCTCTGCGCTTCCTACCTTGCCATGTTTTGCATCCTAAATAGACTTGTCTTGCATCCTACTTGCTTGAGCATATTGTCTTGTTCTTGTGTTGTTCTGGTGTGCTTCCTACTTTGACATGTTATGCATCCTAAGTGCATCTTCTGTGCATCCTAAGTGCATCATACGTGCATCATGTAGATTGCGCATTGCACCTTGTTTGATCTCGTGCCTCGTGTGTTGTTGTGTTGAGTAGAGCCGGAAGCCGAGACCGAGTACGAGAACGAGGTTACTACCGAGGTTGAGAACGAGGAGCCGTCTTACGATCCCATCGACGACTCGACATGCAAGATGACCTGACCCAGATATCATTACTATCTTTGCCTATTGCTAGAAGTCTCGCTCTTTAGCTTATTGCCTCGATGCCCATGTTTGTTTGTCAGCCTCCTATTGTAACCATGAATCTGTCTAACCACCCAACCTATGCAAACCTTTGTTTGGCTAAGTAAGCTTCGCTCAGCCCCTCTTATAGCATTGCTAGTTGCAGGAGAAGATTTGAAGATTCTTGCTTCATGTTGAAGTTATGTTGGGTAATCACACTATATAAACTCTTAAACTAAACCATCTATATATTGGTAATGGGTGGAAGGCTAAGCCTCTTGCTTAGTGATTTGTTCCACTCATGCCGCCCTAGGAACCGTATAAACCGGTGTTATGTTCCTTGATTTTGCGTTCCTCACACGGTTGGGGTTATGGGACCCCCTCGATAACCCGCTTAGCGCTAAACCTTTTCCAGCAAGGCCCAACATTGGTACTCCATTTGCCTAATAACTAAAAACTTGCATAGGGACTAGCTATCCCCTTTTATTAATCAACCCCACGGGCCAGTGCTCCACATGAGTGTTGGTTCGAACTGAGCAGACTGCGGGGCCGCCTTGGGCAAACCCGAGGTATTTGGTATTCACCTATAGGATGACTCATCCGGTTGTGGCCTGAGACTAGATACGCGCGGCTACTGTCAGGGTGTCAGCACGCCGGGAGGTCTTGCTGGATTAGTTTTACCTATGTCGGTATATCTTGAGCACGGGATTCCGAGGATACTCGGGCCTTCCCACCTTGGAGTTGCGACTCCGCGGATTGTGGGCTTGTAATGGGCCAAGTTGGAACACCCCTGCAGGGTTTTGAACTTTCGAAAGCCGTGCCCGCGGTTATGTGGCAGATTGGAATTTGTTAATATCCGGTTGAAGAAAACTTGACACCATGTTCAGAACACTGTACCAGCGTGAGTAACCGTGACGGTCATTTTCCGAAAGGGGTTCGGGAAGTGAACACGGTGGGGTTATGATTGACGTGCTTAGATAGGATCACTTCGTGATCACTTTGACGCTCGTGGCACTTCTCTTCTCGCTCTAAACACGTAAGCTAGTGCTAGTGCAGCTGCAACCTTTATTCTTTCTTCAGCCTTGTTCCACACCCAAGGCTTAGATAGTTTTGCTACCCGGGAACGGGATTGCTGAGTCCTCCGTGGCTCACAGATTTCTACACCACACCAGATGCAGGTACTATGGTGAACTACTCAGGTGACGGCACGGAGCTGTACTGGGAGTACGACAAAGAACGTAGCCGATACTATGTGCACTATCCCGATGATCAGTAGTGGTTTCTACTAGGGATGATTCGGACCTTGTGGTTATTTATTTGGTATCTTCCATTTAGATCTTCACCCGTAGTCGGGTTGTGATGTTATTTGGATGATGATTTGCTTATGTAATGTATTGTGTGACGTGGCGAGTGTAAGCCAACTATCATTTTGCAATTTCATCCCTATTTTTACATTAGTCGTGCAAAGATACCAAACTTGAGATCATTCCAGAATGGGCTTATACCTTTAAGTCGTGCCTCGACACGTAGGAGGTATAGTCCCATCCTGGGCATTACAAACCCCTTGACACTTTGTGTTTGAATAAAACTCCTCCAGCAAGGCCCAACATTGGTTTTAATTTGCCTCGTAATAACAACTTAATTATATAATTAAAATTGCATAGGGGGTCGCGTCCCCGGGGATTCTTTCTACATAGCAGGGGGGCCAGTGCTGATGGTGTTGGTCCCAAACGGGGAGACTGCGGGGCCGCCACGGGGAAACTCGAGGTATCTGGTATAACCCGTAGGATCACCTATCCGGACGTGGCCTGAGACGAGATATGCGCGGCTACTATCAAGGTGTCGGCACGCCGGGAGGTCTTGCTGGACTTGTTTTACCATTGTCGAAATGTCTTGTGCACCGGGATGCTGAGCCTGATCAGATTTCCCTAAGATAAGGGGTAATAATTATTATTACTTCAGCTGATCGTGAGAGCTTGTGATGGGCTAAGTTGGGACACCCCTGCAGGGTTATGATCTTTCGAAAGCCGTGCCCGCGGTTATGTGGCAGATTGGAATTTGTTAATGTCCGGTTGTAGAAAACTTGATAGAGGATTCGAGATAAAACACACAACTGTGTGAGTAACAGTGACTGTCTCTTTTCACTTTGAGAAGAGAACACGGTGGGGTTATGTTTGACTCGTAGGTAGTTCAGGATCTTTAGCGATCATTACTAGTTTGCAACCGTTTGCGTAGATGCTCATCTTATTCGTGTACTCGTAAGTTAGCCACCATATATTGCTTAGCCGCTGCTGCAACCTCACCACTTTACCTCTTCCTTCCCATTAAGCTTTGATAGTCTTGTTACCCATGGTTATGGGATTGCTGAGTCCTCGTGGCTCACAAATACTGCAACAACAGTTGCAGGTGCAGGTTTCCGATGTCTTGACGTGAGAGCGATGTCTTTTGTGTTGGAGTTCTTCTTCTTCTTCTTCTTCAGTCTGGGATTAGGTTCCGGGTCGGCAGCCTGGGATAGCAGATGGATGTCTCTGTGCTTTTCATGTTTGCATCTGTAGTCGGATGCCTTGTATTGATGTTGTTGTATTCATGTGACTTGTATGAATTGTTGTATCACCTATGTATGAATGTAATGGTACGATGTAATGATATCCATCTTTCTAAGCGCCCGAAATGCGGTTGTGCCCCAATCACGTAAGTGTCACGTGATCGGGATAGAATTGCATCTTGGGCGTAACACACCCCTCCTCTCTCTCTCTCTCTCTCTCTCTCATGGACTAGGGATTTGACAGAGAACTAGCTAGCTAGGTTAACTAGTTTAATTAGGTCATTAGCTAGGTTAACTAGCTAGGTTAGCTAACTAAGTTAACTAGCTAAGTTAATTAGGTTCATTAGGTTAACTAGGTTGGCTAGGTTAGAGCAAAAAATAGTTTAGAGCAAAAATGTAGATAGGAGAGTAGGGTTTAACTAGGGCAATAGGGTTTAGAGTAAAATTTTAGTTAGGACAATACAGTTTACTTAGGGTTTTTGTTTTCATAGATGTTTTTTTAAGAACAAAATGAAGAAAATGTTGCAGCAGTGCTTCTAGTAGTATATAGTGGTACTAGTAAATGTTAATTAAGTTAGGGCAGTAGTGGTACTAGTAGATGTAAATTAGATGTTTCTTAGTTAGTGCAATAGGGTTTTGCTAGGTTAATTCGGTTAGTAGTGCTGCTAGTAGTAGTGGTACAGTAGGTTAATTAGGTGAAGTTAAACGAATGACCCAAATGAATGAAATTAGTAGTTAATTGAATTTTGTCCTTTCATCATTATAAAGCACTGAAGTTAACTGAATTTGTTCTATTAGTAGTTAACTGGATTTTCTTCTACACTTAGGTTAGTAGTGCTGCTAGTAGTAGTGGTATAGTAGATTAATTAGGTGAAGTTAAACGAATGACCTAAATGAATGAAATTAGTAGTTAACTGAATTTTTTTTCATTTCATCATTATAGAGCATTAAATTTAACTGAATTTTGTTCTATTAGTAGTTAACTGAATTTTCTTCTACACTTAGGTTAGTAGTGCTGCTAGTAGTAGTGGTATAGTAGGTTCATTAGGTGAAGTTAAATGAATGACCTTACTTAATGAAGTTAGAAGTTAACTAATTTTTTTCATTTCATAACTATAGAGCACTAAAGATAACTAAACTTTGCTATATTAGTAGTTAACTGAATTTTGTTCTACACTTTGTTTTTGAATTAGCTTGTGAAATTTGGACATGTATATATGGACATCTGGTTGCTCGTGTATATTTGGACATGTGTTGCGGTGTCGAAGATGGATATTTGAACATTGTATGCAGGGAATGATTCAGAGTGGCCTATGTTTTGCTGGACTATTGATTCATTTATGTTCCAGCAAATTTCATGCGCTCGATTTGTCCACTTTTCAGTAAAGGTCATGCCAAAATTTTCCGTGAATTTCTGTATGACTTGTGGTAGAAACTAGGACATATTGAGTGCCCGAGATTTGACGCAACGGGAATGAATCAACATTCGGGCAAAGGATAGGCATTTTTATGTCATTATTCATTTTATTAGGTCTAGAATTAATTAAGTAGAATTAATTGTAGGAAACATGGCTAGCATTGATGAAGGAGAGGGTTCTGGTAATTGTAACGTCTACGAGGCGGCAGACGACTATTTGAACTATCTGGAGGAGCAATTGTTGTTAAAGTACCCCCGTGTCACATCCGAGGCTGAGACCGTCACCGGCACCAAGACCGACACCAGCACTAAGACAGCAGCGAGACTGACAGCAACGCCGAGACCGGCATCGAAACCGGTGCCAATGCTAGCGAATTAGCCGATATAGAACTGAAACCGAAGAGGATACAACGCCCAAACCAGCTCGGCACTACTAGACTGGTGGTCACGGAAGTAAACCCCAAAAATTTCGAGCCAATAGAGCCTGCGGAAGCGCGCTTGTGGTACGACAATCAAATAGGCTGCATCCTATGGGAAGCTGCCACCATCAACGATGAAAAATTAAAGAAGATAGCAAATATGAAGCACTCCCTCCTAAAGAAGCTGCACCAGAGATTCTTGTTCCCGGGCCGGGATGAAATCAAATATACTCAACTGTGGGAAGACCCGACAGTGAAGAAAATAAACAAACACGATGTGGGCATGTTTAGCGGAGCGTTTCCCGCCTAAAT
>LR738713.1:293782385-293796147 GCA_902687465.1 Secale cereale
ATCGAAACCGGTGCCAATGCTAGCGAATTAGCCGATATAGAACTGAAACCGAAGAGGATACAACGCCCAAACCAGCTCGGCACTACTAGACTGGTGGTCACGGAAGTAAACCCCAAAAATTTCGAGCCAATAGAGCCTGCGGAAGCGCGCTTGTGGTACGACAATCAAATAGGCTGCATCCTATGGGAAGCCGCCACCATCAACGATGAAAAATTAAAGAAGATAGCAAATATGAAGCACTCCCTCCTAAAGAAGCTGCACCAGAGATTCTTGTTCCCGGGCCGGGATGAAATCAAATATACTCAACTGTGGGAAGACCCGACAGTGAAGAAAATAAACAAACACGATGTGGGCATGTTTAGCGGAGCGTTTCCCGCCTAAATAGTAAGCGTGAAACATCAGATCATCATAAAAAAATGAACCCTACTTCGACATTGTAAAGGATAATCCGACAATTACGGAAGAGCAATTCGAAATATTCAAAAAAGGCTTGCATTGCCAAACCTACTAAAGAAAAGTCGAAGTACATGAAGGGGCTTCAAGAGAGGAATATGGGGTGCCACCCCCTCGGAAGCCATGGTTATGCGGGCAAGAGGCCCATATGGGCCAAGGAGGACGTGGTACGCGAAAGTCTGGGGATCCTAGACCCCTTGGCGGAGTTCACCATCCTGCAGGAGCGTGACATCATCAGGGCCCGGTACCATTCGGACCCCGTTAACAAGGTTTTTGAAACGGACACGTTCATGAAGGAGTTCATGGGACTGCTGGAAATGTTCAATTTACCCCATAATTTTAGCTTCTAATCAGTTCAACTTCATGTCTAGTCACATTTGTAAACGATCCATGTTCCTTTTGCAGAAAGAGCAGCACAGAATTGCGGCCAAAAGCAACTCACAATCTGTGGCATTAGCGAGGCCCAAGTGGGACACCCCATTCAACCAGGCCTTGAACATATTAAAAAGACTCCCGTGGACACTCGACCGTCATATGGGCGTGTGCACGGCGTCGGAGATGGCGCCACGTGGAAGCACTACTACCATGAGGACGCCGAGGAGAGAAAGCAAAGATAGAGGTTAAATGAAATAAACATCGACAAGAAGGTTGAGATTGTGGTCGATAAGAAAGCAGCTGAGAGCAAAGAAGAGACAGTCAAAGCAGCGATAGCTGCCACAAGAGAGGAAATTGCAGCTTCGTACAGTGTCTTTATTTTGGCTATCATCAATTGGACCGACTAAATTCCAGATAAAGAGGCAACAGACTTTCCCCTTCGCAGCTTCATTGGGAGCAACTCGTTTAGCGTTGCACCAGCACCTGCTCACGCAACCGCACCTGCTCCCACACCTGCTCCCGCACCTACTCCCAACCCTGCTCATAGCAGCCCATCCTTCGTCTCTAGCGTGCTCGGCGGGGCTTCGTCTTTGGCCGAGCTCGACAACCTAATGGTAACTACCTTTCACACTAGCCCTCTTAAATATATGTATAATCTCCTAGTTCCATTGCCTTTCGGATGTCTCATGTCGTAGACATGTCTTCACAGGCCGACGAAACCCCATTGTCACACCCTGCATTTTGTAACATGTTATTTGCATCAATGAAGCATGAAAATTTGGACCAGCAAATTTTTTTAGCATCATTTGGCTTTTATTTGGATTTGAGTTTTTCTTCATGTGCTTTTTCATGTGCTCATTAAAGTCATCTATTACCTCTTGTAGAATTCATCTCCATACTCAAAACTTCTGCCCAATGATCATGCCAAGTGTTATATAACAGAATAGTATTTTTCTTAGAAATTAATTTGGCCAAAATATATTTTATAAATTTAGTTTTCCAAAAACCCCTGAATTGAGATTTGCACTACAAGTACTTGATTTAGGGTGAGAAAATTATTTCAAAAGGTATATTTGAAACCTAGTAGTCATAGGACTCCCAGAAACCACAAAAGTACTCCCTCCGTTCGGAATTACTTGTCTCGGAAATGGATGTATCTAGAACTAAAATACATCTAGATACATCCATTTCTGCGACAAGTAATTCCGAACGGAGGGAGTATAATTTTAAAATTTATTTTCCTATTTTATTTAAAAGCTTTTTCTTAAGGCCAGAAATGGTCTTTAATAAGGAAAAATTATTTAACTATTTCAAAAATATTTTCCAAAATTCAGGGAGACTCAGAGGACATATATTGTCCATATATAAGAGTTTCAACACTTGGTCATGTTCAAAATAATGGGCTAATCCCTCTAAAACCCTTTTCTGGATATTTCAAGTTTTTGAAATATTTACAAAGGAAATATTCTCCAAAAATTCCAAGGAAATTCTATCATGTCATATATGACATATTTGATGATCTTGCCAAGTCCCATGCCTTGGGAAGCAAGAAAACATCCTCAAAACCCTTCATAACCATTCTGTCCATATTTGAAGTTTGAGCAACTTTACATTGCCAAACTTGTCCAAATGCTCTAAAATTTGGTGCACATACTAGAATGGCCTAATAAGGCATCTAGACCAAATGGCACAAGATTTGGAATAGAGCAACTTGATCATAACACCCCAAAACCCTTTCTGTTCAAATGCAAATTTGAACAACTTTACATTACCAACTTTTTATCTGGAGCTTCAAACTTTGTGGGCATGATCAATACCCCAAATGATGAAACTACACCAAGTGGTGCATCAAGGGGAGATGATTAGCTTGACTCAAACAAGATGAAGCCATTTCTGTTGATTTCTAGGGTTCACCAAAGTTACATTGGCTAGTTTCTTCAAATGAGCCCAAATTTGGTGAAGCACCCTATTTTCACATGTCATTCAATCCTGTTGAGTGTCATGGCAATTGGAGATCATTTGCTTGACCAAACACTGATCAAACACCTTCTGCAGAATTACTAAAACCCTCTTCTTGATCACTTTTACCTTTTACCTTGGCCTCAACTTTCTACCACATGTTCATCTAGTTACCAGCTACCTCCAGTAACTCTTCCATGTCTCCAGCTCCATGATTGAGGGGTAAAAACCCTAGTTCACCCTGCTGGAACAGCCATTTCTTACCAAGTCACCAGCTTCCTCTCTCTCTCACAGCTTCTCCAGAGCATCCAAGGCCACAGGCCATTTCTTTACTCCTCCCTTGACCTTCTAGACAACCTTGGGCACGTTGGACATGACCAGAGTGGCGAGGGCACGAATGTGCCAGCCATTCGGGCGCTCTGGAGGACGCTACAGTGCGCCACCGCACTGTAGCTTCGCCCAATCAGCTGCCCCCGACAGCCTCAGGCCTCCCCCTCGCGCCAGTCGATGCCCCTCAACGTCCGCGACCACCCCGACGCTGTCCCCCCTCCTCCTGCGCCCTCCAGTGGTCGTCGTCGCACGCACATCGGCCGCCCGCAGCACCCACTCCTCAGGCTCACACGCGCGCACGGCCTGGAAGGTTCCCCGCTCCTCCTCTCACCTCAAATGGACGTAGAGCTCATCCAGCAACGCCGTGGACTCACTCCCCTCGCCTCCCGTGCGCTGTAGCGTCGAGCAGGAGCTCGCCGGCGCACTGGACCACGGGGCTCCGCCGTTCCCCTATAAATAGGACCCCCCCCGAGCCTCTCCAACAGCACCAGCAGCTTCTCCTCATCCCCAGCATCACTCCAGCACCACCAGTTCGTCCCCAGAAGCTCCCAGTGCTCGGGATCGACCGGAGCTCCACCGCGTCGGGCCGCCAGTGATCTCGCAGTACGGGCCTCCTCCGCCCTTCCTTTTGCCCGATTTGGAACCCCCACACTCCAATGATGCGTTCCCCTCTGTTTCCCCCTTCTGTTGCAGTCGGAAACGGCCGGAGCGACGACCTCCCGACGATCGTCTGCCGTCCCACCTCGCCGCCGGCGAACCCGATCTCCCCGGCGTGCCGCACCACCACCCCTGCCTCCGCAACACGACGTTGAACTCATCCCTGCCCTCCGTTGCCGTCGCCGTGGCCGAAATCGTCGCCGGTGAGCTCGCCGTCTCCGTGGCCGTGAGGTTGGAGATGACAGACGGGCCCCGCCTGTCATCCTCACCCCTCTCTCCTCCTCCTCCTCACAGCCACTGACCGCCGAGCCCCGCCTGTCAGGTTTGAAAACCTGACATGCGCGCGCTGGCGCCCGAGCGGCTGGGCTGGATGCCCTGGGCCGTGCACTGTGGCCCCTCTAGGCCCAGTTGCACAGGGCATTTTCTCTTTTTCTTTTCTGTAAATATTTCAAACATTTTTACAGAAATGAATATTGGTCCATATGAAATAATTCCAACTCCTAAATTCATGTAATATTCCAACCTATTTAATGGTGTCACTTTCACTCTCATCCATGAAACTTTTCTGTTCTGTTCAAATTTAAATTCAAATTTGAGCAATAAAACTCCTGTTCTAAAATCAATAGATTCCATTCTGTTACTCCAAAACTTCAACTAAGAATTTTCCCCATCTTAGAAATCCCTCTAGTATTTTACAAAAATGAGTTGACATTTTTTTGAGCACTTTGATTTTTCTGTTTTATTTGTGGTCTTATTTTCTTGTTGTTATTATGCGACGTATAGATACCATATTTGACGAAGTTGCTGAAGAAGGAGAAGAAGAAGGATTTGAAGACTTTGAAGACCAAGCCAATCTAGGCAAGCAACCCTTTGACCATGATACACTTGTTCTTCGGAACCCGTTTGTTTCCGGTGCATGATAATAGGGTTACCGTGGTGACCTAGTTGAAACCACCACATGATGCATGCTTTACTGTTGATCTTGCCATGTGCTAGATGCAATGCATATGGTTAGTAGTAATGAGTAGTGATGCATGTGTGACATGAACCTTCGTGGTTGAAACCTTTGCATAAAACCCCGTCGGGTGCCATTCATGCCCGAGGGAGATGATGAGTTGGGTAACCACTTGATGACGAAGTGGTGTACCGAGACAAGTGTGTGTGTTTTTCAAACGGATTGGTTTAAGTTGCGACCGTTATTCCAACCATACATGTGCAACCACACTACCCCTTATGGGACGGGGCGTTATTGATTACTTAGGCCGATACTAGCATGGTGCCCGCATTACTAGTGACGGGAAGACTTGAGGTCTTTCCCGGGACGGGGTCGTGCTTGGATAGACGACCATGACTGTTTTCACAGGACACCGGACACACCGTTGGTCCCTTCGGGTACGCGTGACATTGAAATTAGGGCAAGTCCCGTGATCTATTGTTTGTACTCGAGGGCCGTGTACCAACGAGTGGACTCTATGTTAGTGTCGTCTAAGGAAAGGTAATGACCGGGTGCTTACCCCGGGTACTTGAGGTACCGCGGGATCGTGGATGACACGAAAGCTTCCCGGATCTTGTGGGTAAAGTGTACAACCTCTGCAGAGTGTAAAACTATTCGAATAGCCGTGTCCACGGTCATGGACAGTTGGGTAACCGCTCTTGGGCTACGTCCAATGTTTGTGAAACCATGTGTGTGTATGAGAGTCAAGGTGGTGACTTGACTCGGGGAGTTGATTCATATTCATGTTGATATCGGTAACCTGTCTTCGAGGTTACACGAGTTTGTTGATGCATAAACCTGATGGTAGAATATTTGTTCTAGCCCTTTGCTAGATTGCTCATTATTGTTCAAATGCACTGTTACTTTTGAACCACATCATGGGTTGCTTGCGAGTACATTCAAAGTACTCATTGGCTTGCCACTGGTTATTTAATTGGCCAGGCATGGAGGAACTGGAATATGATGAAGAGTTCTTTGGAGACGAACATGCGAACTAGGACGCTATCCCAGTCAGAATGCCTGTAGGGTTAAGGCAGATGGCATGGGTTCTACCTACCATCGAAGACTTCCGCTATTTGAGTTATTTACTATTCAGCCCTTGAGGCTTTATCTATGTAAGACTTGGCCATAATGGCCTTAAATTGTGTAAGACGATATGTATGGATGTAAGACTCTTGTTATTCAGCTTCTGTGTGTTCAGTGAGCATTGATCTCTGGGATCACTGTACACGTGCATTCGGTGATCTCGACTTCTAAGTCGGGGTCCCCACAGAGCTGGTATCAGAGCCATCCTGACTGTAGGAAGCCTTAGTTAGCATGGGCGTTAGTTAGATGAGACCCTTTTTCAAAACCTTCTGAACCTCTCTCCTTTTCTAAAAACCTGAGATTTCATCAGCTTATTAACCCCTCCTATTCCACCTTTGTAGATGGCCGCTGTACCCGAAGAGCACCTGACCACTGGGTTTCCCTTACTTCTCGAGGATAGCCTCCAGGAGTGTCAGTTCCAACGAGCGCCCATCCTCACCTACCTTGAGCATTGGGTTAGCGACACTGAGGTGGAGTACCATGTGGAAGTGATCATGAAGGCAAACGATCCTCCCACAAGTTGGTTCTTCGAGGGACCCCAGATGGCAACACTACCTCTCGTTGTCGAGGCTGCTGCACTCAAGGCACTAACCCATCTCCGCGAGCTTCTTCCGGAGATGGCAGCCAAGATGACAACTGGCTTCTTACCTGACCGGAAGGAAGGTGAAGAAGAAAGCAGCGCACTAGCCCCTCCACTGAAGGAAGGACTCTCGCTTCGGTTCCAGACCTACTTCAGTCTATGTGCCGACAGCTTGGCACAAGACTTGGCCTCGGAATCGATGAAGCTTCGAGAAGAACTTCACAAGACCAAGGCACTTCTTCGTCGAGCTCAAGAGAAGGCAAATAGTATCAAGAAGGAAGGAGCACCTTCTGGACAATCTGCTATCGCATATCGAGGCGAAGGCCCTCCGAGGATGTATCTTCCAAGGATAAAGAACCACCTCGGCGACGCCGGATGACGGCAAGGGAATATCGCAAGCTTTTCCCTGCACCATCGACGAAGCACCGTCGTATCCAACTCCTCCACTCTCCCACACCCTCAAGTGACAAAGGGGCCCAGACAGATGAAGACAAGGAGGAAGACCCAGAAGAGCCGGAATACGCGACCGAGCATTCCGCCGCTTAGGCATTATTCGCTACTCGGATATGCCAGTTGTGACCCCTACGGTAGGATAGGTCGTGTAACCCCTATGCGCAGTCGAGTCCTTGTATGGTTCATATGAAACCATCTAGTGTTTGCTTTTGTTGTGTCTGGATGTATGTCGTATTCTTCCTTCGGGAATGTGTAAACGACTACATCGCCCATTTGGATTTTAAAGAATGTGTTTTGGCCTTTTGTCCCTTGCATGATTTGATTAGTGTCACACCCACCCCCTTACTAGGCACCCATCTATCTTGCTTTCCCTCTTCCAAGTCATGAGACCTTTTACCACTCCAACAGGATGCCTGTTGTAACTCGTACTGGTACCTCTACACAGCAGCCTGAAGCCGGAGCATCCGCTCAGTCAGAGGCAGGCCACGACCAAACCAACGACCAAGCTCCACCACCACCTCCTCTGAACATGGACATGGCTCAGCTTCTCCAAGCCTTCCGAGAGGAACGCCAAGCCAACACTACAGCCCTTCAGCTGATTGCTCAAGCTATCACCAACAACCGCCAGCCGGCGGGGAATGGCAATGGATGTTCCACGTTGGCAGAGTTCAAGAAGCATGTACCGCCAACCTTTATCGAGACTACTGAACCCCTGGATGCAGACGACTGGATCCGCTCCATTGAGGAAATACTGGAACTGGTCGGTTGCACCGAAGACCGCGAGAAGGTGGCTTATGCAGCCCACTGCCTCGGGGGGATTGCTAGAGCTTGGTGGGATGGATTCAAGGCCATGCATGCTAAACAATACATCACTTGGGTCAACTTCAAGGCAGAATTCCGCAAGGCCCATATTCCATCCGAAATCATGGCTATCAAAAAGCGTGAGTTTCGAGCCCTGAAGCAAGGAAGTGGCACTGTCAAGGAGTACATGCAGAAGTTCAGTGTTCTGTCAAGGTATGCCCCTGAAGATGTCAGCACTGATGCTGCAAAAAGGGAGCGCTTCATGGAAGGCCTCAATCAGACCTTGCAATACTCGCTTGTCGTGTGCGACTGCCCATCCTTCCCTGACCTGGTGAACAAGGCACTTATGCTTGAAGACAAGCGGCGTGCTTTGGAAGACACTCGCAAGCGCAAGATGGTCAGTAAGGGAAGTTCCAGCAACCAGAAGCCTGGTCCATGGCAGTCGGCCCCGGCCAAGCCAACCTATCAGCAACCAAGAGCTCATGCACCTCGCACGAACCCTCAGCCTCAGCAGTATGCCAACCCCAGGCCAGCTTTCAACTCCAATACCAGTGGTGGCAACAAGATCAACAATCCAAACCAAGTCACTTGCTTTGGATGTGGTCTGTCAGGACACATCTCAAGGGTGTGCCCCAACAAGAAGCCTGATGCCCCGCACCCCAATGCGCAGAGCCAGGGACAAGGCCGCGGGATGCCACCAAGGAACCCAGCTCCTCGCAATCCACCTAACCATGGGAAGGGGCGTGTGAATCACGTCACTGCTGAAGAAGCCCAGGAAGACCCGGACGTCATGCTGGGTACGTTCCTTGTCAACTCAGCACCTGCAACTGCCTTGTTCGATTCTGGAGCAACGCATTCATTTTTCACTCAAAGATTTGCATTAAAAAGTGGCATGACCCCTACACCCCTGAATAACCCTATGGTGGTACAAACCCCCGGAGCTGAGATGAGAGCCAAGATAGGCTGCAAAGGAGTCGGTATTACCATTAACGGTGTAGATTTCCTAGCAGACCTTATCATCCTGAGATCGCAAGGCTTGGATGTGATCTTAGGGATGGATTGGCTCAGCAAGCACCAAGGCTTGTTAGACTGTGCCAATCGGACAGTCACTGTGACCAATGACCAAGAAGTCGAAGTCAAGTTTGCTTCCAACTCCTCTTCCGCTCAAGCCGCTCAAGTCAACTGTCTGTCTGAAGTTGGGCTAGAGCAAGTACCGGTGGTATGTGAGTATCCTGATGTCTTTCCGGATGAACTACCGCGAATGCCCCCTGACCGTGACATTGAGTTAATCATCGAGCTCGTGCCCGGAGCAGGACCCATCTATAAGAAGCCTTATAGAATGGGGACGGAAGAATTAGCCGAGTTGAAGAAGCGGCTGGAAGAGCAGCTGAGGAAGGGATTTATCCGCCCAAGTGCCTCCCCTTGGGGATCTCCTGTTCTGTTTGTGGCAAAGAGGGACGGTACCATCCGCTTATGCATTGACTATCGTTCCCTCAATGAAGTTACAATCATGAACAAATATCCACTTCCCAAGATCGAAGATCTGTTTGATCAGCTCAGCGGAGCCAAGGTGTTCTCCAAGATCGACCTCAGATTTGGGTACTACCAGCTGAAGATCAGACCCCAAGATATTCCAAAGACGGCATTCGTAACCAGATATGGCATGTACGAGTGCATGGTCATGTCCTTTGGGTTAACCAATGCTCCAGCTTACTTCATGTATGAATAAAGTTTTCATGGAATATTTGGACAAGTTCGTTGTTGTCTTCATTGATGACATTCTTGTCTTCTCGAAGTCGGAGGAAGAGCACGAGCAACATCTGAGGATGGTCCTAGACAAGCTTCGGGAGCACCAACTGTATGCCAAATTCAGCAAGTGTGAGTTCTGGCTGCATAAAGTTGGATTCTTAGGTCACGTCTTGACCGAAGAAGGATTATCAGTTGATCCCGCGAAGATCGAAGCTGTGACCCAATGGCAATCTCCAACGACTGTCAAGGAAGTCAGAAGCTTCCTCGGACTTGCGGGCTATTACCGCAAATTCGTGGAAGGATTCTCCAGCATTGCACGGCCAATGACTCAGCTCCTCAAGAAGGACAAGAAGTTCGA
This sequence comes from Secale cereale, assembly GCA_902687465.1. Classification (NCBI taxonomy): domain Eukaryota; kingdom Viridiplantae; phylum Streptophyta; class Magnoliopsida; order Poales; family Poaceae; genus Secale; species Secale cereale. Next base: position 293,792,181 of record LR738713.1, read on the forward strand.
GTGGACGCCAAAATGCGAAGAAAGCTTCCAAGAGCTCAAGAAGAGTTTGACCACCGCCCCAGTTCTGGCAACACCTGATATTCACAAGGAGTTTGTGATATATTGTGATGCCTCTTGAACCGGATTGGGAAGCGTTCTGATGCAAGAAGGCCGAGTCATAGCATACCTCTCCAGGCAGCTACGACCCCATGAGGAGAACTACGCTACTCACGATCTTGAGCTAGCGGCAGTGGTTCATGCCTTGAAGACATGGCGGCATTACCTCCTAGGGAAACGGTGTGAGATCTACATAGACCACAAAAGTCTGAAGTACATTTTTACCCAAAAGGAATTGAACATGAGGCAGCGGAGATGGTTGGAACTCATCAAAGACTATGACCTCAGTGTTCAATATCACCCCGGGAAGGCTAACGTGGTGGCCGATGCCTTAAGCAGGAAGGCTTACTCTTTGAATGTTGTTATTCAAGTAAGGCAACCAGCCTTGTCTAAGGAACTCGAACAATTCAGTTTGGAATTGGTCACCCCTGGATTTCTGGATCATTTGGAAGTCAGACCAACCCTGATGGACGAAGTCAAGAAGACACAAGATGGACACGCAAGCATTGAAGGCATCAAGAAGAAGATAAAGCTGGGCAAGACCCCAGGGTTCTCCGAAGACGAGCACGGGATTGTTTGGTACAAAGGTCGTATCTGCGTACCAAACAACACAGAGCTGAAGAACCTGATTCTGCAGGAAGCCCACGACACTCCATATTCCATCCACCCCGGAGGAACCAAGATGTATCAAGACTTGAAGGCACGATTCTGGTGGCACAGGATGAAAAGAGAGATTGCAACATATGTTGCAAAGTGTGATGTGTGCCAAAGGGTCAAGGCTGAATATCAGCGACCCGCTGGATTGCTTCAACCACTCAAGGTTCCTGAGTGGAAGTGGGATAAAGTCGGAATGGACTTCATCACTGGTTTACCAAGGTCGAATAGGGGACATGACTCCATCTGGGTCATAGTCGACCATTTGACCAAGGTGGCCCATTTCATTCCTGTCAAGACTACCTACTCAGGCAACCAGCTGGCAACTCTCTATATCAACCGAATCGTGAGCCTCCATGGCGTTCCCAAGGAGATTGTGTCAGATCGAGGCACCCAGTTTACTTCAAGGTTCTGGAAAAGATCCCAAGAAGCATTGGGAACCAAGTTATCTTTCAGCACAGCTTTCCACCCACAGACCGGAGGTCAGACAGAGCGAGTCAATCAGATTCTCGAAGATATGCTCCGAGCCTATGTCCTGGCGTATGGAGCCAAGTGGGAAGATTGTCTCCCTTTTGCCGAGTTATCCTATAACAACAGTTACCAGTCGAGCCTTCAGATGGCACCATTTGAGGTGTTGTACGGACGCAGATGCTGCACACCCCTCAACTGGTCAGAGACTGGAGAAGGACTAGTCTTTGGACCGGATATTCTCCGCGCAGCAGAAGAGCAAGTCCAACTAGTCAAAGAACGTTTGAAGGCAGCCAAGTCAAAGCAGAAGAGTTATGCTGACACTCGACGCCGAGACATGAGTTTCCGAGTCGGAGATCTTGTGTACCTGCGAGTAACCCCTCTAAAGGGAACCAAGCATTTCCACGTCAAGGGGAAGCTTGCACCAAGGTTCATTGGCCCTTTCAAGATCACCGACCGACGAGGAGAAGTGGCTTACCAGTTGGAACTACCACCTGAGCTATCCGATGTGCACAATGTATTCCATGTGTCACAACTCCGGAAATGTCTCCAAGTTCCAGACAAGTCCAATCTCTACAAGGATGTTGATCACCAATCCATTGATCTGCAGCCTGATTTGACCTACCGCGAGAAGCCCATTCGCATTCTGGACGAAGCAGAACGACGGACGCGAAGCCGTACCATCAAGTACTTCAAGGTCCAGTGGAGCAACCACACCGAAGCAGAAGCAACCTGGGAACGTGAAGACTATCTTAGATCCGAGTTTCCCGATCTCTTTTAAGACCTGATTTAGGAATCTCGGGGACGAGATTCTTGTAAGGGGGGTAGGTCTGTCACAGCCTGCATTTTGTAACATGTTATTTGCATCAATGAAGCATGAAAATTTGGACCAGCAAAATTTTTTAGCATCATTTGGCTTTTATTTGGATTTGAGTTTTTCTTCATGTGCTTTTTCATGTGCTCATTAAAGTCATCTATTACCTCTTGTAGAATTCATCTCCATACTCAAAACTTCTGCCCAATGATCATGCCAAGTGTTATATAACAGAATAGTATTTTTCTTACAAATTAATTTGGCCAAAATATATTTTATAAATTTAGTTTTCCAAAAACCCCTGAATTGAGATTTGCACTGCAAGTACTTGATTTAGGGTGAGCAAATTATTTCAAAAGGTATATTTGAAACCTAGTAGTCATAGGACTCCCAGAAACAACAAAAGTATAATTTTAAAAGTTATTTTCCTATTTTATTTAAAAGCTTTTTCTTAAGGCCAGAAATGGTCTTTAATAAGGAAAAATTATTTAACTATTTCAAAAATATTTGCGAAAATTCAGGGAGACTCAGAGGACATATATTGTCCATATATAAGAGTTTCAACACTTGGTCATGTTCAAAATAATGGGCTAATCCCTCTAAAACCCTTTCTGGATATTTCAAGTTTTTGAAATATTTACAAAGGAAACATTCTCCAAAAATTCCAAGGAAATTCTATCATGTCATATATGACATATTTGATGATCTTGCCAAGTCCCATGCCTTGGGAAGCAAGAAAACATCCTCAAAACCCTTCATAACCATTCTGTCCATATTTGAAGTTTGAGCAACTTTACATTGCCAAACTTGTCCAAATGCTCTAAAATTTTGTGCACATGCTAGAATGGCCTAATAAGGCATCTAGACCAAATGGCACAAGATTTGGAATAGAGCAACTTGATCATAACACCCCAAAACCCTTTCTGTTCAAATGCAAATTTTAACAACTTTACATTACCAACTTTTTATCTGGAGCTTCAAACTTTGTGGGTATGATCAATACCCCAAATGATGAAACTACACCAAGTGGTGCATCAAGGGGAGATGATTAGCTTGACTCAAACAAGATGAAGCCATTTCTGTTGATTTCTAGGGTTCACCAAAGTTACATTGGCTAGTTTCTTCAAATGAGCCCAAATTTGGTGAAGCACCCTATTTTCACATGTCATTCAATCCTGTTGAGTTTCATGGCAAGTGGAGATCATTTGCTTGACCAAACACTGATCAAACACCTTCTGCAGAATTACTAAAACCCTCTTCTTGATCACTTTTACCTTTTACCTTGGCCTCAACTTTCTACCACACGTTCATCTAGTTACCAGCTACCTCCAGTAACTCTTCCATGTCTCCAGCTCCATGATTGAGGGGTAAAAACCCTAGTTCACCCTGCTGGAACAGCCATTTCTTACCAAGTCACCAGCTTCCTCTCTCTCTCTCACAGCATCTCCAGAGCATCCAAGGCCACAGGCCATTTCTTTACTCCTCCCTTGACCTTCTAGACAACCTTGGGCACGTTGGACATGACCAGAGCGGCGAGGGCACGAATGTGCCAGCCATTCGGGCGCTCTGGAGCACGCTACAGTGCGCCACCGCACTGTAGCTTCGCCCAATCAGCTGCCCCCGACAGCCTCGGGCCTCCCCCTCGCGCCAGTCGATGCCCCTCGACGTCCGCGACCACCCCGGCGCTGTCCCCCCTCCTCCTGCGCCCTCCAGTGGCCGTCGTCGCATGCGCACCGGCCGCCCACAGCACCCACTCCTCGGGCTCACACGCGCGCACGGCCTGGAAGGTTCCCCGCTCCTCCTCTCACCTCAAATGGACGTAGAGCTCGTCCAGCAACGCCGTGGACTCACTCCCCTCACCTCTCGTGCGCTGTAGCGTCGAGCAGGAGCTCGCCGGCGCACTGGACCACGGTGCTCCGCCGTTCCCCTATAAAT
>LR738713.1:293808473-293843561 GCA_902687465.1 Secale cereale
TGCGATGACAGCCCCGGAACCTAGGCAACGGAGACAGCAGCCTCGCGAAGATAGGAGTTATCCAGGTCAGCTGTTCCTGTGGGAAATGGAGTCCCATAGACGCTGATGTATCGCAACCCGCTTCCGCCATCAACCACTAGAACCCTTTTGTTGTACTCATGGACCAGAATGGTCTTGTACTACATATTTGGTATTTTGCTTGGAATTTCTGTATCAAGTTGTGTCTCATCAGCTAACAGTAATCCTGGGGCTGGTGAGCACAAGGGCCGTTTACTGGGAAATTAATATCCCGGAAAACCGGTCCTGACAGGACGGGGCGTTATTGATTACTTAGGCCGATACTAGCATGGTGCCCGCATTACTAGTGACGGGAAGACTTGAGGTCTTTCCCGAGACGGGGTCGTGCTTGGATAGACGACCATGACTGTTTTCACAGGGCACCGGACACACCGTTGGTTCTTTCGGGTACGCGTGACATTGAAATTAGGGCAAGTCCCGTGATCTATTGTTTGTACTCGATGGCCGTGTACCAACGAGTGGACTCTATGTTAGTGTCGTCTAAGGAAAGGTAATGACCGGGTGCTTACCCCGGGTACTTGAGGTACCGCGAGATCGTGGATGACACGAAAGCTTCCCGGATCTTGTGGGTAAAGTGTACAACCTCTGCAGAGTGTAAAACTATTCGAATAGCCGTGTCCATGGTCATGGACAGTTGGGTAACCGCTCTTGGGCTACGTCCAATGTTTGTGAAACCATGTGTGTGTATGAGAGTCAAGGTGGTGACTTGACTCGGGGAGTTGATTCATATTCATGTTGATATCGGTAACCTGTCTTCGAGGTTACGCGAGTTTGTTGATGCATAAACCTGATGGTAGAATATTTGTTCTAGCCCTTTGCTAGATTGCTCATTATTGTTCAAATGCACTGTTACTTTTGAACCACATCATGGGTTGCTTGCGAGTACATTCAAAGTACTCATTGGCTTGCCACTGGTTATTTAATTGGCCAGGCATGGAGGAACAGGAATATGATGAAGAGTTCTTTGGAGACGAACATGCGAACTAGGACGCTATCCCAGTCAGAATGCCTGTAGGGTTAAGGCAGATGGCATGGGTTCTACCTACCATCGAAGACTTCCGCTATTTGAGTTATTTGCTATTCAGCCCTTGAGGCTTTATCTATGTAAGACTTGGCCATAATGGCCTTAAATTGTGTAAGACGATATGTATGGATGTAAGACTCTTGTTATTCAGCTTTTGTGTGTTCAGTGAGCATTGATCTCTGTGATCACTGTACACGTGCATTCGGTGATCTCGACTTCTAAGTCGGGGTCCCCACACCCATGCACCATATTGTACACCATCAGCGGCCAGAAGGTGGATGTGGGAAAGGTGACGATAGTGAAGCCGAAGGAACAATTGTTCCACATCCGACCGATTCCCCCTGGCGTCTTCAAGGTTTCCATGGCTAGTGTCAAAGCGGGCCACAAGAATTTGGCTCCACAGTGTACCACTAGGGGGAGATGACGACAAGACCCCACGGTGGCTTGGCGATTGCAAGAGTTGGGTCCTGTTGTGGCCGAAGAGTCTGCTTCGTCTAGAGGCGGCCATGAGAACACCCACGACCAGGCAGCCTCAGCAAGGTATGAACACCAACACCCCACCTACCCAATTAGCGTCGCCTGTTGTGCCGGGTGATAGCGGACGGCGTGAGGAAGAGGCTCCATTAGTGGTTGATGACGTCGCCACCATCGAAGAATCAATGCATGATGCCATGGACGAGGATGATGACCCTCTACGGTATCTCAATACCAGAGCCTATGATGATGGAGGATTGATGGCTCAGAAGTATGACTCGGGGTTTGAGCATGATGAGTGGATGCCTGAATTGCCGGAGGATGAACGTATGATAGGCTCACTTCCAGTAGCAAAGAAGCATAGGAAGAGACTGAAGAAAGGCTGTAATGCAGCCAAAGGTGCTTCTATTAGCCAACCGCCTCCTAAGCCTCGAGTTGTAGACCATATACCTGTCAAAGGTGTGGCGAAATACCATATCCCTAGTCATCTGATCCTACCTAAGGCAGCGTTGGAGGCCATAGATGGCGATCTACGAAGGCTTCATGATGATGTGTTGTTGAGAGAGAAGAGCCTTATCACCTCTAAAATCCTAGCATACCCGCTCTACGTGGTTAACATGCCATAGCAAAGGCCGTTCTGCCTCGGCACATTCCCCCCGGATAAGTTCTTCCTTTGATTTGATTACATCTACAACATGTTTCACATGAAAAAGATGGATTTTATGTCCATCCGCCTTTACACCTTGTACATGAACTACATCATCAGGCGCGAGCTAATATCTTATATCTGTGTTGCTGACCCATACTTTATGCACGATGGATTCTTGGCAATCTTCTCAAAGCACTATGAATATGCGAGGGGCTACATCGTCAATTTCATGGTCACTAATAAGGAAAGGATGTGATTCTCCTGCCTTATCATCCCATGTAAGTAATCCGCGGATATCCTTCCTTCAATTGCAATCATTCATTTGCACGCGTGGAGGCTAATTTGTGGTGTACTTATTTTGCGCAGAGAGGGGCGCGCCGTCCTCATCATTCCTTACCCCCAATTCCCCCATGCTTTTTACTTGGACATGTCGAAGAACTCAAAGAAAAAGGATTGGTAATTTGAGTTACCATCGACAACATCCTTACCTCCTTTCATCCCCACTTGTTCATGTTATGAATGCAACTTGCTATTGCCGGGACCCCGATCCTAAGTCACACCGATCTAGCATGTAACACATCATATCACTTTGCGGCCTCACGCATGGTATTGCCATGGCTGTAGCCTTACCTTGGCCGGGACCGTTTGCGCCTTTCGGCTCACGTATATGATTGTGTTGCTAGCATCCATATGACAGACAACCAAGGTCGACATGACTATTCGTAAACCCAAGATGGCAAAATCTTATAGGTACATGCATATATGACCCAACAATGCACGTGTCGGTCAGCATCGAGTATAACCGAGTTGTAGCAAGCTACAAGGAAGTAAAACACCCCATGACATTTCCCCGAAGGGACAGACACAGGAGCAAGGAAGGACACATGCCAGTCAATCCATGTGTTCCGGAGCAGTAGCAAGCTACCAAGGCTCAGTGAAAGCACTAGGAGGAATTTCCCCATAAGAGAGGCTACCAAGAATAAACAACTAGGTGCCAGATCCCATACATACCAAATATTTCAATAACATACACACAATATGCCCGATATGTGTAAATACAACATGGCATCACAATAAAACTCGACAACTCAAAGTATATGCAGAAGAGCCATACATCACATGATATTACAAACATGGGTCTCATGACCCAACATACAGAGTCACACGAACAAGCATATGCAGAAGCTTGTCATGTATGTGTACAGACAGCTAAAAAGAAAGAAGGCTAGAAGGCATGTCTATCTACAAGACCCTCGAAAGGATCCAGACCTCTGTCTAGGATTCCCGAGCTAATTGTCGAAGCCCACGTAGAACTACTAGTGAGACTGAAGTCTGCTATGCAAAAACATAAATTAAGCAAACGTGAGTACAACTGTACCCAACAAGACTTACATCAGAACTAGCTACATATGCATTAGTATCAACAAAGGGTGGTGGAGTTTAACTGCAGCAAGCTAGCTTTGACTTAGTGGCTATCATGTACAACAACTACTGGTAACTCTTTTGAGGTGAGAAAGCGCACACGAGTCCATATATTCACCATATCAATACACCACTATGGACCCGCTCTCGTCTTCATACGAGAAGGCCATCCTTAGCACTCGCGCTTATCTTGCGCATTTTAGAGTATCCACTTCCAGTTATCTATGAACCATATCAGCTTTCTAAGTAGTCCATGTCCACAAACACGGCTATTCGAATAGATCATTAACCCTGCAGGGGTGTACTTCTTCACACACGCTCTCACAACTTACCACCATGTACATGTCATGTATCTCGGCAACCTTCAAGCGGAAGCCTGGCGAGGGTGTCGGCCATGACCTGACTAACCACACAAGTCTCTTGTCTAGGTTTATCGCCTATTTGAGTTCCATCCGCAAGGAAGTCCGGCCAAGGTTTCCACTATAGCCCCAAAAGATGTGTGCAGGGTTCCCAAGTCCACCATCCGGGTGCCACTTGGTACACCGAGCCAGAGTGTGTAGTCTGTCCCAAGCCCACATGTACCGGGTGCCACTTGGTAGACTACTAACACAACCTACAAACACCAGAAACTAGTTGCAACTCCTGGACAGAGATCAAGGTGATTAATAAGTCGAGAGGGGCACTTAAGCGTCTTCAATGACAAACACATAACTCAGTTCATGAGGATGGTTTCAATGAGACAACCCACCATGTACTCCTGCATGGCCTCTCATCTCTACCTTTACCAAATCGTGTTCACACAGTTAGCTCTCAACAGTAGGACATGTTCACCACAATTCCAATCCATTCTAGGTAAATCAGAACTGACACAACTCTAAGCATAGCAGGCATAACAAGCAAGCATGAATGAGTAGGCACATCATGGCTCAAACAACTCCTACTCATGCAAGTAGGTTTCAACTATTTATTGTGGCAAAGACATGTCATGCAGAGTAATGAGTTCAACTACCACAACATGTAACAATTGAATCGTTGTTGTCCTAACGAAGTTAAAGAGAGCAAGCGCAAGAGAGTGGGATTGTATCAGAGTGATCAAGGGGTTTTTCTTGCCTGACACTTTCGAATATGGTAGCTCTTCATCAGTGTCATCGATCACATCGTCGAAAAAATGTCTACCAATAGGGGACAAACACCGACAAACAAGAGGGAACACAGTCAATGCAATGCAACAATATGATGCATGATCATGACATGGCAACATGCTGTGATTTTTGCTAATGCAGCTAGCAACAATTTAAATGGAGTTGGTTTGAATACAAGATTCAAATTCACACTCCACATAAGACATTTAAAATGCCATTCATTCAAATTGTCAAATATAGTGGATGTATGTTGTTAAAACATGCATGGAAATGCTATAAACATATTCTTCATATTTTTCTGGTATTTTTCATATATAATTTATTTCATTCTGAGCTCCGGTTGATTTTCTATGAATTTTAGAAGTTTTAAACATTTTTCGGAATTTATAAACCATTTCTGATTTAACTTAATTCTAGATGCGTCAGCATGGTGTCACCGTAATGTCAGCAGGGTCAACTGAGCCGGTCCAGGTCAAACCTTACAGGTGGGACCCATATGTTAGTGACACGGTGGCTAAACATAGTTAAATAAACCTAAAATAAAATTAAGCAATAGTTAGTTAGGAGATGGGGCCCAGTGTTAGTGGCTAGTAGGGATAATTAGTTACATCATCAACGACTAATGATGTCACCACATCAGCTTTAACGGAGTATGGCCGACGGCGACCAAAATGATGGCGGAGCGTGTCGGGTTTGCTCCTCTGGCGACCAAACGAGCGGCGGTATAGTGAGCAAAAGCTCGACCGGGTCCATCTGTGCAAACGGGAGGGGCTGACGTCCACCGAGCTCGCCAGAATCAAGCTCATGGTGGCGGCCGGAGTTCAGGTGCTCGGGGTTTAAGCGTCGCGGTGCACGAGAGGAGGATCTTGTGGTGCCTACGAGCTTGCGGAGATGCGTGGAGCATGCTAGTGTGCTCAGTTACGAGCTGCAGCCGCCGTGGCCACGGCGGTAACATGGCACAGCAAAGCCGAGCTCTCGGCCTCGATGAACACTGAAGCTACGGTGAGCAATCAAAACGGGGAAGAGGGGGGTTCGGTCTGTGATCTCACAGCGGGGTCGTAGGGATGGTCAGTGGGCTCGGGGACGTCAAGTAGGTGAGGAATCGACGGCGAAGTCCGGAGAACAGGTGTAGCGATGACGAGCTCGAAGACGATGGTGTGGTGCTCCTTGACTTGCGTTCATCAGCTTGAAGAGGATGCAAACATCAACGGACAGACTGGACACGACGGAGAGGCGAAGCGACGACGATGGCTACAGTGAGCAGCTGCGACAACTACGCTCAGGTGGGTGCGCGCCAGAGAGAGAGGAGGTGAGAGGTTGCGGGTGAGAGAGAGAAAGACCGGGGGGTCTCTAGGCGTCTCCAGATGCGAGGGAGATACACGAGGTGGCAAGCAGGTGTTGGATCCTACCACCTACACGGGTGACACGCACAAGTGCCTACTGGCACGAGGTAGAAGACGGTCCATCCCCTGGTGTGCTGGGCCGGCTCAACTGGGTCGCAAGAGGTAAGTTTCCTTTTATTTCGTTTTTCTGTTTTGTTTTGTTTTTATTTATTTGCCACTGATTGAAAATTCAAAAGAATTCAAACCAACGCCAAAATACTCTAAATATTTTTATGTTGCTAGATGCACATTTCCAAAAGAACATAAACCATTTCAAAGTTATTCGGAAGTATATTCTATATATTATAAATATAATTTCCAAATTCAAATACAATAATTGTTTAAATTCAGTGGACAAAATATTCCTAAAAATGTTCAATATTTTTGGTATGGTATAAAAGCCTTACCAAAATATCAAACAATTAATAAGAACATTTTTGGAAATATTGAATGCAATTTTCAGGTTTTTTTCCCCTCTTTTAATTTAATTTTGAGGCTTCCGAATTTCCTCAATTCAAGGTACTTGAATTTAAACATGATGCATGATGCTCTCTGATGCAACTATTTACAAGCAATATTCTAGGGCTGTGACAACTCACCCCCACTAAATAAGAATCCCGTCCCAAGATTCAAGATGTGAGGTAAGAAGAAAGAGGGGACATGGAACTGACACGGTCTTCATGATCTATTGCATTTGTCGGGGATGTTGTTTCCTTGCATCGCGTTGATCTTGACAGCTCTTCTTCCGAGATCTTCATCCAAGCCGACGACGACACAAAGAAACTCTACAAGTATCGATCTTCTCGAAGATCGAGTAACTCAAGATCAACTCATGGAGGGAGACGTTAGAACATCTCTCGAGCTGAGACGCAAAAACACACATCAAGAGGGATGGAAGAACAGATGACGGAGGTTCAATTTGGTAAGCAACAATTCCACACTTAAGTAAGATGGTGAATGAGTTTGAAAGTAGCAAGGATTTAATTGCCAAACGGGGCACCTTAGGGGAGGTGACTCGTAGAATTTTTTCCTTAAGTGGGCAAAAGAATTACTTTTGATATAGACACCATTGAAACTCTTAATACCAGGCTAAGGAAAATCACAAACGATCGTTTGAAGGAGTTTGAAGAAATAACATACTCGGTTTGGAAAGGAAACTAGAGTTATAAGACAACTCTGCAAACGGATGGCACAATCCAATTAATACCAAGAATATAACCTAGTGTCTGAGTGTGCTCTCTAGAACTTGAGCATTTCCATATCCACCATAGTTTTGCCAACATCCGTGCCATGATCTTGGTAACTCTTCATACTACCATGATTAATAATGGTGGAGGATGCATATGCAAAGGAAGACAACACTTTCTCAAATTTTACCTTGACGGTGTAAAGGAAACAAAATCTGGATGATCGACTAAGAGACATTTAGCAGTTTGCTTCTAATGTTCTCCTTGATGTACTAGATACCACGGTCATGCTTAAAAGCAATAACATGGCTATCAGGTACAGGTCATATTTTGGGAACACAAGGGATCCACAAGGAAAAACTTCCAGAATAAGTCACACGGAGTCCTCATGGACGAGATGGTCAAATTGCTCAATCAAGAAGATAAAATAATAGATCTTCCAGCTAGGTGTGTCGTCCAAAACATTAACCTTGCCGGAACCTACGTCATAGATCCTGGAAAACCTCCAACCATCATATCTGCGTGAAACTCAGATTTGGTTGGTAACAGGATACGTCAGACTCAGCATGTATGAAAAAGAAAGTTTGCAACAAAAATAGATGAGATGACGTTGCGAGATTCGCAAGAAATGAACTACGACAACAAGCTACAAACATGAGCTGGTTGCAAGTGATAAAGGCAAAGGTTTCCCGTCTTTCAATGAGACGGTGATTAATGTTTTCGGAGGAGTAGACTTTGTCGATCAAACTACGAACGTGCGAAGACATCGCGCCTTAGAAATCGCTAAACCAACTCCGAGAGGTTATTGACCACGCCGGAGCATGATCAACCTGACCACGAGGGTCTATTTCCTGCAAGCAAATGAAGAACAAGCAAGAAACTGAGATTGCAATCTGGATATTGTGAATATAATAGGAAAGCTTTATTGATCAAGGTGGGGTTCTGTGACGTCTTTGTCTGGTCATTGAACACAAACAAAGTATGCGAAGTTGCAGCTATGGTGAACTTTAGTCTATAGAAAACCCAAAGTCTAAACGACGCCCTAAGGGTTGTATATGTGGAGGAAGAGGGGGGGAATTTCATGGCCCCTTGGAGGAGTGGTCCAAAACCAACCCTAACTCTGTTTCCCCACACATACAAACTCTAAAAACAACCTATACTAAAGTATTTCAAAATTACATGGGCCTGGCTGATAACAACGTGGCGCATCACCTATATTAAGCTATGGACGAATTTTATGAAAGGGCATCTGGAAAATTTCATCCATGTCCTTGTACGTCATCATGGTGGCTCGAAAGTCCCGAAATCTCCACCAGAAACTCCGTCCTTGTTCCCCTTGCCCATGCCCTCATCTCCATGCTTGATCATGCTCCAATCTTCATCCTTCTTGAACATGCTTGGCCCTTCATTTGTAAGAAAAACAAATGTATCCAATTTAGGCAGCATCATATTCTTATGAACATTTGAGTCATTATCAAGAAACGAAAGTACCTGGTAATTTAATTGGCGTGCGCGAGCTCTAGTAATCGGTCATGTATATGTATCAGTACGGGCTGTGGGTGTAACTTTGTTAGTGATGTCCTCATCATCAAGACACTCATGAACACATTGTCCAAGACAGTATGACCATATAGAAGTCTTATGACAAAACACTACCGAGTTCTGGTTGGGAACCATCATTGAGGATATCGAAGTCCTTGCGTAAGTCTAGCTCTTAAAGAAGGAACTTCTTTTCCTTGAACAAGTCAATCATTAGCTTGGTGTGCTAGGAATACATATGGAATGTGGATGATCAGTCTATCAGACCATAGAATACTCCGCACATGCATGACTGACTTGGGAAGATTCCAGAGGAAGCAAAAGAACTTTATCGAATTCACGACGGCAACTTACAACAAACACACATGTATTAGAGGAAGTCACTTCTTACACCATACATAAACCTCATGAACGAAACATGAAGGCAATGCTTAAAAAGTTTTCAACACTAACTTAGATGTTCAACATGAATCATGGACAAGATGATAATGTTGTCAACGGGCTCAACAACAATTTATCAAGATTTCAATATAGATGGAATTCCATAACAATGTGAATAACGTGATAGCATTGGTCAGACCAAAAGATATAATGGTGTAATGCTCGAGGAATATCCACGACTAGAAAAACATTAGAGTCATTGGTGCTGATTTGATTTGATGATAAACCTATACTCAAATCAAAGATTGGATAAGACAATAGATCTAACAACTGATCACGAGGACCAATCGATGAACATATCATCTTTCTTCAACACACACATACAAAAATATCTCTTTAAATGAACTAAGTTAGGAAAAGCTTTATCTTCCAACTCTCCAAGATGTTTCTTAGCTTAACCAAATAGTTTAGGGTATCCAACACAGATTCTTGGAGAAAGAGTGTTTTACCAGGAAAACCAACTTGATCACAAACTCAATATAACAGTCAAGGGACAACCTGGTGATTCTTCCAAGAAGACATTTGGAAAATCACTAACCACCGATATGTTACTAAGCTCAAGAACAATCTTGCTTTCAAGGCAAGATGATGTGGTCAAATAAACAAGGGATTGGTAGAATCCTAACTCGTTGATCAAAGAGTGCACCAGGCAAAATGGACTAGGTAGAACGATCAACCTTAGAATTATGATTCGATAACCAACACACTAAGAACGGGATTATTGTCCATTAACTACCAAGCAATGGGTTTGGTAGGAGTATTGATTTTACGCATCACGGTTCACTGTGGGTATTCCAGTTACAATAACACAGAAACCAAGGAATGAATAATGATGGTGATAAGTATCACTGCAACAAGGATTCATAGAACTATGCAATTTCCACGATATCACTGCAGCAAGGATTCATAGAATAGTGTGCAATTTCCAAGGTAGAATAGATCAAGAGCTAGATTTGCATTTTGATCTGCCGAATACAACTACTTGACCCAATCCTAGAAAAGGGATGAGGTACTAGAGTTTGTTTCTCCTAGTCATTCCAAAATGGAATGACTTGCCGGACCACAAGAATATAAGGCATCGATGAACACAAACGCATGCCATACTTTTGACTATCAATTGATAGACTAATGTTGGAATACGACTGAGGAGGAAAAACTCAAAGGAACATACAATTTTTCTGAGTTGTGGATGCATAGATTAGCATGTCGAACAAGGTTCAACATATTTCTCCTGATTAACCCATGTAGAAAAGTAGATTGGTAGTGTCATAACTATAGAATGGCGAACTCATCAAGAGCACTCTTGTTGTGATCTTTTAGTTCAAAGAACTTCTATCATAGGACAGTTCATGGCATTGGAAGAATAATATACCACGGACCTCGAGGACTATCACAAAGGTTAACAATATCCTAAAGGAATGAGCAAACACTATCAACATGCAGTAATTAGAGTTAATCTTGGGTTCAAGAACCCAGCAATGGAATACCTAGTAACTAAATAATATCACGAGATGCTTTCGACAATGCCGACCAGAATCATCACACTGAGAACATAACACAAGGTTGGGTTACTCAGTCGTTGTCTATGATATCCTACTTTCCTGATAACTTCAACAATTATGTCGAGGCAACGTAGTACCTCAACACACCAATTAGTGTGCTTAGTCTTGCCCAAAAGGACATCCGGAACAGGGAGGAAGACATGCAAATGCATCAGATTATGTAGAAATCTGGGATAACTTGGACAACATAATGACTGTAAATGCTCAAAAAAACTTTGAGATTCTTGCAAAAGATAGCATAACCACTCAACATCATAATGTCAAGGTTCCGAGACCAAATGTTTAACACACGGGAGTACTTGAAACTGAATTGAGAGTTGAATCCAACATTAACGTGATCATGATAGATCAATGACAAGCCTAGTTCTTAATCCCCATAGAAAAGAAGAGGGTCACTCAGATCAGAAGGACAAAAGGTAAAGGAGTAAAAAGAGCCTTACATTCCCTTCCACAATCAATTCCCTAATATAACTAAAGAATTTCTACACACGACTTCGACCAGTTTGGCTCTAAGACCAAAGTTGTCGGGGGCCTGATCCTAAGTCACACCAATCTAGCATGTAACACACCATATCACTTTGTGGCTTCACGCACGGTATTCCCACAGCAGCAGCCTTACCTTGGCCGAGACCGTTCGCGCCTTTTAGCTCACGTATATGATTGTGTCGCTAGCATCCATATGACAGAGAACCCAAGCCGACATAACTAGTCATAAATCCAAGGTGGCACAAACTTATAGGCACAAGCATACATGACCCAACAATGCACGTGTCGGTTAGCAACGAGTGTAACGAAATCGTAGCAAGCTACAAGGACTCCCGTAAAACACCGCGTGACATTTCCCCAAAGGGACAAAAACAGGAGCAAGGAAGGACACATGCTGATCAATCCACGTGTTTCAGAGTAGTAGCAAGCTACCAAGGCTCACTGGAAGCACTAGGAGGCATTCCCCATAAGAGAGGCTACCAAGAATAAACAACTAGGTGCCGGATCCCACACATACAAGGATTTCAATAACATACACACAATATGCCCGATATGTGTAAATACAACATGGCATCAAAACAAAACTCTACGACTCAAAGTATTTATTTGAAAGGCTTCGAAGAGCCATAAATCACATGATATTAAAAACATGGGTCTCATGACCCAACATACAGAGTCACACAAGCAACAAGCACATGCAGACGCTTATCATGTTTGAGTACAGACAACTAAAAGGAAAGAAGGCTAGAAGCATGTCTATCTAAAAGACCCTCCAAAGGAACTAGACCTTTGTCTGGGATTCCCAAGCTAATTGTCGAATCCCACGTGGAACTACTAGTGAGACTAAAGTCTCCTCTGCAAAAACATAAATTAAGAAACTGTGAATACAAATGTACCCAGCAAGATTTACATCAGAACTAGCTACATATGCATCAGTATCAACAAAGGGTGGTGGAGTTTAACTGTAGCAAGCTAGCTTTGACTCAATGGCTATCCCGCACTACGACTGCTGGTAACTCTTTTGAGGTGAGAAAGCGCACACGAGTCCACATATTCACCATATCAATACACCACTATGGATCCGCTCCCGACTCCATACGAGAAGGCCATATAGAACTCACGCTTATCTTGCGCATTTTAGAGATTCCACTTCCAGTTATCTATGAACCATATAAGGTTTCCAAGTAGTCCATAAATGCGGACGTGGCCATTCGAATAGATCATTAACCTGTAGGGGTGTACTTCTTCACACACGCTCTCACCACTTACCACCATGTACATGTCATGTATCTCGACAACCTTCAAGCGGAAGCCTGGCGAGGGTGTCAGCCATGACCTGACTAACCACACAAATCTCTAGTCCAAGTTTATCACCTATTTGAGTTCCATCCGCAAGGAAGTCCGGCTGAGGTTTCCACTACGGCCCCAAACGATGTGTGAAGGGTCCCCAAGTCCACCATCCGGTTGCCACTTGGTACACCAAGCAACGGTGCCTAGTCTGTCCCAAGCCCACCTATACCGGGTGCCACTTGGTAGACTACTAACACAACCTACAAACTTCAGAAACTAGTTGCAACTCCTTGACAGAGATCAAGTCGATTAATAATTCTACTCATGCTAGTGGGTTTGAACTATTTACTGTGGGAAAGACAGGTCATGCGTTGGAATGGGTTAAACTACCACAACATGTAACAGTTGAATCGTTGTTGTCCTAATTCAGTAAAAGAGAGAAAGAGCGAGAGAGTGGGATTGTATCGGAGTGATCACGGGCCTTTGCTTTCCTGGCACTTCCGAAGATAGCATATCTTCATCAGTTTCATCGATCACATCATCGAAACAATGTCTACTTAGAGGGGACAAACACTGGCAAACAAGAGGGAACACGACCAATGCAATGTGACAATACGATGCATGATCATGACATGGCAACATGCTGTGATTTGTGCTTATGCAGCTAGCAACAATTTAAATGGAGTTGGTTCGAATACAAGATTCAAATTCACACTCCACCTATGACATTTAACATGACATTCAATTAAATTGTCATATACAGTTGATATATGTTGTTCAAACATTCATGTAAATGCCATAAATAGATTCTTCATATTTTTCTGGTATTGATTCATATATAATTTATTTCATTCTGAGCTATAGTTGATTTTCTATGAATATTAGAAGATTTAAACATTTTCTAGAATTTATAACTCATCTCTGATTTAACTTAATTCCACATAACATTATTGCTTCAGCATAGCATCACTATGACATCAGTAGGGTCAACTGAGCTGGTCCAGGTCAAACCTTATAGGTCGGACCCATATGTCAGTGACACGGTGGTTAAACAGAGTTAAATAAACCTAAACTAAAATTAAGCAGCGATTAGTTAGGAGAGGGGGGCTAGTGTCAGTGGCTAGTAGGGATAATTAGTTACATCATTAGCGAATAATGATGTCGCCACGTCGGCTTTTCTGGAATTTGGCCGGCGGTGACCAAAATGATGGCAGAGCGTGTTGGGTTTGCTCCTCCGGTGACCAAACGAGCGGCGGAGATCTTCTACAGCGAGCTAAAGCTCGACCGCATCCATCTGTGCAAGCGGGAGGGGCTGATGTCCACCGAGCTTGCTAGAATCAAGCTCACAGCGGCGGCCAGAGTTCGGGTGCTCGGGGTTTAGGCGCTGCGATGCATGGGAGGACGATCTTCTGGTGCCCGCGAACTTGCGGAAGAGCGCGGAGCACGCTAGTGTGCTCGGCTATGAGTTGCAGCCACTTTGCCCATGGCGGTAATAAGGCGCGGCGGAGGTGAGCTCTAGGCCTCGGTGAACATAGTGGCTACAGCGAGCGATCAACGCGGGGAAGGGGGATTCCGTCCGTGAGCTCACCACGTGGTCGTAGGGATGGTCAGCGGGCTCGGGGACGTCCAGTAGGCAATGAATCAGCGAGCAGGTGCAGCGATAACGAGCTCAAAGACGACGGCGTGGTGCTCCTTGGCTTGCGTTCATCAGCGTGAAGAGGATGCAGATGTCGACGGACCGACTGGACACGACGAAGAGGTAAGGCGACGATGGTGGCTACGGTGAGCGGCGGCGATAGCTGCGCTCGGGTGGGTGGGCACGATAGAGATAGAGGAGGGGAGAGGTTGCGGGTGAGAGAGAAAAAGGTCAGGGGGTCTCTGGGCGTCTCCAAATGCGTGGTAGAGGCAGGAAGTCGCAAGCAGGAGCTGGACCTGCACGGCCACACGCAACAGTGCCTACTGGCACGAGGAAGAAGACAGTCCAACCCCTAGTGGGCTGGGCCGGCTCAACTGGGCCGCAACAGGTAAGTTTACTTTTG
The DNA here is from genome assembly GCA_902687465.1 of Secale cereale. Lineage (NCBI taxonomy): Eukaryota > Viridiplantae > Streptophyta > Magnoliopsida > Poales > Poaceae > Secale > Secale cereale. The sequence continues at coordinate 293,823,189 of LR738713.1, forward strand.
TTTTGTTTTTATATATTTGACACTAATTAAAATTCAAAAGAATTTAGACCAGCGCCAAAATACGCTGAATATTTTTATGTTGCTAGATGGACATTTCCAAAAGCACATAAACCATTTCAAAGTTATTTCAAAATATATTCTATATATTATGAATATAATTTCCAAATTCAAATACAATAATGATTTAAATTCAGTGCCCAAAATATTCCTGAAAATGCTCATTATGTTTTGGTTTGGTGCAAAACCCTTGCCAAAATATCAAACTATTAATAAGAACATTTTGGAAACATTGAATGCAATTTTCCAGGGTTCTTTGCCTCTCTTTTAATTAAATTTTTAGATTTTCGAATTTCCTAAATTTAAGTTTCTTTAATTTTAACATGATGCGTGATGCTCTCTGATGCAAATATTTACAAGAAATATTCTAGGTGTGACAGCTATCGAGCTTGTATTATGTACTACCTTGAAGTATTATTGTCATTTATGTCATGGATGTTGTGAGGATTGCTCCACCTCCTAAGAGTTCTTGGTATAGTGATACTTCTCACCATCAACATTCTTTCTTGGTCCCCGTGTTGATTCTAGCCAGGATACCAAGAAGTGAATGGTGCAACTTGGATTCTGTACTTCTAGCAACCCTATTGCTTTGAAGTAAATGATTGATAGTTTCACTCTAAGACTTCGGCTATTGAATCACCATTCTAACATTGATCAAGCTACTTCGGCCATATTTCAAATTGCACTTTCGTTCAATGTTTAATTGTGAATGTTCTCCTCAAACATATTTCATTATATACTTTGGTGTCCATTGGTATCACCTTGTTCATTTAACTGTGAAAATCCATGTTTATGGAAATCTCAATGAAGTGTTGCTAAGCTTGTCGGCCATATCCTCATCTTTTCCTTGTTGAAATTGTATGACTTCTTTGGTAAGTTGTTTCCGATGGATCCTTCGTGTAACCACAGTTTGACCTTTGCTTGAAGACCATGTCAATGCTATCTCGAAGCATGTCTGTGGTACTCCGATCTTCTAATAAGAACATTTGAAGCACAATGCTAAATTTTCTTTATCAATTATCCAAACACCGTTGTATGGGTTATGTCATGAAATTCCTCTCCACTTACCTAAATGGTTTTCTACTTTCTATCTTGTCATGGATATCATGCCCTTGGGAAGGATATACTCCTGATATAAGTGTTTAAACACATTTTCCTTTCCATTGGTCTGATTAATACAATAATCACATTTTCCTTTCCGTTGTTTCATTTAACCTTTCTTATGATTTATATGACATTAGCAGTAATATTTCCCTGCATATGTAAGCACCTCGGTGTACAACTCTGTCGGTAAGACCATGTTACTATTGTTGATGACATTCCGGTAACCACCAATGGACGAGAACTTTGACTATTGGTCCGCCTCGTTTCAACGAGCAGGAAAATGATTCTCTTCGTCCCTCGCCCTTGGTACCAACGTTGTTTCCAACATAGCTGACAAGCTATCCTCTGACCTGCCTTGCTATAATGACCGTGCAAGATGTCAGTAGCCTTCCTCCTTTTAACCCACATGGTGGGCCCCTAACCCACAATTCCACATGATCAAAACCTGACTCTCCTGCACACCCCCTGTTTTTAAAATTATTCCTCGTGCATGGCTTCGTATGTAATCCATGATGCCACCTGCCGAGAGATCATCAATTCTGGTATCAGATACAATACTTATTCACATTGCTCTTAACCCCTTCATTGCTCTTAACCCCTTGCACACTCTGTTACATGAAATGAATGATTGCCTATATGCTTGAAGCTTCTTATTGCACCTTCTTATTTTTCTCTCGATGACTTCCTTGAATCTCAACTCGAGAGATGACTATATGCCTTGTTCACTGAGAAAGCCCCAAGGTACCTAACATGTGGTGAGCTTCGTCCTTCCCGAGTTGCCCCCCTTATCTTTTTTGTAAGTATGATGGAGATCCTAAAGGAGAATGCCTACTTCGTCACGATACCCTAAAGCAGAGAACTAAAGACATCAACCCGAAGGAACAACTACTTCGGGAAGAGGAACCAAGACCGAGAAGACTCGTTAGAATTTCGTAACCAGACCTTTCCCCCTTACTCCACCTCTCAAATCTTGGGACGAGATTTGTTGTAGTGGAGGAGAATTGTAATGCCTAGATAATTAAGTTATAGTAAGCATCAATTACTGTTGTTAATCTCCTGATGGTTCAAATTCCATCCGACTTCAAATTCAAAATCAAGTCAAATAATTAAAAAATTCAAAAGTCAGAGCTAAATGTTCGACATGTGACAAATAATCCATAAAGAATATTTGTGAATAAACCACACTTTTATAAGGTATTTAAATGCACTATAATAAATAAAAACAATGGCAAAACTATTATTTGAATACTCTTAACATAATAAACAAAATACAAATTACTTTATTTAAGTGCCAAATCATTGGTGGTAGTGACATAAATTGTAGCACTATTTTAGGTGTCACATATATGTTTTATAAAACTAAAATAAAAAGGAAACTAAAATGAAAACAGAAAAAGAAAATAATAAATAAAAGAAATTGAAATAAATAAAACAAAAAAATAAAAGTTTAAAAGGCCTATTCTACTAGGCACTATGGCCCAACTAGGAAATTGGCTGACCTAGCCACCTCGCTCCATCCCCGACCTCCCCGACGCCTTCAAGGCATCCCCGTCGGCCCCCAAACCCTAGCACACCCCAGAACCCCCTGCCTCTCGCTCCCTCTCTCTCACTCTCGGTTCCCCTCACTCGCCATGGTTGTCGTCGACCTTGCGACCACTACCGCCCCTGCGCCGAGCTTGGGAGCCCCGCAGACCCGCCTTCGCCCGCTTCCTCCTTCTCGTACACGGGATCTAGCCAGGACGGACCCGCAGACCGCCCCGAACTCTTTGTCCTCCTTGGAACGCCACTGCACCGTCTGTCTCCTCTACTAAGCCAGCGAGGTTCCTCCACTCCGACCGCCTGATGCTCCTAAACCTCCCGCCAAGCCGTCGTGTGCTCCTGGGTGAGGAACGCCCATCCCCTTTCTCTCACTGTGGTCGCCGTAGCCGCTGCACCACTCACCCTGACGCTCTCTGCTCGCGCTCGGCAACCACCCTCACTACGCCCAGCCCCCGTGCTCGCCTCGGGCCTCCCGTGCTCGCATTGCCCTGGCCGCACCCGGTTTGTGCCTGGCTCCTGCTACCCGCGACCACGTCGCGTCCAGCCTGTGCGCACCCGCCGCTCGCCCGCTGTCGCCGCCCACGCCCCGCCTCTCCACCCTCGCTCGCCCTACCGCTCACCCGCGCGTGGGGCCTATAGTGGCCCTGTGCCGCCGCTCCTGCCGTCGTTGCGCTGCGTCGCCCGCTGCCAGCGCCTTCTGTCCCATACCCAGCCGCCGAGGCCATGGGCTCTGTGCGTGGCCCGTCCCCTACTAATTAGTGTGGGGGCTAAACCCCCACTTTGCACTAACCCCCTGTCTAATTAGTTTAAATTAAACCCCATATTAAAAGTATGTGACACTAACTGGTGGACCCCTCAAATTGTTTCAACTAATTGATAATATTATGTCATGATGACATCTGGGCCCCACTACCCAGTTTTGACTAGTCAGCAGTCAACACTTTGACTATTGACTGCTGACTCAGCACCCCTCTAGCCCACTTGTAAAAGACTCTTGCTAGAGTAGTAGTAGGTGACAAAAGAATTCTATTTTTATTTAGAATTTAAATAATTCCAGAAATTCTAGAAAATGATTTAAAATTTTAAAAATTAATATGAAATAAACAGTAACTCGGATGAAAATACTTTATACATGAAAGTTGCTTAGAAAAACATGATGATCCCGATTACACCCTTCGTTCTTCTGTCATGTGCCCCTATCATAGTGAACGTGGAACCACCGCCCTCCAGTTCGTCTGTCCAAAAATGCCCGACACAGGGAATACTTTCCGAATGTCTTCACCTTTCACCGGTATCACGTAGTACTATGTTAGATCACCTCTAGCACCACTTTTTGCCATGTCATGCATTGTCATACATCCGCTTGCATTGTATACATTGTTTGTCCCCCCTCTTCTGTCTGGTAGACTACGAGACTAACGCCGCTGCTACTGCCCCACCGACTATGATGTTGATGACCCGTGCTTCCCCGCATAGCTTCCAGGCAAGCTAACCCCTTGATCAATCAGATATCGCCTATTCCTTCTCTCTAATTCTTGCATCAGGTTTGCTACTGTTGTTGATTCGATAGCTCCTATTATGTTGTATAGCCTGTCATTGTTGCTATAGTTGTTGATACTTTATCTGCTATCTTGGATGCTTAGTATAGGATGCTAGTATTCCACCAGTGGCCCTACGTTCTTGTCCGTCCACAATGCTATACTACCGGGCCGTGATCACTATGGGAGGTGATCACGGGTATATACTATGTACATATTATACATGATACATGATGTGACTAAAGTTGTGTGAGCTCGTAGAGTACCCGCGAGTTATTCATGGACTTGGGGCTGAAGGGGCATGTGGTTCCATCCAAGTTGTGGTGGGCCTGGGTTCCCGACGCCCCCCGAGCGATTCTTTGTGGCGGAGCGACATGTCAAGTTGAGACCACCCATGAGAGAGATGGGCATGATCCCTAATCGACGTCCACAGTTATTTCAAAATAACACGCATAATGAGTTTGGATATTTGATCTGAGTTGGTAGTTGGCCTATACGCACTAACTGCCACGCAGGACAAGATATGGGCAACTGGCGTCGTAGTATCAGCCGAAGCTTTCCGGACACCAGGGATTGAGCGGCGCGCGCCGGGTTGGACCGCGTAAAGCACCCTCCTTTGTAATGGAGGCTGCTAAGTCTGCTCATTGGCAGCCCACGCAATGTGCAGGAGTGCAAAGGGCGATGGCCCAAGACCCCTGCGTGCTTAGGATGTAGACCGACATGCTGACCTCTCTATTGGGCCTAAGTAGGGTTGTGACGTGTTGATCTTCCCAGGCCGAGCATGACCAAGGATAGTGTCCTACCAGAGGTGATCGATCGTGTTCGGTTATGTGGTGCACCACTGCAGGGAGGTAATCTATTCGAATAACCGTTTCCACGGTAATAGGACGACTTGGAGTTGTATTCGACCTCTGACAACTAGAACTTGATACTTAATAAAACACACCCAGATGAGTTCCAGATACAAAGCGATGATTGCTCTCTCACAGGGTGATGCGGAGAGGATCGTCAGGTAGGATTATGCTATACGACGATACTTATTACTATTACAGCTATTCTCTTCTACTACTACAAGATGGAGGCTGCCAGAAGCATAGTCTTCGATAAGACTAGCTTTGCCTCTCATATTCCGGCATTCTGCAGTTTAGCCCACAGATATTACCCCTTTATACAGAAACCAATGCATATGTAGTGTAGATCCTTGCTTGCAAGTACTTTGGATGAGTACTCATAGTTGCTTTGCTCCCCCTTTTCCTTTCTTCTCGGTTGATGCAACCAGATGGTGGAAGCCAGGAGCCAGTTGCCACCATCGACGACTACTACTACCCTGACGAAGGCTACTACTACGTGGAGGCCGCCAATGACCAGGAGTATTTTAGGAGGATCCCAAGCAGGAGGCATGCGCCTCTTCGACCTGTATCCATGTTTGTGCTAGCCATCTTATGGCACCTTGTTTAACTTATGTATGTACTTAGATATTGTTGCTTCCACTGACTTGTTTACGATCAACCTTATGTATTCGAGCACTCGAGGCCCCTGGCTTGTAATATGAAGCTTGTATGATCTTTAATTTATCTCTAAAGTTGTGTTGTGATATCTTCCCGTGAGTGCCTGATGTTGGTGGTACACATTTGCGTGCACGATTGGTGTATGATCAAATTGGGGGCGTCACAAGCTATAGCGGCCGGACATCGGGGGCAGAGGCCGGACCTTCGGCGCCTGTGCAGCTGGCCAGGAGCTGCACAAATAGACAACCAAAGGCATTAGCGGCTGACATCCGACATGACCCCCAGCATCCGGCGCGACCCCGGACATCTGGCGCCTCATCATCGGTCAAACATCCGATCCCCTCCCCAGAAATCTGGCAGTGTAGTAGAGAAGCTATGGCCATCGAATGGCCGTACATCCAGCCCGAACGCCGAACATCCGGTGTCTCCTGATGTTCTAGACATCCGGCCCCCAACCCGAACATCCGGCACGTGCGCGTGCACAGCCGGGCCCGAGGCACATGTATCCCTCCTCTCACTTACCCTTGGTGGACTAGCCTATATATACTCCTCCCGAGTCGTCTAGTTAGGGTTAGCAAAGTGATAGCTTATTTGATAGAGAGCTTTGCTCCTTGTACCACTCCTCCTCTTGAGAGAGAGAGAGAGAGAGAGAGAGAGAGAGAGAGAGAGAGAGAGAGAGAGAGAGACTACCACTCCAATGGATTTCAAGACCTCCAAGTGAGCATGTGAGAAGATCCTACGAGATTCAAGGCCCATCACGGGAAGATCCATCACGGATTCAAGGCTTCCTCTTGGATATGAACTTTACCTTGTATCTTTCCCTTTGTTGTTCATGTACCTTGTGGATCTATGTGTTTGTTAGTCTAGTGGATGTGTGATTGGACTTGTTCTTGAGTGTTTTGTCTCGTTCCCCTCGTGTTCTTCATGTTCTTCATGAGTATTCCTCCGAGCATGAAAGATCGGCCTAGATCGGGTTAGCTCCGCATCACGAGAGCCCCTCCTAGATTGGACCTATCTCTATTTCTCTTATGTTTCGCGGCCTCATTTTCTGGCCCCTCATCGTTTATGAAATCCCCAAAGATCCGTAACTCCGATTGCACTGAAATTTTACACGAATTCCCCCCCATAAATTATCTTTATTGTGCCCGAAGAAGAGCCCCAACCGACTTATGGGATGCCCACAAGGCACCACCATGCCTCGGGGGGTATGGGTCGCGCCCTTGTGTCTTGTGGAGGCCGTGGGCCTCTGTTTGAGTTGATTCCACCTCGCAAAATTCACATAAATTCCAAAATAATTCTCCCAAAAAACTTATCTCGTTTGGACTTCTTTTGATATGGGTATTCGGTGAATCAAAAAAACCTGCACCAAACAAGAACTGGCACTGGGCACTAGATCAATATGTTAGTCCAATAAATCCGATAAAATGTTGCCAAAAGTATGTGAAAGTTGTATAAAATTGGCATGGAACATTAACAAATTATAGATACGATAGAGAGGTATCACCCCCCAAATTTGGAGTGATTTTTGGGCCATTGCAATCTTTATCGGTGGAAGTCGCAGCCATCGGCTAAGAAAGCTAGGCAAGTCGCATTCAAGAAAGAGATGGCGAAAGAGGAAGGTAGGTACCAGGCGGCCTGAGGAGCCCATGTGGCCGCCTAGAAAATCGAGGCGGTTGAGCTTTGGGGCCGAGTGCATCCCTGTGGAGGAGGTGTACGAATATGAGTACTTCACTAGGAAGGCCAAAGGAGATAGGCGCCTCATCACTGCATGAAGGTGGGCCAATAAGCTCTTGCATGCCACCGACGAGGAGCTCTGATGGGTGCCTAACGAAATGGCAAGATCGTTCGCGCGCGTCCGTTAGCAAGAGACATATCGGGACGTCAAGCACTGCGAGGCGGAGGAGGCGGAGTACTGCCACCGCTCTGGGACGACGCCGCACACTAGGAAGTTACTAGCGAGGGATGCCGGAATACTGCCCCCTAAGGAGGGATTATTAGGTTTAGTATTGTTCATTTTTCAATTTTATGCAGTGTACAAAGTAGTTAAGTATCATCACGTATATGTGATGATATTATATATATATATATTGTGATGAACGAATGTAGCATTAATATATATTGTGAATTCCATTGTTCTATCTGTTTTTGTATACTAATTTGTATCTAGCTGTTATCATCCACATACACAGAATGGAAAGCATATATAAGAACGGAAAATAGAGTTCACACTGAAATAGAGAAATAAACAAAGCAATATTATATTTTTTGTGAATACATAGGGATCCACGTCCAAACAACTCAACAAAATAAAACATGTCCATGACCAGCAACCCTTCGCTACGATAGCTCTTGGCTATGCCTGAACTCCAAGTTGGCTATTTCATCGGAGACCACAAGCTCGAGGATGCGATAGCCATGTTATTGCACTACTCCTACGTGGATACCTGGGCCAAGGAGGAAGTCTAGCCATTGAGCGGGCCGCAGACAAGGAGAACGGCACGACCCATGCAAACAGCACGGCGGTGTCTGGTGCAAGTACAGCACGGCCGGCCTCTGGTGCAAGTACGACCCAGATGGCCTCTGCCCACTCCTGGCGAGGAATGGGGCTACTGATGGGCCGTGTACCTAGGTGGGATGCCCTATCGACAACAGGCAAGCGTCAATGGATCCGCTCTTGTTGTGCGACGCGCCATGCCTCTCGCTCTGCGACGCTCCTACGGTCTCCCTGTGCAACAAGCCACACCCTTTCGGCATACACGCCTAGCTTCCGCCACGACGCACCATCGATCATGTTGTGCAGCGAGCTGCAGCCTCTCGGCACTGACATGCTTATCTTGACCCTCGGTGCTGAAGCGTCATGCACTAAGGGTCTGCTCAACCCTGGCGATGACACGCGGCACGACGTCGTCCATCGCGTTGCCGGGGACACTCTCGGCCTCGACGAGCCATGGCTCCTTCTCATTTTCCTCGTCGACGAGCTTGATGGCAGAGACATCGCTTTGGTATGTTGGTAAGCTTGGGCAAGATGGATGGGCTATAGGCTGCGCTTGTTGCCTTGGTGTGTCGCGCGCCGCTCAGGTTTATGCGCAATATCGTTGGGTTGTGGCAGAAAACCAATTATGAAATGGTGGCACATTCATAAAACACCATCAATTAATGGGAACTTCGCATAGAAGGAACGGTGCGGTAGCACGACGCGTGCGGGCATATTGCTCGCCCAAGGCTATGATCCATATACTTATGTGCCCAACACATCACACTATTCACAGTAAAGAATAATGTTCTGTAAACAGAGGGCGTAGATGTGGTGCAAACTGAGCAAATCATGGCAAATGATTAAACTAAGGAACAAGTCGATGATGATTTCAAGAATGGCATATAATAATTTAGCAGCAAGCGTCGTTTGCCAAGAACACACAATTAGTCAGTGCACCCTTTTCTGTTACCCGCATTTACCTCGCCGTGCAGACAAATGCTCGTGTCCCTCAGTGTGTTGTTCTCATGGTTTGGCCCCGTGGCGTGCTTTACTGATGTCCCTCCATGTGCTCGACTTGTGTACGACTTTTCCCTGCGTGTTTAATATATACAGCTGGTCTATTATGATAATATTAGCAGCATAACTATTCTGATAATATTAGCAGAATAATTATTCTGATAATACTTCCGCACTGTATAATTAACGCAAGTGCATGTCATTGTTTGAACCAAGTGTGCTGCAGTACTCAGGTGAATGAACTTCCCATCAGAAAGAACTACACGCTGTGTTTTTTCGGTACCTTTTTTGTTCTAGTTTTTAACCGTTTGTCGGAACAAGGCCTGTAATATATCATTGAGAAGCTATGGATTAGGCACAACTTCTTCATGTTGAACACTTTTTGATATACCTCATGGTTTAAGATCAGTTTTGAAAATGGTACGGCGTACGACGAGTGGTAGCGAGCATTTTCTTCGTGTTTTTTTTCTATACCGCTGGTCGGACTGAAGCAAATGATACATCGTTGGAAAGATATTGCCGAGACACATCATTTTCATATCTATTATTTTCGCTAATTTTTTATGGTTTAAGAGCAGATTCAAATTTACTAAATCGGGGAAAAAAAATTAAAAAAAAATCAATTTTTTCGTATTGTTTTCGCTCCAGTTTATAACCGTTCGTCGAAATGAGACGTGTAATATACCGTTGAAAAGATATCGACAAGGTGCAACTTTCATATGTTGATTTTTTTTAGATTCCTTACGGTTTTTAGTTAATTTTGAAAATCGTGCGGCGGACGACGAGTGGCAGCGGCAGTTTTTCGCAAAGTTTTTACGAACCGTTGGTCAGAATGATTCAAATCATACGCCATTGAAAAGATATTGACTAGACACAACTTTTTCATGTAGAACACTCTCTCTAATTCCTTACGATTTAAGAACAATTTTAAATTTACCGAAATGCGGACACTTTGTTTTTCGCGACAGCAAAATTGACGAGGGAACTGCATCAAATAAACGAACGCACTGCTGTAGACTAAAAGCCGCACTGCATCGGACGAGCAAGAGAACGACATAGTTTCTTTTACTTAGACGTATTTTTTCTCAAACGAGTTTTTGTGAGATTTTGTTATCTTTTTTCCAAACTTTTTATGAACGAAGGTGGACTGCAGAGACGAGGGCAAATGAACCACAACACTGTGCAAAGGTGAACCGCAACGCTATTGCATTACTTTTTTGCAACAGTATAAAAAATGACCCACTGTGCAAAGGTGAACCGCAACGCTATTTCATTACTTTTTTGCAACAGTATAAAAAATGACCCACAATAATATCGATGGTGAACCACAATTTTTTTCAAGTGAACCGCCCTGGGGGTGTTTGGTTCTGTTTACCAAGTGAACCACGCTAACTTTTTCATGAAACAAACAAATTTGAACAAATTAAATACACATTTTTTCAAGCGAATTGGAATGCACATGGACAAGCTAATTGCATATGAACATAATGGACTATCGCGCTCGCAGGGAGGGCTAGCACGGGCAAACTGTAGTGGATCACCAACAAGAAGTGAACTACACCACCATGGGAACAGCACTGCATGCATGCACGTTGCACGCCGACCGGCGGACTGCACCAAGATGTGCTTTGCACCACACAGATGCGTCGACCGAACTGCACAGTGGCTGGGTCGAGAGTGAACTTGTGATCAACCATAATACTGAACTTCTCAACACGCACATACATTTTCTTACAAAGGCAACATTTCAAACTGCACCAAACAGAGAACTTCATCGTGGGTGTGGTCAACCTTTTTTGCTTTACGTGTCTCCTTCCCTGCAAAAACAACAAAGGTCAACCTGCATAGATTAGCAAGTAGACTACATGTTTACGACTGTCCAACTGATCAGCAAAATTCTATTTTGACATGGGACGAAACTTGTTTCTAGTGTGTCAAATCAAATAAGTGATCCCTCCTATGCACTCCCGCACTACACGCTGGGCAATGGACTGCGGTGCTACCCAAGCAAGACTATGGCGCATCGCCCATGAACTCATCCGAGGAGGTCCACCACATAGTAAACCAGAGCTCATCCTTGCGATAATATGGAATGGGGAGGAGGGGATCCCGCATTGCCCAGGTAGTCATGTCCTCTCATCCTTGTCAACATGAATGAAATTGGGGGAAGAGGACTGCACGCCGGCCATCGGGGACGCCTTTTTCAGCAAAAGCAACAAAAAAACTACACGTGTTGAGGAAGCCAACTGCGCTAGGCGCCGAACTCAACTGCATGGTCGCGGTTGCGTACTGCCCAGATGTGGTCGCCGGAGTACAATGAAGGCTGATGTGGGGACATGATGTGCCTACTGCATGCACTGCATCATAATACGTCTCCGTCGTATCTATAATTTTTGATTGTTCCATGCCAATATTCTTCAACTTCTACATACTTTTGGCATCTTTTTATACTATTTTTGGGACCAACATCTTGATCCAGTGCCTAGTGCCAGTTCCTATTTGTTGCATGTTTTTTGTTTCGGAGAAAATCCATATCAACGGAGTCCAAACGGTATAAAAATGGATGAAGATATTTTTTTGGAATATATGTGATATTTGGGAAGAAGAATCAACGTGAGAAGATGCCCGAGGGGGCCACGAGGCAGGTGGCGCACCCCAGGGGGTCAAGCGCGCCCCTGACCCTCGTGGCCACCCCGTAAGGCGGTTGGTGCCCTTCTTTCGCCGCAAGAAAGCTAATATCCGGATACAAATCATGTTAAACATTCAGCCCAATCGGTGTTACGAATCTTCGGGAATATAAGAAACGGTGAAAGGCCAGAAACTAGGAACACAGAAATAGAGAGAGACAGAGAGACAGATCCAATCTCGGAACGGCTCTCGCCCCTCCGCCGCCATGGAGGCCATGGACCAGAGGGAAAACCCTTCTCCCACCTAGGGAGAAGGCCAATGAAGAAGGAGAAGGAGGGGGCTCTCTCCCCCTCACTTCCGGTGGCGCCGAAGTGCCACCGGGGCCATCATCGTGTGACGGCGATCTACACCAACACCTCCGTCATCTTCACCAACATCTTCATCACCTTCCCCCATCTATCTACAGCGGTCCACTCTCCCGCAACCCATTGTACCCTATACTTGAACATGGTGCTTTATGCTTCATATTATTATCCACTGATGTGTTGCCATGCTATGATGTCTGAGTAGATTTTTGTTGTCCTATCAGTAATTGGTGAATTGCTGTGATTGGTTTAAATTGCTTGTAGTTATGTTGTTGTCCTTTGGTGCCCATCATATGAGCGCACGTGTGGATCACACCATAGGGTTAGTTGTATGTTGATAGGACTACGTATTGGAGGGCAAGAGTGACAGAAGCTTCCACCTAGCGTACAAATTGATGCGTACGGATTGAAGGGGGACCAATATCTTAATTCTATGGTTGGGTTTTACCTTAATGAACGTTAGTACTTGCGGATACTAGCTAATAGTTCCAATCATAAGTGCATAGAATTACAAGTCAGGGATGACATGCTAGCAGTGGCCTCTCCCACATAAAACTTGCTATCGGTCTAGTAACATAGTCAATTGCTTAGGGACAATTTCGCAACTCCTACCACCACTTTTCCGCACTCGCTATACTAACTTGATTGCTTCTTTATCTAAACAGGCCCTAGTTTTTATTTACATTCTCTTTATATTCTTGCAAACCTATCCCGTTACACCTACAAAGTATTTCTAGTTTTATACTTGTTCTAGGTAAAGCGAACATCAAGCATGCGTAGAGTTGTATCGGTGGTCGATAGAACTTGAGGGGATATTTGTTCTACCTTTAGCTCCTCGTTGGGTTTGACGCTCTTACTTATCGAAAGAGGCTACAATTGATCCCCTATACTTGTGGGTTATCAAAACCTTTTTCTAGCGCCCTGGCCGGGGAGTAATAGCGTGGGGTGAATATTCTCGTGTGTGCTTGTTTGCTTTATCACTAAGTAGATCTTATTTGCTGTTCTAAGTTGTTCTCTATCTTTAGTTATGGATTTGGAACACGAAATACCAAAAAAAATGTGTACTTGCTACTCATGGAGATGGGAAACCTCCTAAAACCCTCGATGCTCATTATGTGAAAGATATTATTTACTACTTTGATAATCCTGAGAAAACCCCATTCAACTATATAATGGGAGTAACGTTGGATCAACGTGAATAGTTTAGGGGTTATCGCTTGACACAAAAAGGGAAACTATTATGGGATCAAATTCATATGTTGCATTGGTATGCTCGGCAACTATGCTTGAGATATGATTATTCTTGTTGCTCTAGGATGAAGGCTCCACACCTTCCCTTTTCATGCAAATTTAATGATAATGAAACCTTAGCATCTTATGCTAATTGTATATATGATTACTACGATGTTGAACAAATAGAAATTTGTTGCTTTTATGGGTGCTTATGAAATTGAATCTCTGTTGAAAAGGTATGAAGCTTTTGATGATGATGTTTGTAGGCCTGAAAATTTTGCTATATTGAAATATTGCTATGAGAATTATGAATACAATGCCAATATTGATGCGTTTATTGAGAAGGTCTCCGGTGTCCAAGAAGAGACTCCCTTGGATTCTTTTGAAATATCCCTTTTTGATAATGCTTGCTATGCTTGTGGCCAAGATGCCAATATGAATTATGCTTATGGAGATGAACTTCCTATAGTTCCTTATGTTAAACATGAGATAGTTACTATTGCACCCACACATGATAGTCCTATTATCTTTTTGAATTCTCCAAACTACACTATATTGGAGAAGTTTGCACTTATTAAGGATTATATTGAGGGGTTGCCTTTTTTCCGTTACACATGATTATTTTGATGAATATAATATGCATCTTCTTGCTGCTCCTACTTGCAATTATTATGAGAGAGGAACTACATCTCCGCATCTCTATGTTTCCAACACGATAAAATTGTAAGAAACTCCTTATACTATGCATTGGCCTTTACTTGATATGCATGAATTGTTCTTGTATGACATGCCTATGCATAGGAAGAGAGTTAGACTTCGTTTTTTCATGACGCATATAACTTTGTGCTCATTACTAAATGCTAAATCATTGCTAATTAAAATTGGCTTTGATATACCTTGGGATCCGGGTGGATCCATTACTTGAGCACTTTATGCCTAACTTAATGGCTTTACAGAAAGCGCTGCCAGGGAGACAACCCGGAAGTTTTAGAGAGTCATTTATTTCTATTGAGTGCTTTTATAAAGTTTAAAAACAAAAAAAATAAAGAGGGGAACCTAAAACTTTTTTAAAAAGAAAAGCGAACGTGAGAAAGACGAGCATTGTTAAAGTGGGAGCTAGCTTTGAACTTTGTTCATGCCCATGGAAACTTTGTGAACCTTGATTACAGAAACTTTTCAACAAAAATAATTATCCCCTTGTACAATTCCATTGTATTATAAAAATAATGTGCCAAGAGTTTCCTTTAGGATGATTAAACTGCTTGTGCGCTTGTGCGGTGTGAAAACAGAAACTTTGGCTGTAGTGCGCGATTTTCCATTTTTTACTGGAACGTTGAAAGGATCTTAAACTTTCTGCAAAGTCTTGCTATAGAAATTCTTGATTTTTCCTAATTTTTCTAGAATTTTTAGAGTTACATAAGTATGGTTAATATTCAGATTACTACAGACTGTCATGTTTCCACAAATTGCTGTTATAGCTTCATTATTTGCATATGTTTGAATTCTTGTTGATGCCTCCTTGACTTGGGGCCATAGAATTGTGATAGCATACAATAGGTAATGTTTGTTTATAATTATACAATAATGTTAGAGCAGTACATGATGGGATTTTATTGATCATATGCACTAACCCCGCCACTAAAAGTTCAGTTAAGTTTTGTGTGGATGAAGTGTTCGAAGATCGAGGAGGTCTCGATATGAGGAGAAGGAGGAGAGGCAAGAGCTCAAGCTTGGGGATGCCCGAGGCAGCCCAAGTAAATATTCAAGGAGACTCAAGCGTTGGGGATGCCCTGGAAAGCATCCCATCTTTCTTCAACAAGTATCGGTATGTTTTTGGATTCGTTTCGTTCACATGTTATGCGTAAACTCTTGGAGCGTCGTGTGCTTTTTACTTTTTCCTTTTAATAAATGCACGATGCTGGTATGGGATAGTCCTTGGTTGATTTATAGAATGCTCTTTGCACTTCACTTATATCTTTTGAGTATGGCTTTATAGAATGCTTCATGTGCTTCGCTTATATCATTTGAAGTTTGGATTGCTTGTTTCTCCGCACATAGAAAACCGCCATTTATAGAATGCTCTTTTGCTTCAGTTATATTTGTTAGAGCGTGTGCATATCTTTTGTAGAAATAATTAAAACTCTCTTGCTTCACTTATATCTATTTTGAGAGTTGACAGGAATTGGTCATTCACATGGTTAGTCATAAAATCCTACATAAACTTTTAGATCGGTGAAGATGATATGCTTGATTCCTTGCAATAGTTTTGCGATATAGAGATGCTAATATGTGGGAGGTACTAGTGAATGATTGTGGTCTAGTAAAAATATTTGGTGTTAAGGTTTGTGATTCCCAAAGCATGCACGTATGGTCTCCTAACTATGTAACCAAATTGGCGCGCGTTACATTTTGATTGTTTATCCTTGCATGAAGGTCGGGGGCGCGCGATGGTTAACTCCTACCAATCTCCCCCCTAGGAGCATGCGTCATAGTATTTTTGCTTCAAGTGCTAATAGATTTTTCGCCATAAGTATATGAGTTCTTTATGACTAATGTTGAGTCCATGGATTATACGCACTCTCACCCTTCCACCATTGCTAGCCTCTCTTGTACCGCACAACTTTCGCCGGTACCATACACCCACCATATACCTTCCTCAAAACAGCCACCATACCTACCTATCATGGCATTTCCATAGCCATTCCGAGATATATTGCCATGTAACTCCACCGTTCCGTTTATTATGACACGCACCATCATTTTCATATTGCCTTGCATGATCATAAGATAGCTAGCATGATGTTTCCATGGCTTGTCCGTTTTTTGATGTCATTGCTACGCTAGACCATTGCACATCCCGGTACACCGCCGGAGGCATTCACATAGAGTCATATTTTGTTCTAGCTTCGAGTTGTAATCTTTGAGTTGTAAGTAAATAGAAGTGTGATGATCATCATTATTAGAGCATTGTCCCTTGAAAAAAAAGAAAAAAAAGAAAGGCCAAATAAAAAAAGAAAGGCCAAATAAAAAAAGGAAGGCCCAAAAAAAAAGAAGAAAAAAAGAAAAAGGGACAATGCTACTATCTTTTTTCCACACTTGTGCTTCAAAGTAGCACCATGATCTTCATGATAGAGAGTCTCCTATGTTGTCACTTCCATATACTAGTGGGAATTTTCATTGTAGAACTTGGCTTGTAAATTCCAACGATGGGCTTCCTCAAATGCCCTAGGTCTTCATGAGAAAGCAAGTTGATGCACACCCACTCGTTTAATTTTGAGCTTTCATACACTTATAGCTCTAGTGCATCCATTACATGGCAACCCCTACTCACTCACATTGATATCTATTGATGGGCATCTCCATAGCACATTGATACGCCTATTCGATGTGAGACTTTCTCCCTACTTTTGTCTACTACCACCTTCTATTCCACCCATAGTGCTATATCCATGGCTCACGCTCATGTATTGCGTGAAGAGTTGAAAATTTTCAAAAAAGTAAAGTATGAAAACAATTGCTTGGCTGACACCGGGATGGGCATGAGGGGTACCTTGTGTTAAGAAAAGGGAGCATAAAATACTATATGATTTTGTAGGGATAACGTTCTTTAGCATTGATCTTTTGAAAAACTTGATTGTTTGTTTGGATGCCCGAGTATTAAATTCTTTTATGTCAAATGATAGACTATTGCTTTGAATCACTCGTGTCTTAATATTCATGCCATGATTAGATTACACGATCAAGATTATGCTAGGTAGCATTCCACATCAAAAATTATCTTTTTTTATCATTTACCTGCTCGAGGACGAGCAGGAATTAAGCTTGGGGATGCTTATACGTCTCTGTCGTATCTATAATTTTTGATTGTTCCATGCCAATATTCTACAACTTTCATATACTTTTGGCAACTTTTTTATACTATTTTTTGGGACTAACATATTGATCTAGTGCCCAGTGCCAGTTCCTGTTTGTTGCATGTTTTTTGTTTCGTAGAATATCCATATCAAACGGACCAAACAGAATAAAAACGGACGGAGATTTTTTTTGAAATATATGCGAAATTTGGGAAGTAGAACCAACATGAGACGATGCCCGAGTGGGCCACGAGGCAGGGGGCGCGCCCTGGGCCCTCGTGGCCACACCGTAAGGCGGATGATGCCCTTCTTTCGCAGCAAGAAAGCTAATATCCGGATAAAAATTGTGTCAAAAAATCAGCCCAATCGGAGTTACGAATATCCAGGAATATAAGAAACGGTGAAGGGCTAGAATCTGGGAACGCAGAAACAGAGAGAGACAGATCCAATCTCGGAGGGGCTCTCGCCCCTCCGCCGCCATGGAGGCCATGGACCAGAGGGGTAAGCCTTCTCCCACCTAAGGAGAAGGTGAAGGAAGAAGAAGAAGGATGGGGGCTCTCTCCCCCTCGCTTCCGGTGGCACCGGAGTGCCACCGGGGCCATCATCGTGTGACGGCGATCTACACTAACACCTCCGTCATCTTCACCAACATCTCCATCACCTTCCCCCATCTATCTACAGCGGTCCACTCTCCCGCAACCCGTTGTACCCTCTACTTGAACATGGTGCTTTAAGCTTCATATTATTATCCAATCATGTGTTGCCATCCTATGATGTCTGGGTAAATTATCGTTGTCCTATCGGTGATTGGTGAATTTCTATGATTGATTTAAATTGCTTGTGGTTGTGTTGCTGTCCTTTGGTGCCCATCATATGAGCGCGCGCGTGGATCACACCATAGGGTTAGTTGTATGTTGATAGGACTACGTATTGGAGGGCAAGAGTGACAGAAGCTTCAACCTAGCGTAGAAATTGATGCATACGAGATTGAAAGGGGGCCAATATATCATAATGCTATGGTTGGGTTTTACCTTAATGAACGTTAGTAGTTGCGGATGCTTGCTAATAGTTCCAATCATAAGTGCATAGAATTCCAAGTAAGGGATGACATGCTAGCAGTGGCCTCTCCCACATAAAACTTGCTATCGGTCTATTAACGTAGTCAATTGCTTAGGGGAAATTCCGCAACTCCTACCGCCACATTTCCACACTCGCTATATTAACTTTATTGCTTCTTTATCTTAACAGCCCGTAGTTTTATTTACATGCTCTTTATATTCTGGCAAACCTATCCCACAAAAACCACAAAGTACTTCTAGTTTCATACTTGTTCTAGGTAAAGTAAACGTCAAGTGTGCATAGAGTTGTATCGGTTGTCGATAGAACTTGAGGGAATATTTGTTCTACCTTTAGCTCCTCGTTGGGTTCGACACTCTTACTTATCGAAAGAGGCTACAACTGATCCCCTACACTTGTGCGTTATCATTGATCAAGTGGGGTTATGTGACATCTTTATCTGGTCGTTGAACACAAACAAAGTACGCGAAGTTGCAGCTATGGTGAACTTTAATCTAAACAAACCCAAAGTCTAAACTGTGCCTTAAGGGATGTATTTGTAGGTGGAAAGAAAGGGGATTTCGTCCCTCTTGGCAAGGTCGGACTAAAATATCTCTTGAGTCGTTTCCCCTACAATACAGACTCTAAAAAATAGCCTATAAGTGGTATTTCGAAATTACATGGGCCCGGCCCAAAAATAAGGTGACGCATCACCTATATTAAGCTATGGACGAATTTTATTTAAGTGCATCTTGAATATTCGTCCATGTTCTTGTACGTCATCATGGTATCTCGAAAGTGCTGAAATCTCCACCAGAAACTCCGTTCTTGTTCCCCTTGTGCATGCCCTCATCTCCATGGTTGATCATGCTCCCATGTTCATCCTTCTTGTCCATGCTTGGCCTTTCACTTATAAGCAAAACACATGTATCCAATTTAGGCAGCATCATATTCTCATGACCATTGGAACCATTACCAAGAAACGGAAGTATCTAGTAATTTAATTGGTGTGCGCGAGCTCTAGTAATCAGTATATATATATATATATATATATATATATATATATATATATATATATATATATATATATATATATATAGCCGGTCTATTCTCATAACATTATGAGAATAATATTCTCATAACACTTCCGAACTGCATTGCAAAATTGCATTGGAGAGCTAAACGCACCGCACCACAGAGACCAGCGAACTTCATGTTGAAAAAACTGTACGTGTTGTTTTTTCTGTACCTTTTTTGCTCTAGTTTTTTTAACCGTTTATCGGAATTATGCGTATAATATACCGTTGAAAAGCTATGGAGTAGACGCATCTTCGCCATGTTGAACACTTTTCCAAATTCATCACGGTTTAAGAGCAGTTTCGAAAATCGTGCGGCTCACAACGAATAGCAGCGAGCGTTTTTTGGCCTTTTTTCTAAACCGTTTGTCGGAACGAAACATATGATACACCGTTGGAAAGGTACCGTCGCCACGCATCTTTTTGGTATGTATTATTTTTTCTAATTCGCTACGGTTTAAGAGCAGTTTTGAATTTACTAAATCGCGGAATTGTTTTTTTCGAATTTTTTCAAAATTTTCGGTACTGTTTTCACTCTAGTTTTTTAACCGTTTGTCGGAACAAGGCGTGTAATATACCATTGGAAAGCTACGAACGAGGCGCAACTTTCATATGTTGAAATGTTTTTGAGATTTCTTACGGTTTTTAGTTAAATTTGAAAGTCGTGCGGCTGGCTACGAACTGCAGCGCGTTGAGAAGTGTTTGAGAAGTGAGCTGCTTTCCGATGTGTGTTTTGTTTTTTGATCACGAAGTGAACCGCATTACTCTTTTTGTGTTGTTTTTTGCGCGAGTTGAGAAGTGTTTTGAGAAGTGAGCTGCTTTCCGATGTGTGTTTTGTTTTTTGATCACGAAGTGAACCGCATTACTCTTTTTGTGTTGTTTTGGTAACAATTTTTTTTTGAGATTCCGCTATTTTTTTTTT
>LR738713.1:293843571-293860550 GCA_902687465.1 Secale cereale
CCGCATTACTTTTTTTTGCTGTTTTGGTAACAATTTTTTTTTTGAGATTCCGCTATTTTTTTTTTTTGCATTTTTCATGTTTGAGAAGTGAGCTGCTTTTCCGATGTGTTTTTGTTTTTTGGATCACCAAGTGAACCGCAATGTTTTTTATGGCCAACTTCGTGGACAAAAACAAAGTGAGCTTCAAAGAGTCCTTTGCAATGGACTTTTTTAGACCAAAGTGCACTGCATTTGTTTGTTTATTGAATGTAGCTTGTATAGAGGAGCAAACCTCCCCGGAAATGGTATATGTACTGAAAAATCCTTCGTAGTGGAATTTTTTTAAGACTAAAGTGCACTGCATTTTGCGTGTTTTTAAATGCATTTTCTTCTAACTGCAGTGTGCTAAAGAGTCCTTTGTAGTGGACCGTTTTTAGAGCAAAGTGCACTGCAATATTGAAAATAATGAATCACAACACGACGCGATATGAACAACACCTTTTTAAACAAATTCCTGTATGTGTTTCACATTACTGAACTTCAAGTTTACATCGATGTAATCCGGGTTGTAAGAACCCTGGAGAGGAGAGGAAGAAGGCCAAGCTGTTGGTTTCCCTCACGCCGCGAGGTCCAATCCATGTCAGGTGTCGGAGCCGCCGAGCCTCTCTCCTCACGCTGGCCGAAGACCCGCCGGGCAGCGAGGCGACGCAGACGCAGGACAGCGTTGCCGACCGGATGCTGGTCGCCGTGGTCGCGCGGCAGCCCAAGCACCGCAGGTGAGGTCCGACGAGGAGAGGTGGCTCTGGGCATTGCATTTCTTTCCCTCGTTCGAGCTTTTTCTCATTGGTTGGTGTACCACCTACATACCAACAAAGTGTAGAAGAGACGGGCGTTAGAAAAGGAAGAGAGGAGAAGTGAGAGACTGATGTGCAAGCACACCTAGCCGCACCGCACATAGGCAGGCTATGAGTTGCACGGGCTGGAATATGGACTGCGAGGCGACCTCCGGCGATGCAGCAGGCGGCAAAATGCAAGCGATTGAGGAGGCAGAATGGTGTTGACCCTGGGTAGCCCTCGTCGTCGTGCTGGTCATCAGTGCGAGCCACACACAAACATCTAGCGAACTACATAGTGAATTAATCAAACCGCATTAGAGACTTATACTGCCCTCAATTCACCAAAATCAAACAGCAAAAATCTAAAAAACATACAAAATCTATACTATAACCCCCGGGGAGCTGCACACCCGTTTCACTACACTGGTCGGGCGATTTGGCGCCTGATCCGGTCAACTGGGCGGCGCGGTAGGTGCAGGATTCACCTGGATCCAGTACGGGGGAGGCGCCCGGGGCGGGGGCAGGGCGCATCGGGTGCCGTTGACCCACGCCGCACATAGGCCGGCTTTGTGAGTTGAACGAGCTTGCGTAGATAGCCGAGAGCGGGCGCGTCCGAGCTGCCGGAGCGGGTGCTGATGGGCGTGCCAGGGCTCGTGGCGAACGGAGGGGGTGCTTGCGAGCTGCGGACTGCACACACATGTGCGCCGCACTGCACGGACGCGGCGGCAGACCACATCGAGGTTGCCTCGTGATGAGTCATGGAGATGGCATATCCTGCCATGGGAGGCCATCGGGAGCACGGATCTGGGGCCTTACGTATTAGTGGCGGCACATCCTCTGTGTGCCCGGCGAGCCACTCGGTGTGGACCAGCGAACTGCATGCTTCACCGTGGGGAGGGTCTGCCAGATCCAGGGCCACTTGGATCCATCGCTGGGTGGGGAAGGAGGGGAGGTGGAGGGTGGCAGGGAGGCGCGGGTGGTTGGCGGGGGAGGAAGAGGAAGGTGGGAGGGTGGTGCGTGGCAGCGGCGGCGAGGCTATGAGGGAGGTAGCGGTTCGACGGCGCGGTGGAGGGTAGCTGCGCGGCGGCGTAGGGGAGGTCGCGGGCTGGGAGGCGGGATTGCGGGGAGATAGAGAGGGAGTGGGGGAGTGGGCACGAGAGGATAAGGTTTTTGTTTTTTTTTGCTGTGTGCGATCGCGTCTGGTCTGTACAGTGGGTTAGGTCGGGTGTTATGAGAATAAGGCTAGTGTTAGGAGAATAGGGTCTTAAGGGGTGTTATGAGAATAGACCCACCCTATATATATATATATATCAGTAGGGGCTTTGGGTGTAACTTTCACTACTAGGGAAATACTTATACACATGAGCTTAGTAGTAGCGCTGGAAAATAGTCACCGCTGCTGCTAGTTAGCAGTAGCGCTAATCAAGGGAAGCGCAACTAGTAATTCTATAGCAGTAGCGCTGGAAAACAAAAACACGCTACTAATATATGGGACTAGACGAGGCCACCGATGGTAACTTTAGTACCAGCGTTGTACATTATCAAGCGCTACTACTAACAGTTTAGTAGTAGCGCTGTATTTTACTGCACCGCTGCTAATGGGCCCCACCTAGTAATAGCACTTTTCCATGAAAGCACTACTACTAAGTATCATAGTAACAACGCGTTTTGATAAGTAGCGCTACTGCTAGTTGCGGCTGGTGCCACCTTTTCACCCCCTCCCCCTATTCTCCCCCACTTTGCCATCTCTCCCCCTCCTTTCCCCTCTCCACTCTCCACCATTTTTGCCCTTCTTCTCTCTTCCTCCTACCTCTCTTCTCTCCTAACTAATGTCCCCCTCCACCATAACTCTCCTCCATAAATGGCCTCTTTGACATCTCTCTTTCTCCTACCTCTCTTCCTCTCCCCATAAATGCCCCCCTCCACGATAACTCCCTTTCCATTAGTTACCGAGCTAGACTCACCTCTCCGCCCCCAACAACTAGATCTAGCTAGCTATTTAGCCATCCACACATGCTCTCTTGATCGGTCTCTCTCATCATCATCTAATTAACAGTGTGCTATCTCGATCGGTCTCTCTCGGGAGATACATAGGTGAGTAAAAAGTTGTTCATTTCAAGAATGGGAATATGTGTGTGAATGAGAATATGTGTGTTTGGGATATATGGAGAGATTTGTGCAAGTGACATGCCCTCGAGTTGCTTATGTTTTGCCGAAATGTCCATTTTTTCCATTTCGATGAATTTCGAGCAAACTCAATATGTCCTATTTTTAGGCAAGTTCATGCCAAAACTTTATATGACTTTGAAGCATGCATGCATTATTTATTTTATAACCCTTTTGCTTGTTATATCGTGCAGTCGGTCATGAAGGTGAGTGGATGGAACGTGGAGTGGTACATGCACTCCGTGGTGATGGACATGTATGCAAATAATCGGACTAGGATTAGATGTCCGTGCGCAAAAGGCAAGGAAGGAGTCCTTTTGAACCCTTTTTATCGTGGCACTATGAAGGCGCACCTGCTGATGAATGTTTTCATGGATGGCTATACTCAGTGGATAAGTGAAGAAGATGTTGATGATGAGGACATCCACATGGCAGGGAATAACAACATGGGGCTAGACGAAGAGATGACCGACCGACACAAAGACGATGGCGCCAGACATGGCGGCGGGGAAGAGTTGGGAAATGACGGCAGCGGAGAAGATTCCGGACACGGCGAAGAAGAGTCCGGACATGGCGAAGAAGAGGCCGCGGTCACACTGCAGTCTTCGACGCTACTAAGTGCAGTCGTGCAGGACCCTCATGTTTGAGACCACCTTCGCAAGGGTATGACTAGCGAGAGAGCCGCTTCTAGAGAGGAGGCCAAGCTAGCGCAACTTGAAGTAGACTCGAAGACTCGATTGTATGACGGTTGCGATCCTGAGGTGACCCGCTTGAGTTTCACGCTCGAACTTCTAAAGACGAAGGCCAAAAACAAATGGACAGACAAAAGCCTCGATGAGCATTTGAAGTATCTACATAATAAAGTTCTTCCCGCGGGGAACCTGTGTCCTACTAGTGTCGAGGAGGCCAAGAAAATCGTTTACCCTTTTGATTTGCTGCACATTAGGTACCACGCATGCATCAACGATTACATCATTTATCGGGGGGAGCACGCGGAAAAAACCGGTTGTCAAGTGTGCAATGCTTCTCGATACAAGAAGGTGGGAAAGAAAGCTCCTCAGAAAGTTGTATGGTACTTTCCAATCACTCCCCATATGCAGCGGTATTTCATATATCCTGAGGAAGCAAAGCTCATGCACTGGCACACAGAGAGGAAGAAGCTCGACGATGGAGATGATCCGAAGCTGAGACACCTCGTAGATGGTAGCCAGTGGAGAGCATTCAACGCCGTATATGGATTTCCTACAGAAGAACCAAGGAACATCATGCTTGGTGCAAGTACCGATGCCATGAATCCGTTTTGAAACCAGAACACGAACCACAACACATGGCCCGTGTTTGTATGGATGTACAACCTCCCCCCATGGAAGTGCATGAAGACAAAGTACATACACATGAGCCTCCTGATTCATGGGCCGAAACAACTAGGAAATAGTATTAACACGTATATGGGGCTTCTACGAGAGGAGCTAGACATATTACGGAAAACACCGACATGGACATGGGACGCCAGCAAAGGAGAGTATTTCCATATGAGAGCCTCGCTGATGATGACGGTGCATGACTATGTCGGTTATGGGTACACCTTAGGCCGGGTGTGGCATGGATACTGTGGATGCACGAGGTGCATGGATGATACAACGTCTCAGCACCTTACGTCAATGAAAGATTGCTGGTCCGGGAAAATCATGTACATGGGGCATCGTAGATGGCTCGAGAAGGATGACCCATGGAGAAAGCGTGGAGATCTATTCAGTGGGTTGGCTGAGCTTCGAGTACCTCCACGTAAGAGGAGCGGCACCGAGATCGACAAGTTGTTGAGAAACTGGGAACAATGCCCCGCGCCGGGAAAGATCAAAAAGGAACCGAAGCCGTTGCTAAAGGTATGGAAAACGAGGTCTGTTTTCTGGGACTTGGATTACTGGCCCAATCACGGCACGCCTCATTTCCTTGATCAAATGCATATCACGAAGAATGCCCTCGAGAGCTTTCTTGGCACACTCATGAACATGCTGGAGAAGACCAAGGATGGGCCGAAGGCAAGGAAAGACATGGAAGATTTGAAGATCAGGAAAGATCTCCAGCGTAAAAAGTCGACGAAGGAGACGGAGACGGAGACGGAGGAGGGGGTGATACGTCCAAAACGTATCTATAATTTTTGCTTGCTCCATGCCTCTTTTGGGTGATATTGCTATGATATTTATACACTTCCATACACTTTTGATCATATTTGGACTAACCTATTAACTCAGTGCACCCCAGTGCCAGTTTCTGTTTTCGGCTGTTTTTGTATTTCAGGTTTTCACATTACGAGAACTGCCAGGAAAAATCCAGAAAAATTATATAAAAAATCAGCGTTCCAGAAACTACCGTGCGCCCGAAGGACAGCCGGGGGGGGCACCAGGGCTCCAGGCGCCCTGGCAGCGCCCCCCCCCCCCCGGGCCGCGTCGGGGGGGCGCCTGGGCCCCCCGAGGCTCATCCGATGCCCCCCTTTGGCATATATTTAAAGCGTCTCCCGAAACCCTTGAGGGAGGAACTCTTTTTCGCGATCTCATCTCTGTTCCGCCGCCGCCGCCGCTTCCAAGATCGGGAGCACCAGGAGAACTCTTCCCGGCACCCTGCCGGAGGGGAGGATCACCACCGGGAGCCTCTCCACCACCATGGACGCCTCCCGGATGAGTTGTGAGTAGTCTCCCTTGGACCATGAGTCCATGACCAGTAGCTATGTGATGTTCTCCTCCCGTTCTTGTGCTTCACTAATTAGTCCTCGTGAGCTTCCCTACATGATCGAGGCACATATGTAATCCTTATGCTGTTGCTATGATGAGTTTGCTGGGATCCGATGGATTATGAGATTATGTTCAGATTGTGCTTGAGTAATATATTTGATCTACCTCTTTTATATTTATGTTCGTAAGTAATTCTTGCATGTTCTCCGTTGTTATTTATTGCTTTGGCCAAGTAATAGGTAGTGACTCCAAGAGGGAACGTTATGCTTGATTGTGGGTTCATGCCCCTCGATGACTAGTTTGAGTGACAGAAACATGAGTCTAGGGGATGTGCTGTTGCCACAAGGGGGAAAACAACGGTGCTTGTGCCCGCGAGTGCAAGGATTGTTTACTTTACGCAAAGTTCTTTTAATGCAGTTGTCTGTTGCATTGAGTTTACACTATGGGTGGGACTCGCAACTTAATACCAGCGAGATGTTCTGGATAGATATCTCAAGGTGGATGATTAGTAGTAGATATTGATGGATTTCGGTCTACTTACTTTGGCGTACCGCCCATGCTTTGAACCTCAACCTTTCTTGCAATGTAATCAGCATTGGTTTGCGCACATGGTCCTGTCAATTGCCCAGCTGTAATTCGTTTACCTCACATAGCTGTTTTATCGTCTTTTGGGAGAGAGACATCACTAGTGAACATCATGAGACTCCGGTCCATATTACCATCATTGATCACATCCGCTATTTACTTTTCGCTTTTATTTACTATTGCAATTATATCTATCACTACTATCACTTGCGTTTAATCCTTTGTGAACTATAAGGCCAGAGGGATTGACAACCTCTCTGTACTTGTTGGGAGCAAAGTTATTTGTATCTGTGTGCAGGTCCACGTTGATTGCTAATATCTGGCGGCGTAGCAGTTGACACCTTCTTGTTGAACCTAGGAGTCTCTGGGGATTCGATCCTTGGTATCTTTGCCAAGGGAAAAACTTCCGCAACAGTACATCTAACACCTTCCACTTGGGGTAACCAACGAGGGGCGAGAAGCCTAGCAAGAGTTTTTCTGGTGTCGTTGCCGGGGACTCCACTCTTCGAGATACGGGAGTTGCACGCTATCTTTTACCTTTGCTTTTAGTCTTGTTAGTTTACCTTTCCGTTTTTGCTTTAGTATCCTTTATCAAAAATTACGAAAAAACATTTATTTTGCTTTCCTGTTAGTAGTCCTTTCTGTTTAGCTAAACATGTTAGGATTTAGTGCTTTGAGGGAATCAGAAGTTCTAGATTTCCATCAAAGGGATGGAGAAAATATGAAGAAGGCATGGGACAGAATTTCTGATGCACATAGGAGAATTATGCCTTGGATACCTATAAAAATTGTGCTTAGAAATTTTTACCATGGTCTTTTTAAATGGTGTAAACACTCTCTTGATATTATAGCCGAGGGAGATTTCCTAGAGTGTGTTGAAGCTAGAGCTCTTGAAATTATACATGGTCTATCTAGTTACTTTGTTTATGATCATAACTTTGATACTGTCATAGATAGACTTGCTACTATTGAAAAGAGAATGGATGCTCTAGACTTGATGATGGTAGAGAAACCTAAACCCAATAAGAAAGACATTTTGGAAATAGACAATGATTGGGAGCCTTTCGTTAGGATTAGCATCTCTAATCAAGACTTCCTTGCTTATTGTGATACTGGATCTATGGTTTCTACTATGCCAAAAATTGTTCATGATTCTTTAAAATTTAACATGGATAGATTACCATCTTATCCTGAACACACTAATGGAGATATTTCTGAAATCCAGGGAAGAATAAAAGACGTGCCAGTTAAATTCCTTAAAGGGATTGCAATGATTGATTTCTTCATCATGGAGCCAAACCAAGGAAATATAGTGCTTGGAAGGGACTTCCTCCGAGCAGTTAAAGGTTTCATTGATATAGGTAAGGGACAAATCCGCTTGCGCGGAAAGGCAAAAGGTGTGTACCCTTTTCCTAGAAGGAACAAGAATGAACTTGTTGAGGAACCATTTGAAGCAATTTATAGCTCCGATTATTACGATGGTTATTGATTCCTCTATGCATTATGCCTAGCTTAAAGGCATAAAATAAAGCGCTTTTGGGAGGCAGCCCACATGAATAAATTTATTTTGCTTTTGTTGTGTCTTGATGTTTTTACTACTGTAGCATCATCATTGTATCTTTACTTTTCAATTTTGTGCCAAGTGTAGCCTCTGATTGCTAGAAAGTTCAAAAGTTGTGAGGTGCTGTCTAGGAAACAGATTCTGTCCTTGGATAAAACAATTCGTATAAAATCACCAGATCATCTTTTTAGTCTGAATTTTCTCGACAGCGTGCTCTATATAATTGTCTTTTGTGCGTCTGTTATGAGTTTTTTGATTAGAGTTGCAGAAGTGCCCCGAACAAATCAATTACTACCTGCTATTCTGTTTTTCACAGATTTTGTCTTGTTTTGCTTTTCCTTCATTTTGCAAACCAAGAGCTTGCTTTTTCTTTGCAAAAACCTTTTGGCAATCTTGAGAAACAGTAGACCTTCAAGAATATCTTTATTTACAGCAAGGTACAATTATTTTATTATGGGTACTAACCTCGCTAATCAGATTATGATGAGTTATGTCTGAAGGGAGTTTTCAAGTGTGCGAGGGAAGATGATAAAAAGATTCAGGAGTGTCAAGCGCTCAAGCTTGGGGATGCCCCCATGCAACCCCAAGAAATATTCAAGGAGACTCAAGCGTCTAAGCTTGGGGATGCCCCCGTGCATCCCCTTCTCCATCAACATTATCAGTTCGTCTTTCGTTCCACTATATTTTAATCACTTCATGTGTTATGTGCTATGCTTGGAGCGTCTTGCTTTTAGTTTTCTTTAGTTTTTCATAACGAGTCGGAACTCAGCTTTCTTTATGTGGGAGAGAAACACGCTCCACTTCTACCTAGAACATAACATAGAATTTTCATGTCTATCCTTGCTGTGTGTGTTCTTTGTCTTTTAATAGCTACTATCATGTTCAGCTCTTAGCTTTCATGCTTATCTTTTCAAGAGCTTTTGTTTAGTTGGTTGCTTGAACTCTCTTTAATTACCATGCTCACCTTATTAAGAGAGTTTGCTTCCGTTGCATTGGTTGATATGTATATGATAAAGATGCTACGTGCATGATGGCGCTTAGTAGTTCATGTTTTCTTATGGTTAGTCTCAAATAGCTGGAGGGTTCCCAATGTGTTATTGGAGTACCAACATGATTTGTTTGCCTATGATGTGGTATGGTTTAGTAATATCTTCCTTCGAGAATTTATTTTGATTGACTTGGAGTATGCTCACGCATATTTAAGATTGTAAAGATAGTCTGTCAAGCCTTGATGATCTTTTGTTTCTGAGTAGCGATATAACTACCATGCCTGATTCAATGTTGCTTTGTCGCTCTGCATGATTATGACCGTCATTGCTCTCTTAGTTGGTCGCTCCCAGTCTTTTGCTAACCTTCGCCTGTACTAAGCGGACTGACTGCTTGTGCATCCACATCCTTTAATCCAGTTATGCCATATGAGTCCACCATACCTTCCTACATGGTATTTACCTGCCATTCCTAACGGAGACTTGCATGTGCCATCTCGAAATTATTCAAAGAAAAAGCATTCTTATTTTGTGCCTCTGTTGTAAGTTCATGAGGAAGTAGTGGTTAATTCATGACCTTTTTAAGTTGGACAAGCTTCACCCCGGGATTGCATGTATAATGTGCAAACCCATAATACGAGAAGGAACTGGCATTGAGTGCGCCCGGCTCAAAAAGATAATATAACAAACAAACCCTCCTTCACGCTTTGTTCATGAGAAACCAGAAAACTTTGGCAGTGATAAACAAAGGAGATTAAGAGGATGTGATCGTCCTCATTCGGGAGCCATTCCTCGAAACTTGTCCATCTCGAAAAGTGATTGAGTTGTCTGCTAGCATTCGTTGACGAAACATGCATGATCTAAAATAAATTATTACCTCTGTTTTAAAGCCAAGAGCTATGGTACATGTTTTGTCTTTGTTTCCGACTACGGGTTTTCAACCTTGCCAACAAAAGCCACGGTTCGAGAGTCTCCACCTTCTTTTAAAAAGCACCAACTACTGAGAGCATGATTGTCATTCTGAGTGTAATGTGCATTGTCCCAAAGTAGCATTGTCTTTTGCATGATTGTGATATCGTTTATTCTGAAATCATTGTATCTAGTCATCACTTAAACCTTGGAGGTGCCCCTGCATTTATGTTTTGCTTCACTAAAGGGGGCAAGCTAGATATCACTTTATCATATTTGCACATCATGTTCGTTGCAAATCTATTTGATGTTTCAGTATCATATTGTAAAACTTTCAGTCCTTTGTGATTTTCTCATGAGGCAACTTAATTACTATAGATTCATTGTCTCAGTAAGCTTTTGTCATATGACTATGAAAAAGTCCTATATGGTTAATAGCATGTCACCACAGAAATTATTCTTGTTATCATTTACCTACTCGTGGACGAGCAGGAATTAAGCTTGGGGATGTTGATACGTCCAAAACGTATCTATAATTTCTGATTGCTCCATGCCTCTTTTGGGTGATATTGCTATGATATTTATACACTTCCATACACTTTTGATCATATTTGGACTAACCTATTAACTCAGTGCACCCCAGTGCCAGTTTCTGTTTTCGGCTGTTTTTGTATTTCAGGTTTTCACATTACGAGAACTGCCAGGAAAAATCCAGAAAAATTATATAAAAAATCAGCGTTCCAGAAACTACTGTGCGCCCGAAGGACAGCCGGGGGGCCACCAGGGCTCCAGGCGCCCTGGCGACGCCCCCCCCTGGGCCGCGCCGGGGGGGGGGGCGCCTGGGCCCCCCGAGGCTCCTCCGATGCCCCCCTTTGGCATATATTTAAAGCGTCTCCCGAAACCCTCGAGGGAGGAACTCTTTTCGCGATCTCATCTCTGTTCCGCCGCCGCCGCCGCTTCCAAGATCGGGAGCACCAGGAGAACTCTTCCCGGCACCCTGCCGGAGGGGAGGATCACCACCGGGAGCCTCTCCACCACCATGGACGCCTCCCGGATGAGTTGTGAGTAGTCTCCCTTGGGCCATGAGTCCATGACCAGTAGCTATGTGATGTTCTCCTCCCGTTCTTGTGCTTCACTAATTAGTCCTCGTGAGCTGCCCTACATGATCGAGGCACCTATGTAATCCTTATGCTGTTGCTATGATGAGTTTGCTGGGATCCGATGGATTATGAGATTATGTTCAGATTGTGCTTGAGTAATATATTTGATCTACCTCTTTTACATTTATGTTCGTAAGTAATTCTTGCATGTTCTCCGTTGTTATTTATTGCTTTGGCCAAGTAATAGGTAGTTACTCCAAGAGGGAACGTTATGCTTGATTGTGGGTTCATGCCCCTCGATGACTAGTTTGAGTGACAGAAACATGAGTCTAGGGGATGTGTTGTTGCCACAAGGGGGAAAACAACGGTGCTTGTGCCCGCGGGTGCAAGGATTGTTTACTTTACGCAAAGTTCTTTTAATGCAGTTGTCTGTTGCATTGAGTTTACACTATGGGTGGGACTCGCAACTTAATACCAGCGAGATGTTCTAGATAGATATCTCAAGGTGGATGATTAGTAGTAGATATTGATGGATTTCGGTCTACTTACTTTGGCGTACCGCCCATGCTTTGAACCTCAACCTTTCTTGCAATGTAATCAGCATTGGTTTGCGCACATGGTCCTGTCAATTGCCCAGCTGTAATTCGTTTACCTCACATAGCTGTTTTATCGTCTTTTGGGAGAGAGACATCACTAGTGAACATCATGAGACTCCGGTCCATATTACCATCATTGATCACATCCGCTATTTACTTTTCGCTTTTATTTAATATTGCAATTATATCTATCACTACTATCACTTGCGTTTAATCCTTTGTGAACTACAAGGCCGGAGGGATTGACAACCTCTCTGTACTCGTTGGGAGCAAAGTTATTTGTATCTGTGTGCAGGTCCACGTTGATTGTTAATATCTGGCGCCGTAGCAGTTGACACCTTCTTGTTGAACCTAGGAGTCTCTGGGGATTCGATCCTTGGTATCTTTGCCAAGGGAAAAACTTCCGCAACAGTACATCTAACACCTTCCACTTGGGGTAACCAACGAGGGGCGAGAAGCCTAGCAGGGGGAAAGGGGCAGAAAAGTCAACAAGAAGGAGGAGAATTATTGCCCCCTTCTTGCTTCATCTTAAGTGCGAAGGAGATCAATCGGTTCATCAAGTGCCTTATGGGAATCAAAGTCAGTTCCTGTTACTGTGGGAAGATAAGCAGATTTCTAGACCCCAAGGAGAAAAGGTTCAGCGGGAAGTCTCATGGCTGTCACATGATGATGACGCAAATACTCCTGGTTGCCATTAGAGGGATAATGGAGAAGCACGTCCGTGACATGCTTACTGGTCTCTACAACTTCTTCGACGTTATCTCTCGAAAGTCCATAAGTGTGAAGCAGCTCCGAAGGCTATAGGAAGAGATTGTTGTCATACTATGTGAGCTTGAGATGTACTTCCCACCCGCGTTCTTTGACATCATGGTGCATCTATGTGTCCACATCATGGACGACATTCCTTCACAACATGATGCCGTTCGAGAGGATGAATGGGGTCATCAAAGGATTCGTTCATAACATGTCCCATCCCGAAGGGAGCATCGTCCATGGGTATCTTACGCATGAGTGCGTCTCCTTTTGCGGGAATTATATAGGAATCGGAGACCCTGTAGTTGGTTTGCCCGTCAAGAAGCACGATGGGAAGCTCGAAGGAGATGGTCACAACAACGGCCGGAGGGAATTGCACGTGGACTACACGGATCGACGGAATGACTTTGACAGGGCTAACTTAGTAGTGCTACAACACCTAGATGTGGTAGAGGATTATGTGGCATGGCACAAAGAAAGCATCGGAAAGAAGTACCATGATAAGGGGATGCTCAAGCCGGATGACGAAGTTCTGTAGAGCATAACGCCACTTTCTTGCATTGGCTCAAAGAGCAAGTTCTTGAAAACTCCCCAGAAGAGAGCAGTTCAGACAGATTGCTCATACACGCCTTAGCACATGGCCCCGCGCCCAAGCTCGCGACCTATCAGTCCTACGATATCAATGGGTACACGTTCTACACAGAGGCCAAAGACATGGATAGTGATTACCAGAACTCCGGGGTTACAATTCAATGTGTGGCCGACGCCAACGACACAACTGAAAGATTCTACGGAAGGGTCAAAGAGATCTGGGAGTTTGACTATGCTGGAATGCACAATGCGACGATGTTCCGTGTCAGATGGGCCAAGGACGTCGTAAGAGAAAACAAGTATTTCACCACCATATCTATACCCGACACGAAGAGCACTCCCGTGAACGTTAACGTCATCGCTAAAAATGAGCCATGGGTTCATGCTAAGCACGTGACACAATGCTTCTTCATAGCCGACCAGGCCAATCCCAGCCGTGTTATCGTTAGAAGATCCAAAAGGAGCATCGTCGGAATGGATGGAGTCACCAACGAGGAAGACTACGACCAATACGGCAACCCGATGAGGGAAGATGACGATGACGATGAAGCATACGTGAAAATAAGAATCAATACTACATTACCTAAGAAAGATCATACTCCATGGCATCAGAAAAGTGACAAGGAGGGGCTCAATTACTCGGCAACGAACAAGAAAGGGAAGAAGCTCAATGTGAAACGTCGTCCACACAGCTGATTAGAAACCATCGTTTATATATATGTATCTATTTTGTGTACGCACTTAGGTGACCGTTATCAATGAACTGATATGTTACCACCACATGCATGGTTTCAGTGATATTCGCGTAGTGTGGGAGAGGGGGAGACGCCGTCGTCGGGAGAAAATAAAAAAACAAAAACAAAAGGGAGAAAGCAATACAAAAGAAATAGAAAAAAAACATAAAAGAAAAGGAAAATAATAAAAGAAAAGAAAAATAAAAACTAGAAAAATAAAACAATAAAAATAAAAGAAACATAGCAGTAGTGCTTTTCTGAGGACTAGCGTTATAGCTAAGTATTTTAGAATTTTAAAAATAAAAATATCAGTTAGCGGTGGTGCTTGTTTAGGACCAGCGCTATAGCTAAGTTAGCTATAGCTCTTGTCTCCAAACAAGCGCGACGGTTATTTTGAGTTAACGCCTCCGCACGGGCTAAAAAATTCACCAAGTCTCATTCCCCCCATCTCCACCTTGCCACTGCGCCCGCCGTCGATGCCCTCGACCTCGCGCCGCCGACCGTCGCCCCTGCGCCCGCCCTCAACCTCGCCGGCCGTCGCCCCTGCGCCCGCCCTCAACCTAGCCATCGCCGCCCTCGACCTCGACGCCGCCGCCCTCTCCACCGGCCTCGACCTCGCCGTCGGAGCACTCTCCCCCACCTCGTAAGCCTCTCCCTATCCTCTCCCCTGCCATCCTCCTCCTCTCTCTCTCTCTTTCTCTCTCTCTCTCTCTCTCTCTCTCTCTCTCTCTCTGTTGGCAATTTGGGAATTTAATTTAGGGTGATTTTGTTTGGGGCAATTTAGTTTACGAATTTTAGGAAATTTAGTTTAGTGCAATTTAGCAATTTAGTTTAGGAAATTTAGTTTAGTGCAATTTAGCAATTTAGTTTAGGGAAATTTAGTTTTGGGAATATTAGTTTGGGGTATATAAAATACCTACAAATAAAAAACAGTAGCAAATTTGTTTTTGTAGGTACAAAAAACAGTAGCTAAAATTTATAAAAAATAGTAGCAAATTTGTTTTTGTAGATATAAAAAATAGTAGCTAAAATTTATAAAAAATAGTAGCTAATTAGTTTTTGTAGGTATATAAATTTGCTATAAAAAACAGTAGCAAAAATTTATAAAGAACAGTAGCTAATTAGGGCAGTAGCAATTATAGCTAGGGCCAATTTTTTTAGCAAATGAGCAAATTTAGCTAGGGGAAATTTGTTTAGGGTAATAGCTAATGCAATAGCTAATTAGTGTTGTTTTAGGAGCATATAGCCTAGATGATATTCTAGGAGCATATAGCATATACAATGTTGTTGTTTTTGACACTTGGTTAATTTGCTAAGTCCTATGTTTTCTTGAGATAGCAGCAAATATGTTATATGAACTTGTGCCAAATGTCGAAAAATATCCGAGTGGCCTATGTTTTGCCGTAATGTTGATTCATTGCCATTCCGGCAAATTTCAGGCGCTCCATATGTCTACTTTTTAGCAAAGGTCATGCCGAAAATTTCCGTGATTTTCGGCATGACTTGTGCTAGAAACTAGGACATATGGAGTACCCGGGATTTGACGGAAGGGGAATGAAGCAAAATTCCGACCAAATATATAGGCCCCTTTTTCCTCTTCATTATATCTTTATTCACAATTGTTGAATAGGAAACATGTCTACTGACGCTGTAGTCGGGGGTTCTGCTCGCCTCGTAGTTGTCCCCATCGAGGCAGCAAATCACTATTTTGATTACCTGGACGAACACCAGATGGGGTTCCATGGTGGCGGCAGTGGCACCAACCCTGACACCGTTGCCGGTAAAGCACCGAAGAAGAAGAGGTCACGAAAACCAAACGAGCTCGGCATCGGACAAATTGTGGTCACAGAGATGCACCCCAAGAAGTTAGAGCCAACAACGCCGGAGGAAGCGCGCTTGTGCTGTGCCAATCAACTAGGATGCATCCTCAGGGAAACAGCCAACATCAATGACGTTTTGTTGAAGAAGATACCACATATGGAGCACATGCTCCTAAAGAAGTTTCACAATAGGTTCCTGTTCCCCGGCCGGGATGAAAGCAAATTTAAAGACCCGTGGGACGACATCGCCATGACAAAGATAAATGACAAGGCGATGGTGATGTTCGCCAACAACTTGTCCTCCTGGAAAGTTCTGGTGAAAAAAGCGATTGCGAAGAATGAACCGTGGTCCAAGATTCATGCTTATAATCTGTCAATAATGGAAGTGGGCTTTGAAAAATTCAAGGAAAATTGCGGGACAGAAGAAGTCAAGGTAAGGTTGGAGAAAATAAAGGCGCTCCAGGCCAGGAACACGCCTCCCACCGCCTCAGAAGCCGTGGTTACGAGGGGAAGATGCACGTATGGGCCAAGGAGGACGCCGAATGTGAAAGTCACAGAATCCCAGACCCCTTGGTAGAGTTCACCGACTAGCTGGAGCATGACTGGATCAGGGCCCGGTACAAGTGGGACAAAGTCAAAAAGATCTTTTACACGGACCCGAACACTAGGGAGGTCATGAGACTTCTGGTAATTGTTATATTACCACATTATCGTATTAGCTTCCAATCAATTCGACTACAAGTTTTGTCACAGTAGTAAACCATCCATGTTCCTTTTGCAGAAAGAGCAGCACCAAAAGGCAGCCGAAAGCGACGAGTCGTCACGGTCGTCAGCGAGGCCCAAGTGGGACCACATTCAACCGGTCCCTGAACATACTGAAAAAGGTCCCGCTGGACAAGCTGCCATCCTATGGACGTGTGCACGGCGTCGGAGATGGCGCCTCGTGGAAGACGTGCTACCGCAAGGAGCGAGAGGAAAGAAGGAAGAGACGGCCAATCGTCACTCAACACACCATCGACGAGAAGATCGCGATTGCGGTCAATAAGACCAAAGCTGAAACCAAAGAAGAGTTGCACAGGGCCGTCAATGCAGCGGTCACTGACGCGGTAGTCAGCTTGATTCCCGCACTATTCAATTTCACGAAGAACAATACAAATGCACGTCCAGAGGACTTTCCCCTTCCCGGCTTTGTTGGGAGCAATTTGGCGAACACCACAGCACCAGCACCTACTCAAGCAACCGCAAAAGGTCCCGCTCTTGTTCAGAGCAGCCCGACCTCCGTCCCTTGCATGATCGGCGGGCCTTCATCGTTGGTTGAGCTTGACGCCCTCACAGTAATTACGCAGCATACCCTTTTCACCAGCATGTCTATAGTCTTCCGTTTCAGATGCCTTTCGGATGTTTGACATCGCAGACATGTCTTCTTCATAGGCCGACGATACCCTGTGCACCCTACTGTATGACATCAAGGGGCAGAAGGTGGCCGTGGGAAAGGCAACGATCGTGAAGCCGAAGGACCGCATGTTCCACAACTAAGAGATGGTTGATGGCGTCTTCAAGGTTAACGTGGCCAGTGTCTTAGCGGACTTTGAGGATTTGCCTCCTCCGATACCAGCCGATGACGACGAGACCCC
>LR738713.1:293863478-293931790 GCA_902687465.1 Secale cereale
GCCGCCGCTTCTTGTGCCCCGTGGTGCCCCTACCACCACCGCCCGAAGAGGCCCTCCGCCACGGCCAGTGTAGGACGCGCCTCGGCCGTCCCCCGCCGTCCCCGAGTGCCTTCCCTGGTAGCCTGCCCCCCGGCGGCCACTCCGGTGCACGGATCTTGGCCGGGGGTGGCCCATACCGCCGTGGGAAAACGCCGGCCGGCATGCAGCCGTGGCATCCAGCCCCTCTGTCGTGGGCGCGGGAGGAAGGGGATAACCCTGCGGGAGGGGCCCGTAGGTCAGCGACCCCGGAGGCAGGCCCACCCGTTTAAGTGGAGGCGGCTACGGCGCAGCCCGCCTCCCCCGCGCGAAAGCGCTTCCCCGGAAAGCCGCCACCGGCGTGGCCCCTACGCGTGTGCAGCCGAGCCGCTTGGCCGGCCCGCGAGCTATCCACCGCCCTGAGCGTAGTGGAGGGTAAACGCTTATTCCTTTTTCTTTTTTTTCAGACAACTTCATAAATGCTTAATAAATTATTTGAACTCCAAATTTGGTGATTCAAATTCCCAGTGACTCCATAAATCATGCTCTATCACATGGTGCAACATGCACATTATTCCAGAGACATTTCCTTCACAAATAATTATCAAATGCCCATATTCCATTTTCTGTGATGAACTTTAGAAAATCACAAAGGGCTCAAATTTGATCCAAATGCAGTGGTTCAAATTCCTAGATGCTTGTCATATCCAAACTTAGTTTTGGAACATTTTTATTTATACTTTCTGTACCCCACCAAATATTGAGCCATTTCTTCATATTTATCAACTTTACAAAATCCTAGGAAATTCATTTGAATTCCAAATCCAGTGAAACCAACTCCTAGATGCTTCTAAAATCATGACTTATTGATGGGTGCCTTGGCTCATCATTCAAGAATATATTTCTGTACACTTCTTTCAAATCCATAAACCCCTGGATTCTATCATATTGAAATGTTCCAAGTCATCAATTGATCCAATACCTATGAAACCACCTTGGTCATTTCTAATATGACCAGAGGTATCCTAGAAAAGTCCAACTCCTATTTTTAGTGCACTTTTATTTTTGCTTTGATTGTGTTGCTTATTATGATTGTTTCCATCGTTAGTTGACAAAATAAACGGAGTACTCGGAGATGGACCAGAAGGTTTGAAGACTCGGGAGAATAAGGCAATCAGCCCTTTGACCATGTTCGAGAAACCTTTTTATGCATGTCTCATAGCACCTTATTATCAATGCATCGGAATCATGTTGAGGTGGAGACCACTTTGGTTGCTGCCCTTGTTGCTTACTATTGAAACTTGCATCAAACATGACCCTACCTTCCTATGAGGGTTATGTGGGTGGGAGTAGATAGATATATGCTATAGTAGTTAGCTACGCAAAATGGGTCAGGGTTATGCATTGAGTGAAACAAGTGTGGTTTGACATACTTGCAAATAACCCAGCGGGTGCCACTAATGCCCCTAGGAGTTGATGAGAAACTAGGGCACTGCTTGGTGAAGAAGTAGTGTGCCGAGGCTTGATGAGAGTGTTGTTTACAGAGATGGATTAGATTTATGTGTGACTACCGTCCCAACCAAACATGCGCAACCACTCTACCCTTATATGGGAAAAGGGCATTATTGATTACCTAGGTCGATACTAGCATGGTGCCCGCATTACTAGTGACGGGGGTGACATGAGATCACTCTCGGGACGGGGTCGTGCTTGGATAGGCGGCCATGACTGTTTTTACAGGGCACCGAACACACCATTGGTACCCCGTGTCAGTGGTATGTGATGAATATGGGAGCAAGTCTCCACAATTTTAAGATGTGAAATGTTGGCACGGGGCTGTTACCAATCGAGTGGACTCTGTGTTAGTGTCGTCTAGGGAAAGATAGTGATCGGGTGCTTACCCCGGGTACTTGAGGTACCGCGGGTCGTGGATGTCACGGAAGTTCCCCGGATATTGTGGGTAAAGTGTGCAACCTCTGCAGAGTGTCAAACTATTCGAATAGCCGTGTCCGCGGTCAAGGACAGTTGGGTGGTGCTACTTAGACTATGTCCATAAGTTTCTGGGAAACAACACGATTCAGAGATATTGTTGATGTGATTGTGAGAAAGTCACAATGAGCTTGAGTATGAGTTGATTACACTCTTTCTCGATAATGATGTATGTGACCTCCTGATACTTGTTGCAGACACATGCATGCCCATGTCATATGTTGATCATACTTGCATGTGAAAAACTAGCTTTCCGCAAACTGCCAATTTAGAAGTAGAGCCTTCGCATAATTATTCTGTCATCACACTTGGGTTGCTTGCGAGTACATTCAAAGTACTCATTGGCTTGCCACTGGTTATTTTATTGGCCAGGCATGAGAGAACAGGTTATGATGAAGATTCGAGCATGCGAGCTAGGACGCTTCCCAGTCAGAATGCCTGTAGGGTTAAGGCAGATGGCATGGGTCCATGTTGTTATTGAAGATTTTCGCTGCAACGCTATACTCAAGACTTGACCATAATGGTCCTATTTGTGTAATACGGTATGTATGGATGTAAGACTCTTGTTATTCAGCTTATGTGTGTTCAGTGAGCATTGATCTCTGGGATCACTGTACACGTGCATTCGGTGATCATGACTTATGAGTCGGGGTCCCCACAGAGCTGGTATCAGAGCCGTCCTGACTGTAGGAAGCCTTAGTTAGCATGGTCGTTAGTTAGGGTAAAACTATTTCCAAAACTATTGCTAGTTTTCAAAACTATCTATACTTCTCTTCCCTTCTCAGTTTTTCGAAAACTAGGCTATACTTGATCTCTTCCCTTTCAAAACTTGTGGTCGTTGGAACCCCGATGCCCCTGACCACTGGATTTTTTGTAATCCTTGTGGAGTGCACCTTGCCAAACACTCAACCGCCGATTCTGCACACAAGATTGGCGACACCACAACAAGACGATGCCAACAAAAGATACATCCTCGGTGGATGAGGACATGAAGACCCAGAAGATGGTGATACCTTTGATAGTGCCCCAAGAAGATGCAACAATGGCCTATGATGACCAGGCTATAGGTTATGCAAAATCATGATATGCATCGCTAATAGAGTAATCCTGTCACTACCGTTGTTGTATCGGCAACCACCGGTGGATGAGAACCTCGCCATTTGGTCAGACTCACTATAGTGAGCAGGAAAACGGTTCTCTTCGTCCCCCGCTCTTGGTGTCGATGTTGTCATCAACGTAACCGACATGTTGAACCTCTACTATGCCTTGTTAATTTCATTGCATAAAGGATTGCCTACCTGATACCCTCGACGTCCCAGAAGGCACAAGGGATCATCATCATTAAAGAGACAAGAGAAGACAAGTCAACGCCAGCTGCAAGGAGACACCTTCACCACATCACCTCATCAGGCGAGAAGTTGTTGAAGAATCTTCAGGTTCAACCCAGATCGTTCATCAAGCAACTACAAGGGACATAGCAACACCTGAGGAAGCTCAGAAGACTGCACGAGGCACAAGTCACGACACTGAGTCCGAGAACCCCTAGGGTAGGATGAGTCGTGTACCCCCTATGCGCAGTCGAGTCCGTATGATGGTTCGAATAGAACCATGATTGTGTGTTGCTTGCTTTTATTTATTTGTGTTTTGATATAAGTCGCACTTTTGCCCCAGGCAACAAGTGGATGGCTATATCACCTTCCTTGCCTTGTTTCTTTTGTTTCGACCTTTTTGCACCTGTTTGTTGCACCTGCACTATAGAACCCCCTTTAGGCATTCCCTCCCCCCTCTATGCTACTTTTTCCCTCTCTTCTCTCTCCCCCAATTGAAGACCCGCAAGACAAGATGCACCAAGGATTCTACCTCGGCAACCAACTGGCACTGAAGACTTCTGCTACAACCTCCGCGACCAAGTGCAATCCCGTAAAAATTATGTTTAATCCTCCAGACCAGTAACCCCATTCCTAGACCCTTTGAGACTTCACGAGACACTCCCGCATGAATCCTTAACCATGTGCCTAACCCATAGTAAAGCGAGAGAACCAGTTAAGCCTTTATAACCTTGCACAACACTGGGTTCTTAAAGGAGCTAGTGGACACAGTGAGTGAGCACATTTTCATCCTAATATAGCACGAGAACTGACGATGCCATAGATAGACCAGTTCGAGGATATTTGACAGATGACTTGGTGGCTTTATATCAGTGACTTCGAGGAATTATCTGAGACCTTGATGGATTGTGAGGTTTTCATATTGGTGGGATCATGACTTTGGGGAAGTATGTAGAAGTACCCGTTGGGCATGAGATTTGGATTTATGTAGGTGATTCTGGTTGGTATAGATGCTAGATATGTCTGCATGGTTCGGAGTAAATTGGATTTAGACCGATGATCTTGATCATGATACCATGCTTCTCGGTGGACAATAACCTAGGAGATTGGATTATTTGTCGGAGTTGACTTAGGGATCTATATGATCATGATCTTGAAGTTTACTTGACCCGGATGATGAGAATTTGGTGGACTTACTATCGTAAAGCATAGCCTTCCAAGTATTTGGGTATTATAAGGACTTGAGATCTTGTGGAACACCGTAGACATCGGATTTGTAGAATTGTCGGATTATGTGGTGATTGATAGAAATTACCGGGCTATTGGAGTTGATCTATAGGAAGGAAACAAAATCTTGGAGTGGCATATGACATGTTTCCTTAGAATAGAGATGCCTTATCGTGAGCCTTGCAAGAATAGGTTGAGTGCTTGGATTGTGGAGTTTAATTTAAGCTCAGCAGCAGCATGTGTGACCTACCCATGGATTTTAGGGGTAGACATACATATGGATTTGGGGATCGTAGACAAGTACAATGTTGTTAGACCGCCTCTTGAGAGTCATGAGGATATGTATGGCATGAGTGGAGATTGAAGCTGGTCTATATTTTTTTTTCGTTCGGAGTACTAGATAGAGCTATTGGCATCTCAGAAACCGTGCTTAAGGATAAGATGATATAAGTTCACTCACTCACTAGAATCCTTGAAACCCTTAAGCCCCACCAAGCCACAACCTGGTCAGATTCTGACCATGGGCCTTCACTCTAAGTCAGGAAGGCCTCTGCAAATACTCAGCGGAGACCACCACCAATACCCCAGCTTACCTTGCGTACCCCCATAGACCTCATGGAGTAATTGGACAAGTTGGGTAACATCATTATTTGATGGCCTACTTGTCTGCCCGAAGACATAGAAGAGTCAGACAGCTGGATAGAAGACATTTGAAGACCGCCCTGTCAAGAAGGAAGATCTACACCGACCACCGTCATCAAGAAGTAAACTTCCGCGTTGAAGACCGGGCGTATCTGCAAACCACTCCTCTCAAAGGAACCGAGCATTTCCGTGTCGAAGGAATGCTCACACCAAGATGTATCAAGACTTGAAGGCACGATTCTGGTGGCACGGGATGAAAAGAGAGATTGCAACCTATGTTGCAAAGTGTGATGTGTGCCAAAGGGTCAAGGCTGAATATCAGCGACCCGCTGGATTGCTTCAGCCACTCAAAGTTCCTGAGTGGAAGTGGGATAAAGTCGGAATGGACTTCGTCACTGGATTACCAAGGTCGGATAGAGGACGTGACTCTATCTGGGTCATAGTCGATCATTTGACCAAGGTGGCCCATTTCATTCCTGTCAAGACCACTTATGGTGGCAACCGGCTGGCAGCTCTCTACATCGACCGAATCGTTAGTCTTCACGGCGTTCCCAAGGAGATTGTGTCAGATCGAGGAACCCAGTTGAACTCAAGCTTCTGGAAGAAGTTCCAAGAAACCTTGGGAACCAAGTTATCTTTCAGCACGGCTTTCCACCCACAGACCGGAGGTCATATAGAACGAGTCAATCAGATTCTCGAAGACATGCTCCGAGCCTGTGTCTTGGCATATGGAGCCAAGTGGGAGTGCCGAGTTCTCCTATAACAAAAGTTACCAGTCGAGCCTTCAAATGGCACCATTTGAGGTGTTGTACGGACGCAGATGTCACTCACCCCTCAACTGGTCGGAGACTGGTGAAGGTCTAGTCTTTGGACCGGATATTCTCCGCGCAACAGAAGAACAAGTCCAACTAGTCAGAGAGCGTTTGAAGGCAGCCAAGTCAAGGCAAAAGAGCTATGCTGACACTCACCGTCGGGACATGAGTTTCCATGTCGGGGACCGTGTGTACCTGCGGGTAACTCCTTTGAAGGGAACCTAGCGTTTCCATGTCAAGGGGAAGCTCGCACCAAGGTTCATTGGACCCTTTGAGATCACTGCACGACGAGGAGAAGTGGCTTACCAGTTGGAACTACCACCCGAGCTATCCGCCTGCTTTGACCTACCGCGAGAAGCCCATCCACATTCTGGACGAAGCAGAACGACGGAGGCGAAGCCGTACCATCAAGTACTTCAAGGTCCAGTGGAGCACCACCCGTAAGCAGAACCAACAAGAAGAAGTGAAGACTACCCCGTATCCAAGACTCCGCCTTTCTTTCCACGCCTAGTCTGGGAATCTCGGGGACGAGATTCTTGTAAGGGGGTAGCTCTGTCACACCCTGATTTTCATGTCACTTTGCTTAAGCTAATTATCATGTTAAAAATGTGGATTTACAAAAACTTTTGTGTGTTTTTGACTTTGCTTGATTTGACTTTTGTCTGCTGTTTGCTAGTGCTCTAAAAATCAAATAACTCCTCCAACTCTTATACTTCATACCCTGGATCCAAAACCTTTTCCCAATGATCATGCCATGTGTATAGACCAGTATATAATTTTCTTATAAAATTATTTTGGCCAAATAGTATTTTCTAAAATTAGTTTTCCAAAAACCCCTGAATTGAGGTTTGCCCTGTAAGCACCTTATTTAGGGTGTGAAAAATCTTTCAAAAAGTTTATTTGAATCCTATTAGGTATAGGACCCCCAGAAACCACAAAATTATAATTTTAAAAGTTATTTTTATATTTTAATTAAAAGCATTTTCCTAAGGCCAGAAATGGTCTTTAATAGGAAAAATTATTTTATTATTTCAAAAATATTTTCCGAAATTCAGGGAGACTCATAGGACATATATTGTCCATATATAAGAGTTTCAACACATGGTCATGTTCAAAATATTGGACAAATCCTTCCAAAACCCTTTCTGGATATTTCAAGCTTTTGAAATATTTACAAAGGAAATATTCTCCAAAAATTCGAGGGAAATTCTATCATGTCAAATATGACATATTTGATGATCTTGCAAAGCCTCATGCCTTGAAGATCAAGGAAACATCATCTAATCCCCTCAAAACCAATTCTGTCCATTTTGAAGTTTGAGCAACTTTACATTGCCAAACTTGTCCAAATGCTCTCAAACTTGGTGCACATGCTAAAATGATGTAATTATGCATCTATGCCAAATGGCACGAGATTTGGAGAAGCATAACTT
This sequence comes from Secale cereale, assembly GCA_902687465.1. NCBI lineage: Eukaryota > Viridiplantae > Streptophyta > Magnoliopsida > Poales > Poaceae > Secale > Secale cereale. Next base: position 293,870,925 of record LR738713.1, read on the forward strand.
GATCTAAATGCCCCAAAACCATTTCTGTTCAAATTCAAATTTGAACAACTCTACATTACCAACTTTTTACCTGGGGCTTCAAACTTTGTGAGCATGATCATAACCCCAAATGATGATACTACACCAAGTGGTGCATCAAGGGGAGATGATTAGCTTGACTCAAACAAGGTGAAACCATTTCTGTTGATTTCTAGGGTTCACCAAAGTTACATTGGTAACTTTGCCCAAATGAGCTCAATTTTGGTGGAGGAGCCTAATTGTGTGTAACATTCCATCCTGTTAAGTCCCATGCCAATTGGAAGTCATTTGCTTTCCCAAAACATGATTAAACACATTCTGCAAGTTTGCCAAAACCATTGTTTGGACCCCTTTTACTATTTTCCTTTACCTCAAATTCTTACCACAGCTTCTCCTGATCACCTTCTACCCCCAGTAACTTCTCTTTGGCCTCAGCTCAATCATTGGAGGGGGTAAAACTCCAATTTACTCTTCTGGACATCAGTTTTCACCTCCTCCTTCACCTCCCTCCTCGTTCCAATGGCTCCCCAGAGCATCCAAGACCACCTCCCCATGGTTTACTACTCCCTAGCACTGCTGGACACTGGGGGACATGGCTAGGAAGCAAAGGCATGACCATGCCGGCCAAAGGCATGCTCTCGAGCACGCTACAGTGCGCCGAGGCACTGTAGCTCGGCCCTCCCGAGGCTTCCAGGCGGCCTTGGGCAGAGCGAGCGTGTCCATCGAGATCGCCTCGACGTCCACGACGCGCCTCGCTGTCGGCCCTATCCTCCCATGCCCTCCTTCGCCCTCCACGAGCACGCCCGAGCGCATCCATGGACGTCGCTCACGGTGCACCGTGGCTGCACCTATATAAAGCCTCCCCCGAGCACTCCCTTGCCTCTTCTGGACCCTCCTCTCTCCCGTGCACCTCCTAGACACGCCCCCTCTCCCTCTCATGCGCTCTTCCTCCCTCCATGGCTAGAATGCCGCCGTCGGCCTCCTCCCAAATTTGCTCTCTGTGGCCTTCCTCTTCTCTGTTGGCCACCAGGAGGAGAACGGCCACTGGGCTGCGGAGCTCCCCGTCCCCTCGCCGCCTCTTCCTGTGCCCCGTGGTGCCCCTACCACCACCGCCCGACGAGGCCCTCCGCCACGGCCAGTGTAGGACGCGCCTCGGCCGTCCCCCGCCGTCCCCGAGTGCCTTCCCTGGTAGCCTGCTCCCCGGCGGCCCCTCCGGTGCACGGATCTTGGCCGGGGGTGGCCCATACCGCCGTGGGCAAACGCCGGCCGGCGCGCAGCCGTGGCATCCAGCCCCTCCGTCGCGGGCGCGGGAGGAGGGGATGACCCTGCGGGAGGGGCCCGCAGGTCAAGGACATGGGAGGCAGGCCCACCCGTTTAAGTGGAGGCGGCTACGGCGCAGCCCGCCTCCCCCGCGCAAAAGCGCATCCCCGGAAAGCCGCCTCGGGCGTGGCCCCTATGCGTGTGCAGCCGAGCCGCTGGGCCGGCCCGCGAGCTATCGACCGCCCTGAGCGCAGCGGAGGGTAAACCCTTATTCCTTTTTCTTTTTTTAGACAACTTCATAAATGCTTAATAAATTATTTGAACTCCAAATTTGGTGATTCAAATTCCCTGTGACTCCATAAATCATGCTCTATCACATGGTGCAACATGCACATTATTCCAGAGACATTTCCTTCACAAATAATTATCAAATGCCCATATTCCATTTTCTATCAAATAAACCCCTGGATTCTATCATATTGTAATGTTCCAAGTCATCAATTGATCCAATACCTATGAAACCACCTTGGTCATTTCTAATATGACCAGAGGTATCCTAGAAAAGTGCAACTCCTATTTTTAGAGCACTTTTATTTTTGCTTTGATTGTGTTGCTTATTATGATTGTTTCCATCGTTAGTTGACGAAATAAACGGAGTACTCGGAGATGGACCAGAAGGTTTGAAGACTCGAAAGAATAAGGCAAGCATCCCTTTGACCATGTTCGAGAAACCTTTTTATGCATGTCTCATAGCACCTTATTATCAATGCATCGGAATCATGTTGAGGTGGAGACCACTTTGGTTGCTGCCCTTGTTGCTTACTATTGAAACTTGCATCAAACATGACCCTACCTTCCTATGAGGGTTATGTGGGTGGGAGTAGATAGATATATGCTATAGTAGTTGGCTACGCAAAATGGGTCAGGGTTATGCATTGAGTGAAACAAGTGTGGTTTGACATACTTGCAAATAACCCAGCGGGTGCCACTAATGCCCCTGGGAGTTGATGAGAAACTAGGGCACTGCTTGGTGAAGAAGTAGTGTGCCGAGGCTTGATGAGAGTGTTGTTTACAGAGATGGATTAGATTTATGTGTGACTATCGTCCCAACCAAACATGCGCAACCACTCTACCCTTATATGGGAAAAGGGCATTATTGATTACCTAGGTCGATACTAGCATGGTGCCCGCATTACTAGTGACGGGGGTGACATGAGGTCACTCTCGGGACGGGGTCGTGCTCGGATAGGCGGCCATGACTGTTTTTACAGGGCACCGAACACACCGTTGGTACCCCGTGTCAGTGGTATGTGATGAATATGGGAGCAAGTCTCCACAATTTTAAGATGTGAAATGTTGGCACGGGGCTGTTACCACTCGAGTGGACTCTGTGTTAGTGTCATCTAGGGAAAGATAGTGATCGGGTGCTTACCCCGGGTACTTGAGGTACCGCAGGTCGTGGATGTCACGGAAGTTCCCCGGATCTTGTGGGTAAAGTGTGCAACCTCTGCAGAGAGTCAAACTATTTGAATAGCCGTGTCCGCGGTCAAGGACAGTTGGGTGGTGCTACTTAGACTATGTCCATAAGTTTCTGGGAAACAACACGATTCAGAGATATTGTTGATGTGATTGTGAGATAGTCACAATGAGCTTGAGTATGAGTTGATTACACTCTTTCTCGATAATGATGTATGTGACCTCCTGATACTTGTTGCAGACACATGCATGCCCATGTCATATGTTGATCATACTTGCATGTGAAAAACAAGCTTTCCGCAAACTGCCAATTTAGCAGTAGAGCCTTTGCATAATTATTATGTCATCACACTTGGGTTGCTTGCGAGTACATTCAAAGTACTCATTGGCTTGCCACTGGTTATTTTATTGGCCAGGCATGAGAGAACAAGTTATGATGAAGATTTCTTGGTGACGAGCATGCGAGCTAGGACGCTTCCCAGTCAGAATGCCTGTAGGGTTAAGGCAGATGGCATGGGTCCATGTTGTTATTGAAGATTTCCGCTGCAACGCTATACTCAAGACTTGACCATAATTGTCCTATTTGTGTAATACGGTATGTATGGATGTAAGACTCTTGTTATTCAGCTTCTGTGTGTTCAGTGAGCATTGATCTCTGGGATCACTGTACACATGCATTCGGTGATCACGACTTATGAGTCGGGGTCCCCACAAAACTAGACGTAGGGTTTTACCTTCATCGAAGGGGCTGAACTAGTATATAATCCATGTGTCCTTGTCCGCTTTAACCCCTTTAAGCTAACCCGTAGCGATGGCCTCACGACTAATTCCTTTTGCTAGGACATCTGCCGTGACAAAACCACGACAGTTGGCGCCTACCGTGGGGCTATCGCACGATGGTTTCGAGTTCTTGAAGGCAGCTTCAAAGGACTCAAGGGCCACGCAGTGGGTCGGATGACTGAGAGTCGTCGCGGCAAGATCTACATCGACGATGCAGGCTGGGTCCCCGAGGCCGATTCAATCAAATACGGGTACCGGGTCCCCTTCGGCGGCATCCACATCTTCATCGGCAAGATCGGCGAACCGAGCCCTGAGCCGGACATCTTCCCCAACATCGTCGAGCCGGCTCAGCGTGCGAGACCAGCCCGGATTCAGCCAGCCGTGAAGCACGTCTTCATTGGAGCAGTGCATGGAGTGCAAACCGAGGACGGATCGGACTCTGGCGGCGAGACTGTTGTCTATTCCGGTGATGAATCTTCTTCTGGAGAGATAGAATCTTTGTATTTGCTGCAGGACGGTCGATCGGAGGGTTGTTCCGATGGTGACAGTATTCCGGACCCCTTCGATCCGCCAAACCGGGTCGCTGTCTTTATGGCCGATTCACAACCTATGTAGCAGCCCTCAACAACAGCGGCGTTGACATCAGAAACAATGGGAGCTAGAGCTGGAGATCCTCACCCGTCGCCGTCTGATACCTTATCCGTCCTGGTCGATACTTTGACAGCGTTATTAACAACAGAGGTAACCCAGGCCAACAAGGAGCAGCACGATGCGGAGGTCGCTCACGTGAAAGGCCGGATTGAACAAGCCAAGTGGGACCTAGCTGCTGAGAAAGCTAGGATGGCTACAAAGCAGGCAGAGCTTGATGCTCAGGCCTATCGACTCATGTTGGATCAGACCGCTTCGCACGAGGTAATGATAAGAAGGCAACGATCTCGCCTGCCACCGGTTTATGAGGCAAGGAATCTCTTCAGCACGCCAGGAGCAGGAACCAGTAACCAGCCAAAGGTGAACCGGGGAGGAGCACCGGGCACGGGTGCGTTGGTTCAGCCACCGGCCGCAGAGCCAAACCGCCAAGTTGTGCCGACCCAACATGTGCCCACCCCTCCTGGTCATTATTCCAATCCGTTGGACAACATAGTTGCTGCCGCTTCATGACTGGCCGCCCTTCCTATTGAAGGAACGTCCCCCATAGCCGTGGAAGCACGACGGGCCAGGGAGTTGTTAGACACGGCGCTAACTCAACAACAAGCTTATTCCTATAGCCGGGAGAGGATTCACTCGACTCCCCGTCCGAGCCGGAGTTATACTAGGTGTCTGGATGAACTGGTCGTATCAAGCAGTGCACGGAGACGTAATCAGCCGAGGCAGGATAATCCGGCAGGAGGAGAGGCGCACGCTCAAGACGTAGTGGATCAGGCCAGGCAGCGCCGGGAGGCCGAGGTAACTAAGCAGTACGAAGCCCGTCAGGCGACCCCAGTTCGTCCCACCACCACAATTGAACCGGGGGTCCTGTCCAGTTCCCTGGGCATGCCGTGTCTCATCCCCGCTTTATGGAACATGAAACTGCCCAAGGATTTCAAAGGACCGCGCAAGGTACCCAATTACACGGCGGATCTGGCTCCAGAGGCATGGGTTGAGAGCTACGAGATGGCAATGGAGATGTTGGATGTGGATGATGCAGCATGCGCTAAATATTTCCATTGATGCTCGAAGGCACGGCTCGTACTTGGTTGAAGGGTTTACCACCTAATTCTATCGGATCATGGGCCGAGTTGCGGCACCGGTTTATCAATAACTTCAAAGACACATGCAAGCAACCAATGTCTGTTGTCGATTTAGATGCTTGCATTCAAGGAGAGCAAGAATCTACAAGCACTTGGGTGCGTCGAGTGTCGGAAATCTTGCACTCCTCCAATAGCATCAACCCAAGTACAGCAATGGTAACCTTGGAGGGCAATTGCCGGTTTGAACTCTTGCGATTAAAGTTGGGACGGCTTAAACGTGATTGCAACGACATGGGGACGCTCATGTGCGCTTTAGTGAAGTATGGAGACTCTGATAACACCAAGCATCCAGACGCAGATGGAGACAAGTCAGGGAAGGCGAGCAAGAGCGGTAAACCGCCGCAGCCCAACCCGGCGAATCAAGGATACAATGGTAAGCGTAAAGTGGATGACAACTCAGATTTTGTGGCCAACACCAACGCTCAGGAGGATGGACATCGTCGTAAGGGTACACCGCATCCATGTAATGGGAGGCCACCTATTAATCTGGAACGCCAGTTGAATGTGCCTTGCCCAAAGCACGACACACTGGAAAAGCCAGCTATGCATCTCTGGAAAGACTGCTTTATTTTGCAGGAATTCATGAACCGGACTAGGTACGATCACGGGCCCTCCGACGGATCAGGCCCTGGATTCCAGGGTCCAGGTTATCAAGGTGGTGGATCCGGTTCAGGATACCAAGGTAATAACAGCAACCACAACGGGCACAATCAGCATAACCAGCAGCATGGTTAGGGCGGATACAACAATCAGGGAAATCAACAGCGTCAACAACAGTAGCAATCCGGATATCAGAATAATCCGAAGGAGCTGAGCAGTGGGCAGTATCATGTCTTCAGCACAAGCTTGTGCAAGCGGTATCAGAAAGTTCTGAAGAGGGCAGTGCATTCTGTTGAACCGGCGGTACCACGTTTCCTGCGTTGGTCCAAGCAACCCATTGTGTGGAGCAGAGAGGATCATCCACCCCGGGTTGATAATCCGGGTCAGTTGGCTCTGGTGGTGGCACCACAGGTAGGTGGTTACAAGTTCACCAAAGTGCTTATGGACGGCGGCAGCAGCATCAACATTCTATACTATGAGACTTTTCGGCGTATGGGGCTGATAGATAAAAAGCTTTGACAGTCCAACACAGTGTTCCATGGGGTGGTGCCAGGTAAATCGGCGTATCCACTTGGTAAGATTGATCTAGAGGTTACCTTTGGAGATGAGCACGACTCCAGGTTAGAGACCGTGACCTTTGAGGTGGTAAAGATCAAGAGCCCATACCACGCTTTGTTTGGGCGGCCGGTTTACGCCAAATTCATGGCTAGGCCGTGTTATGTTTATCTACAACTCAAGATGTGAGGCCACAAGGGAACCATTACGGTCCATGGGAGTCGCAAGATTGCATTGGAATGCGTGGAAGGTGACGCAGCTTATGCTGAAGCGGTTTGTGCAACCGAGGAGCTGAAGTTTTATAAGGACAATGTTGATCCTGCAGATATGTCTCCGCTGAAGAAACCAACCATAGAGCATGATCCGGCTTTGAAGTTCAAATCGGCTGAAGAGACCAAGCAGGTTGACTTTGTTCCTGGCGATTCATCCAAGCAGTTCACTATCAGTGCTAACCTAGATCCAAAATAGGAAAGCGCGCTCATCGAGTTCATCCCTGAGAACTGGGACATCTTTGCATGGAAGCCTTCTGATATGCCAGGTGTACCGAGGGAACTCGCTGAGCACAATCTCAATATGATCCTAAGTTTAAACCGGTCAAACAATATCTGCGCCGCTTCAATGAAGAGAGGCGCAAGGCTATTGGAGAAGAAGTGGCTAGACTCTTAGCCGCAGGCTTTATAGTTGAAGTGTTTCATCCAGAGTGGTTGGCTAATCCGGTGCTAGTACTTACGAAGAATGGCACTTGGAGAATGTGCGTTGATTACACAGATCTGAACAAGGCTTGCCCAACTGATCCTTTTGCTCTCCCCGTATTGATCAAATCATTGATGCTACGGCAGGATGTGAGCGGCTAAGTTTTTTGGATGCATACTCAGGTTATCAACAGATCAAGATGGCAGTTAAGGACCAGGAGAAGACGGCCTTCATAACTCCCTTTGGAGCCTTCTGCTATGTATCTATGCCATTTGGGCTTAAGAGTGCCCAGGCAACCTACCAGCGTTGTGTGTAGAACTGCCTTCAGGGACAGATTGGGTGGAATGTTCACGCATATGTTGATGACATTGTGCTGAAATCTAGGAAGGAGGAGACACTGATAGCAGATTTGAAAGAAACTTTTGACAATCTCCGGGTCTATAAAATGATGCTTAATCCGGAGAAGTGCGTTTTTGGTGTTCCGGTAGGCAAGCTCCTGGGGTTCTTGGTATCAAACAGAGGAATCAAAGCTAATCAGGAGAAGATCAAGGCGATTACATCCCTGGCTAAACCGGCGTGCATCAACAATGTCCAACGCGTGGCGGACCGTATTGCAGCACTCAGCCGGTTTATCAGCCGTTTGGGGGAGAAGGCTATCCCGCTTTATCAGATGATGAAAAAGACAGACCGCTTCGTCTGGAGTGATGCTGGTGATGCTGCGTTTGAGGACCTGAAGAGGCAATTGGCAGAGCCGCCGGTCCTTGCTGCCCCAGTTGACAATGAGCCGCTATTGTTATACGTGGCTGCTAATGCCCGTGCAGTAAGCGTTGCCATTGTGGTAGAGCGCAAGGAGGCAGGCAAAGAATATCCGGTTCAGCGGCCGGTTTACTACATCAGTGAGGTGCTCATCGAGTCAAAGCAGAGATATCCGCATTGGCAATAACTAGTGTATGGAGTCTTCATGGCAACCGGAAGCTGAAGCACTATTTTCAGGGCCACCCAATCACCATTGTCAGTTCAGCTCCGTTAGGGGATATAATGCAGAACAGAGAAGCTACGGGGCGGGTTGCAAAGTGGGCTATTGAACTTAGCCCGCACGGATTAAAGTATGTGCCCCGTACTGCGATAAAGTCCCAAGCACTAGTGGATTTCATCAACAATTGGACAGAGTTGCAAGCACCTGAGGAGAAGCCGGATCACACATATTGGACTATTCACTTTGACGGTTCAAGGCAATTGGTGGGCTCGGGGGCTGGAGTCGTGTTAACTTCCCCACGAGGTGATAAATTATGTTATGTCCTCCGTTTAATGTTCCTTGCACTAACAATGCTGCTGAGTATGAGGCTCTCCTCCATGGTCTGCGGATGTCCAAGGAGATGAACTTAAGCCGGGTTAAGTGCTTTGGTGATTCAGACCTGGTGGCACAACAAGTATCTGGCAAGTGGGACTCCAAGGATCCGCTCATGGCAGCGTATCGACGAGAGGTAGACGCCGTCGCTGGACACTTCAAGGGTTATCAGTTAGATCATATAGACCGGCGAAAGAACGAAGCGGCCGACTCGTTAAGCCGGCTGGACTCCCAGCGCAAACCGGTTCCACCTAATACCTTCTTGAATGAGTTGCATAATCCGTCGGTGCAGTTACCTTTAGAAGAGGATTTGGTTGTTCCTGATCCGGAGGCACAGTTGGTCGCCACACTTCATGTTATTCCGGATTGGACGCTTCCTTACCTAGCATATATTAACCGAGGTGAGTTGCCAGAGGATGAAGTCTTGGCCCGGCAGATAATCCGGCAGTCTAAGTCCATGACTATTGTCAATGGAGAACTTCATCATCGTAGCGTCTCTGGGGCGTTTCAACAGTGTGTGTCACCAGAGGAGGGCTGTGACATTCTTCGAGAGATTCATGAAGGAGATTGTGGTCATCACGCCGGTTCAAAATCTTTGGTGGCTAAAACTTTTCGTCATGGGTTCTACTGGTTGACGGCTCATGCCGACGCAGAGGACTTGGTCAGAAAATGTGACGCCTGCCAGAAATTTTCACGGCATGCTCATATACCGGTGCAGGTGTTGAGGATGATTCCAATTACTTGGCCATTTGCAACTTGGGGGCTTGATATGGTTGGGCCCTTCAAGAGATCCCAAGATAAAAAGACCCACCTTTTGGTGGCGGTGGACAAGTTTACCAAATTGGTTGAAGCGGAGCCTGTCAGTAAGTGTGATGCAGCAACGGCGGTTCAATTCATCAGAAAGGTGATTTTCCGGTTTGGCTTTCCACACAGCATTATAACTGATAATGGCACCAATCTATCCAAGGGGACTATGGAGGAATTCTGTCAACGAGAGCACATCCGTCTCGATGTATCATCAGTAGCTCACCCTCAGTCTAATGGCCAAGCTGAAAGTGCCAATCAAGAGATCTTGAGAGGCATCAAGCCCCGGCTTATGGTTCCTTTGCAGAGAACACCGGGTTGTTGGGTGGAGGAATTACCTTCCGTGCTATGGGGCATCAATACTACACCTAATAGGTCTACAAGGTACACGCCTTTCTTCATGGTATATGGAGCTGAAGCGGTCCTCCCTAGTGATATCCGTCATGACTCGCCACGGGTGGCGGCTTATGTTGAAGCGGATAATGAAAAAGCAAGGCAAGATGCGTTAGACCGGCTAGATGAGGAACGGGACATGGCGGCAGCTCGATCGGCGATTTCTCAGCAAGACCTGTAGTGGTACCAAAGTGGCCGGGTTAAAACCAGGACGTTTCAAGAAGGAGATCTGGTGCTCCAGCTCATTCAAGACCAGACATACATGCACAAGCTATCCCCACCTTGTGAAGGACCCTTTGTGGTCAGCAAGAACCTTCACAATGGATCATACTACCTCGTCGACGTTCGAGAACATAAGGACTCACGTACGGCGGAGGAGGAGACCAAGCGGCCGTGGAATATCGCTCTTCTTCGACCTTACTATACTTGAGCCATAGGATCCGCTTTATGTACATATCTTTACAATGTATATATTATGATCAATATAATAAACTGGCGCCCCCGGTAAACTGGGGTATCAGCCATCTTTTTCATGAGTATCACATGGGGGCTTCTGTATGCAAGGGAGTTCCTATGGCCTCTTAAACCGGCGCCCTCGATAAATCAGGGTATCAGCCGTCTTTTTTGTTCATAAGAGTATCACATGGGGGCTTCCGTGGGCAAGGGAGTTCCTATGTCCTCTTAAACCGGCGGACACGTCAAGACCATCATAAGAGCACTGCTCTGGCTGCTACAGCAATTTCCACATGATGATGAGGGGCAAAAGAGAGGTTGATGCTTATCACAACTCAAACATAGGCCCCGACGAGCCATGCTCAAATGCTACCTGGGGGCTCTTGATGCAAGACATCAACAGTTGAAGACCATTGTAGTAACACGGCTTCGAAGCTTGGTGTATACACCTAAAACCCCGGATTAACCTGCCTGCATCAAGTAAGTCACGCCGCCCAGGTAAACCTAGTACGACCTGTCGAACGTACACACAAGTCAATCCTTATGGACCCTGAACTTGGTAATGTTAAATTGACGATCATCAAGTTATTACACAAGTCTAATCTTTATGGGATTTTGAACTTGGTAGCATTTGACATTGATGATTTGGTTAAGGATTGTGGACCATCTTAACAGGCTTTGCTAAAATGGTTAATGACAGTAGCTTGGCAGCTCATAAAAAGCCTCAAATTTGGAGCCTGGCAGCTCGTAAAAAGCCTCGACTGCTTGGTCTTATTTTCCCAAAAACTTTATTTTCTATTTTTTACGATTTCTCAAATCTTTATTTTCAAGGTCATTGGTTTATCAACCAAGTCCATTGATTCAAGGAGTGGATGGCTACAAAGTTGCCACTACATTTGTGTTTACAGAGTTATAGTCTGGGTTATAAACACCAGCACTAAATTACATCTAAACCGGAGTTCTTTGTAACCCGGTTCGACCTTCATGACGAGCCGACAAATAATCAAGGGAATCATCAGCACTTACACATTCGATCGTTTCTGCCGGATTAAGGTTTATTAAGATACACTTAATCACAGGTATGATACATGCTTATATTTTATACACAGTTCAGGTTATTAACTTAGATCATGTGTTTGGGCAATATGACCTGTCTGGTGGTAAACCGCCAGGACACTTTGAACTTTTTTTGTGCAGAAACAGGTAGAATAAACCGGCAAAGCATTGAAAGCAGGATGTATTTCAGAAGTTGCCAATCAAAGCAATATCACAAAAGATAGTGTGGGACAAATACAGTATCTCAACTATTCTATTACAAGGCACTGAAAGGCCCAAAAGAATATCAGCTTTCTCATAAGTGCGCAAGGCATAAAGATAAACCGGAGCTGGTTCACGATTCCGCATCGGCCCGTCGTGACGATTGAGGGTCAGCCTGCTCCGGGTCTTCGGTGACTTCTTCTAGCTGTTGGAAATGAGTGGTGCTCCAGTCAATCTTGGCAAGGGCTCGGAAATAAACTTCGTCATTTATAAGTTCTGACGGATCAATGTCAGGAGCGAAGGTGTGCTTACGGACGGGTGGAATAAGATTCTCAATATCATAGGACGGACGTTCCACCCGTACGTTCTCCAGATCATAACCCGGATGGTATCTTAATAAGTCCGCTTCATCAGCAAGTTTACTGGGAAGAGGCTGCATATCCTTGGTTAAGGCACGAAGATCATCATTGGAGAAAGCTGACCCGTCCTCCTTCATACTTGGATAGCCATTCATTGCCTCAGCCGGATCAAAATCAGGAACCCAGGCCTTGGCTCGGGTTAAAGCCATCAGAGACCCAGCTCTTGCAGATGACTTCTTCACTTCGACAAGACGGGCAGGCAAAATTAACAGTTTCTCCAAAGTACCTTGGATGGTGGTTGGAGCAGGTTTGTTGTGGGAGATAGCGGTAATGTCCCTTTGAGCGCTGGAATAAAGTTGCTCCACCAAAGTGTATGCAGCTTTCAGTTTCTTCCGCACATCATCGCCAAGATGAGTAATGTGCCTCCCTGCGTAAGTAATATGAGTTAAACCTGAACAGTGCGGATTGCAAGGATAAACTTTTGTCAAGAGGATTTACCAAAGATGGCGGATGTCATATCATTTGTTTGCTGCCTCAACCCGGACAGCTCTTCTGCCACCGGGTTAAGAGCAGCCTCAGCATCAATGGCTCTTTTCTCCAAAGCAGCCATTTCAACTTCCCAAGCTAACCGCTGCGCTTCAAAATCATTTTTGAGCTTCTCCATGTTAGTTAAGGCAAGAGTAAGCTCATCCTTGACTTTAACAGAAGCAGTCTATTGGAATTTTAAGTTATCTCGGAGCTCAGTTATTTCAGAAGCCCTCCGGTTCAAGTTAGTCTGCCAAGAGTGAAAGCATATCAGATATTCATAGAGAAATTTAATCAAAGTCCGAAGCACATAACCAGTTATGCACTTGACACTTGGGGGCTAATGTACATTTGCAGTAAAAGCAGGCAATTTTTTCAAATATGTCCCAAGCACATAACAAGTTATATACTTGGCACTTGGGGGCTAATGTGACATTATTCTAAGCATAGGAAAAGTCCCGGTTTACCCTCAATAAAGTAAACCGGCCCTTGAGGGATATACGTGCAAGTCACAGTTCTATATTTGATCTACCGAAGTCCCGGTTCACCCTAAAAGGCTAAACCGGCACTTGGGGGCTACAATGGACTAAAGGTACAACTACAAGGCACAAGCAGAAATGAAAGACAAAGGAAAAGAAGTTACCTCATAGCGTTCCTTCATTAAATTTACCAAACCGGCCTCATGGTCACGGCTGGTGTATAGCCCGTTTAAATACCCGGAATGAAGCTCCTGAGCACTGAGCTGAGCATAGCTGGATAAATCAGTGTTCCACTTGCCCTTGTACTTATGGAGGAACTCTTCCTTAGCAGAGTGTTTGGCCAAACCAACAGGCTCTCCTGGGGTGGTAAAACCGGTCCCAGTAACCTCAACATCATCATTTGAAGCAACAGTTGGCTTGGAAGGATGACAGCAGTGGGAGTGACTTGAGTAGGACTAGCAGGAGCCGGACTAGCCCGAGCAGGGCTAACCCGGGCAGGGCTGGCCGGTTCAGCAGTATGATCCATGGGGTCATTCTCCTGAGCAGCAAGATCTTCTTGATCCATAGGAGGAGGATCATCATGTGGAAGCTCAACATTGTCCTCCAAGGGATTGGCAAGTTCAGGATCTTCTGCCAGTTCAGAAGTAGTGTTGTCGACCGCCGGTTTATTCATTTTGGCATTTTTACTAGGCTTAAGCATACTGTGACAAGTTAGGAGACAATGAAAATCAGAATGTAAAGAAGAAAAGTTAACCCGGACGGAGTGAAAACCAGCTTACCCGTGAAGAGTCTTGAGGACGGGAACTTGTGTGGTTGTCGACTCGCCAGAGGATGACAGAGGAGTTTCCTGATAATTCGGGTCAGACGGGTTAAGAGGTTGGCGAATAAGACCCGCTTTGGGATGAAGAGCAGTTGGAGTAAGGAAAACCTCAGAACGGCGCCTTCGAACCGGAGTGTGAGTTAGTCCAGTGGATTCAACCACATGGCCACTATGGCGAGTGGTGCGGCGAGCTTCATGGTGCTGTTTCTTCAAAAGAAAGTTTGGATCCAGTTGAGCATAAGGATGAGAAAACTAAAATTTCCGGACGACCCGACGAATTTTTGGTGGCGGTGGTTCTGAGTCGGAGGAAAGAGAGATTACCTCAACATCGCCCGCTTTAGTGCCTTCAGCCAGACCCTGGGAACAGTCATTGTTAATAAAAATGCAGGTAAAAGAAAGACTAAAAAGTCATAAGAACAAGGTGGTACCTCAGAGGCCGGATCATCTTCCTCCGCATTGGATCCGGATGCGGCAGTGGGTTTCTTCTTGTGCTTCTTCACAGCTAGGGTCGTTTTGCGAGATGGCTTCGCCAGTTTGTCCTGGGTTTTCCTCTTCCAGAAAGGGTCATTAGCCTGTTTAAAGGAATAAATGCACATTAAGCCAAGCAATATGGATGGATTAAAACAAAGTAAAGGGACAGAAGAATCTCTTACCGACGGAGGTTTATTAGTCACGCAGAAGGGTGCCAATCCGGTCTGACTGCACTCTTCTAGAGGTATATTCAGCAATTTCTTGACAGATTCATTAACCTCAATTTCTGATAGCACCAGATCTGTGTGGTGCAACGGGTCCTTGGGTTCCCAGTATACTCACACATTAAACCGGAACGCCGACTTAGCGGGAGAATACTCCAAGAAAGCCAGCAGCGGACGAAATCAACTCCGGTCAATCCGTTGGCTACAAAGGCCCTGAGCTTTGAAAGCTGAGGGGCGTATTGAGCTCGTTCCTGGGCACTCAAGCGCTGTGGAAAGGGATGATCTTCTGGAAGACGATGGGGGCGATAACCCGGCACTGGATTTTCACCTTCCGGTGAAGTGTCTACACAGTAGAACCAAGTTTGATTCCAGTCCTTGGGATGGCTGTGGAGAGTGGCGTGAGGGAAGCTAACATCCTTCCTCTTCTGCATAGTCATTCCGCCCAGCTTAGTATTTCGGCCATCGTGGAATTCAGTCCGACGGTTTAAATGGAAGAAGTCCCGGAATATCTCTACTGTTGGCTTCTCTTGCAGATATGCTTCAGAGAAGACTTGGAAATTGCAAACGTTGGATACAGAATTGGGGCCGATATCTTGTGGGTGAAGCTGAAAGTTTGCCAGTACATCATGGAAAAACTTTGACCCAGGAGGGTTGAATCCCCGGGCCAAGTGATCAAAGAAGACAACAATTTCTCCTTCCTTGGGCTTTGGAGGACATTCTTTTCCAGGAGCCCTCTAGTGAAGGACATCCTTTGGACCTAAAGCGCCAATTGAGGCCATCTTTTCTAAATCGTCCTCGATGATCCGGGATGGGACCCAGTTGCAAGCAAAAAACTGCTTGGCCGCGAAAGTCATCTTTTCAAAAGGGAAGGCTGAAAATACAATAAAGATCCAGTTTGGTCATCTAAGCAGAGTTAAACCGGCACGCTATACGAAGGTATCAGTCTAAATGGCGGTTTAAGCAGGGGCCTAATGGTATCTACCGAATTAAACATCCGGAACATCTATAAGTATGACGTCTACCGGATTATGAAGTTTGAAAGGAAAAGTTAAACCGCCAAACACAGGCAGGTAAGGCGCAGATCTAAAGTGTGGGGAAACAATTTTCACACAAGCAGCAGTAAGATATGGATCTACAGCATATGGAAAATTCAAAGTTAATTCAAAGTATATTCAGCGAAAACAGTGAAGGTCTTTAGCAGATTCAGCCCAGACTAATCATATTGGAAAGGACATATTACAATGACGGAGCGGAGTCATGCTAACGGTAGTTGACCTAAAAGTTTGAAGATCTACGGCTAAACACTATCTATGGCGAAGAACCGCGAAGAACAGTGATTCATCTATGAACGCGCAGGAAACCCTAGAACTGGATCTACGGGAAGGAAATAAGTGAACGTACCTGAGGCAATGGAAGCGGAAAGGCACTGGCGAATTTCTGGACGCGTTCAGGTTGATGCAGCGGCCGGGCTCGACGGAGGCGCGGACGGCGGCGGAGCTCGAGCGTTAGAGGACAGAGGATGAAGAAGCAAGGAGGGAAAAGAGATGCCCCTCGGCCCTATTTATAAGCCGAAGGGATAAAACGGCAGGCACGGGAATCGAGGAGCCCAAAAAGCGGATATGGACGATGATGTCGCCTCGATCTTTGGAGCTTTAATGAGTAAAGGTAAAAAACAGGTACAAGTATTAAATGCGCAAGATGGCGTCATGACGGTTTAAAGTGATTTGAGGAGATGACGTCATGCCGGTTTACAAAGCATTCTGAAGCAGCAGAAAGGAAGATCTGTACAAGACTTTGAAGATTGACATGAACATGTTCAAATCAATCTGGGGTCTAATGTCAGGGATATTACTACCAGATATAAACCGCCCAGGAGGGGCCGGTTTACGTTATCAATATTATCTTATCAAAGGCCCAGCAGAGCATGAAGTAGGAGACTTCAGCCTAAGAGGTCTAGAGTCCAAGTGTTATGGCCCATGATTCGTAAACCGTCATACTATGTACTTGGGATGTAAGATAGAAAGAGCAGAGACCGAGGCGGACACGTTTATGAGCCGGCCTCGGGACTCCGTAAACCAGACCGGGCGTCACCTCTTATATAAAGGGGCGACCCGGTGACGGTTCAAGACAGAGAACAACAGATCGAGACACAGGCAAAGCGGATTCGCTCCCTGGTCATCGAACCCCTAGCAATACACACCAAACTAGACGTAGGCTTTTACCTTCATCGAAGGGGCCAAACTAGAATAAAATCCATGTGTCCTTGTCCGCTTTAACCCCTTTAAGCTAACCTGTAGCGATGGCCTCACAACTAAGTCATTTTGCTAGGATATCTGTCGTGACAAAACCACGACACCTGGCGTGGCGGGTGATAGCGGACGATGCGAGAGAGAGCCTCCATTAGTGCCAGATCATGTCGCCCCTGGTGTCGAAGAAGAAAATGTTGATGATGACATGGAGGAGGATGATGATGACCCAGCCAAGTATTTCAATACCGCCTATGATGATGGAAGATTGATGGCTCGGGACGATGAAGACTCAGGCAATGAGCATGGAGATGATGACTTGATGCTGCCTTATTTGCCGGAGCCAAAACGTCCTAAGGCGGAATGCAAAAAGTCTCTCTTCAAGCGATCCTCGCAGGAGACGCCTCCAGATGCCGCCTCTATCCAGCAATCCCCCGAGGCCCGTCCAATGATTAGCTCGACAACACTGGGGGTGGTGGTTATGGAAGGTATGGTGGGCTCACTACCGCCACCCACAAAGAAGCAAAGGAGGAGACCGGACAGGAAAGGCCCTAAAGGCGCCAGAGCTGCTTCAAGCAGCCAGCCGCCTCTGAAGCCCCGGGTGGTAGACAGAATACCTGTCGAAGGTAAGAATCGTTTCCGGCGAGCTGATCCTACCTGCCAAAGTGCTAGAGCACATACTGAACAATGATCTAAGGAGACTCCATGAAGATGTGCTGGCCGGAGAGAAAAGCTTTCTAATCACGGAAAAACCAGGATACCCGCTTTACGCGGCTCAGGTGCCGGGTGGGAGGTTGTACGTCGACACCTGGCCCGCGAATCAGTTCATCCTCGATTTGACTACATCTATGACATGTTCCACATGACCAAGCTGGATTTCCAGTTCATACGCATGTATGCGCTGTATCTCAACTACTTCATCAGGATTGAGAACATACAATATATATGCGTCGCAGACCCGTTCTATATGCACGAGAGCTTCTTGGCAGTTTTGCAAAGAGCACCGTCACTATGAGAGAAAGTACCTAGGTGAATTTATGATCGCTATTAAGGACAAGCAAGTGATTCTCCTGCCTTATCATCCCACGTAAGTCATCCGCGCATATCCTTTCGTAAGTGTTAATCATTCCTTTGCAAGCACGGAGGCTAATTGAGGTGTACTTAATTTGCGCAGCGGGGGCGGCGCCGTGCTCATCGTTCTTTACCCGGAATACTCCCATGCTATGTACTTGGAGTCATCGAAGAACATCAATAAAAAGGATTACACGCACGTAAAGAGTGTTCTCGATAGTGCCCTGTTTACCTTCAACCTGTCTGGTGGATATATCAAGGTGAAAAGGCACAGGAAGAACAGGCTGGTTTCCCACCATAAGACTGACTTTTGCTGCATCCAGCAACCGCACACTAGTCAGGCTGATGGATTCTACCTCATGCATCACCTACTCAAGTACAGAAGGGATAATCAACGCCTTCGCATGTCACCTACTACCGAAGATGCCGAGATTGTCAACTAGGCCACAAGCATAGGAAAGACACCGGATCATCGAATCTGAGCTGAGTTTTAACATGTACAGTGTGAACTTGCCCAAGTGATGATGAAGTAGGTCCTGGAACCAATAGGGATGTTCTACCATGGGCTAACAATGACGCGGGATGATGTCTGAGCACTGCTACTCGCTCATTGTCTGGACCTTAAGCCTTTCACGAAGCTCGGGTGCTTCCTCCCTGACTATGAAGATTGGACCGCCGACATGGAGGACTGATCGCTCTAGTTAATTAGTTTGGGTATGAGGAACTTCATCATTTATGCTTACTATAAGTTGCTTGTATTTTGATAATTATGCCTCTTTCTTTTCTTAAGTACATTATGTTGCATATTATCCTTCAATTGATCAACTGTCGATTGATACGTCTCCAACGTATCTATAATTTTTGACTGTTCCATGCTGTTATATTATCATTTTGGATATTTTATAATCATTTTATAGTCATTTTATATAATTTTTTGGTAGTAACCTATTGACATAGTGCCAAGTGCCAGTTAATATTTTCTGCATGTCTTTTACATCGCAAGAAATCAATATCAAATGGAGTCCAAACACCGCGAAACTTTTTGGAGATTTTTTATGGGCCAGAAGACACCCAGTGGGCCAGAGCTGCAACTGGGGGGTGCCCCGAGGGGGACACAACCCACCAGGGCACGCCAGTCCCCCCTGGCGCGCCCAGGTGGGTTGTTGTGATGTCCAAGATGCGACTATATCTCCTACGTGTCGAGGCACGACTGAGAGGCATATCACATTTTGGTATGATCGCAAGATGGTCATGTTCACACATTCCCATGTACAAGAACAAAGGGGAAAATACATAGTTGGCTTACAATCGCCACTTCACACAATGTATAAATAAGTCATACATTCATCCAAGTACAATCATGGTCTGGTTACGGACAAATCTAAATGTAAAGAAGATAACCACCCACTATGCCCGATCGGCCCTAGTAGGAACCACTATTGATCATCGAGATAAGTCACGTACATTCGCCCACATTCCTCATCGGACTCCCACTTGAGTTCCTGGCCATCACCTGATTCGTACTCGGTTGTACCTGCACCTGTGTTGGTAGTAAACTGTGAGTCATGAGAACTCAGCAATCCCATTCCCGGGTAACAAAACTATCAAAGCCTTTGGGTAAGGAGAAAGTGTATAAGTGGGCTAGTGCAAGCGCTAAGCGTAGATGAGGTGGCTAGCTTACATATCATCAGAGCGAGAAGAGAAGTGAAAGCCATTGGTTGTGAACTAATTCATGATCACTAGATGATCCTGTCTACCTACGAGTCATCCATAACTCACCCGTGTTCTCTTCCCGAACTCCCTCGAAAAGAGACCATCACGACTACTCACACGGTAGTGTATTAAGTTTGAGTTTTGTGTCAATTTATCTACAACCGGATATTAACAAATTCCAGTCCACCACATAACCGCGGGAACCGCTTTCGAAAGATCATAACCCTGCAGGGGTGTCCCAACTTAGCCGATCACAAGCTCTCACGATCAATAGAGCTAAAAACCCCTTATCTTAGGGACTACCCATTTAGACTCAGAATCCCGGTGTACAAGATATTTCGACAATGGTAAAACAAGTCCAGTAAGACCTCCCGACGTGCCGACACCCTGATAGGAGCCGCACGTATCTCGTCTCAGGCCACGACGGATGAGCTATGGTTATAGCAACCAAAATACCCCAAGTTGCCAAGGGGCGGTGCCGCAAGCTGCTCTAGGTTGGACCAACACTCGTGAGGAGCACTGGCCCGAGTTGTTGATTAAGAATCCACGGCGTAGCTAGTCCCTATGCAAAATTTTAGTTGTTATTAGGCAAATGGTAAAACCAAGGTTGGGACTTGCTGGAGGAGTTTTATTCAAAGCGAACTATCAAGGGGGGGCATAAACCCCAACCGCGTTAGGAACGCGAAATCAAGGAACATAACACCGGTTTACCGGTTCCTAAGGCGGCATGAGTGGAACAAAACACCAAGCAAAAGGCCAAGCCTTCCACCCATTTCCAAGTATATAGGTGCATTAATGTAAATAATATATATTGTGTTATTCCCAAAACCCAATCCACATGGAGCAAACTTCATCTTCACCTACAACTTGCAACGCTATAAGAGGGGGCTTGAGCAAAAGTGTAACTTAGCCAAACAATAGTTTGCTAGGTAGGTAGTTAAAGGAATCATGGCAAGGTGGGGGCTAACATGCAAAAGGATAGGTTTCGCAACAAAGCAATAGAGCGAGGCATCTAGCATAGCAACAATAGGGGTGATAGCAAGGAATGGTCATCTTGCCTGGTAAGTCTTCGGTGTCATCGGGACCTTGCTCTTCGTAATCGTACTCAGCGGCTGTCTCGACCTCGGACTCGAACAAGTCTCCCGGTGCTACCCAAACATAAACAAGCATCCAAATAAACACACTTGACAAGTACACATGCTATGCAAGAGAGATGCAAGTATGATGCTAGGGAGCTACCGGTATGAAAGGAGATGAAGCCGGAAGGACATGTGAAGGCATGATGGATGTGGGTAAGATCTTGGCAAACCAAGCATGCCACTGGATATATTGAAACATTTCGGTCGAAATCGATTTAAAGATCATCGGAATCGGATGCATGGTTTGCAAATGACAAGCAAAACAAGATGCAATGAAAAACTTATGTTAACATCAACATGGCAACTTTGGAGCGAGGTCTAATTATGCTACATCACCCAAACAGGCTGAAAAAAGGCATGGATGTTAAGTAGACATGATTCTCAACATAAATACACTCAGAGCACACCCAAAAACTTACTAGAACACAATTAAACTAGCATGGCAAGAATTAATAAGTTAACAGGTTTTCACACTTTGTGAAAATTACTGGACATGCAACCAGGAACAATATGTTGCTGCCTTTGGAGGTACATAACAGCAAGCAAAACAATTATAACAAGCATGCAAATCACATGAGCATGAAGAAGACAAAGTATACTTCCAATTCATCCAAAGAAACAATTCATTCCATGCAAGGGTTTATTAACATGAGCTTTGCCAAATTGAATATTATGTTAACAGGCTGACAGTTAAGATTTCAAGCATTTTGAGAGCAAGATACCAACAAGCTACATCAGGGCATATATGCAAACAAAGGCATGGATTGATAGAAAATTTCAGGGACATCAAGACATGCTCACTGGTTATTCCCAAATATGCATGAAAAAGATTGCAGCATCAAGTTTACACGGCAACATGTTATAACAGATTCCAGACTTAGCAGTTTCTCACTAAGTGTAAAATCAGCAACAATGACATGGCATGTTTACAAGCTTGTTCAAGTCACCACAAGGCATATCATGAAGAACCAATTACACCACTTCAAAGATAACATGATTATGCTCCTAAAACATGTTGACATGAGGGTCAAAGGAAAAACATACAAAATGCTACGAAAAAGGCAAATCAGCAAGTTGTAACAATTTCAGCATCTTAACAGCAACAGGCAGTTTTGTAACAGGGTTAATCATGGTATAATGAAACCTAACATGTATGCAAATGCATCCATCATGAGGATCATCACAAGATAAACATGTTGACATATCATACACTCCATTTGGACCAACATGCACAAAGATATGACCTCACAAACAAGCTATCGTGCTGTTGATAGACAACTTAAGCTGAAAAGTAACAGCAACAATACTTTGTCAACGAATATTATGAAATCAAGGTGAACCCTAACATGCATGCAAATGCTATCAACATGTAGAGCACTCTGAGACGAACAAATCCATATATCATACACGCAAATCGGAGCTACGTGCACGGAGATATGACATGGCAAAGAGGGCATCATGATATTGGGATTCAAGGACTAAGTAGATTTTCACCTCACGAAATCGGGACGGAGAGGAACTGGGACACGGAGATCCGGGCGGACGGCGAGGTGTTTGGTTTGAGGACTTGGTGGATCTGATCCCGCTTGGATCAGATCTGGCTGAGGTCGATGGCGGACCCAACGACGGTCGGCGGCGGGGTCAGAGGCGGAGCTCGCGGATGAGGCGGCCAACTGTGGCGCCGCGATGTGAACATGTGGCGGCCGGCAGCGGGGATGCCTCTGGCGCGGTTGGCATCGGCAAGATTAAGTGGCAGGGTCGGCGGAGCCGTGTCGGCGGCGGCGGCGGAGGTCGTGACGGCCATGGGCGAGGCGACCGCGGGGGCGGAGAGGCGCGGAGGCGCGGGCGGCGGAGTGGCGGCATCGGCGAACGGGTGGCGGGGTATGCGTGGGGGCGCGGGAGGTGGAGCCGGAGTGGGGCAGCGACGGATTGGCTCGGCGGGCCTGAATCGGGTCCACGGGCCGCGGCGGCGGGGAGGAAGAGGAGGCACACAGGTGGCAGCGCGCGATTGGGTGCTGGTGGCTGCTGGATGTGTCCGGCCGTCGGCCGACGTGTCCGTCGCGGTGGGAGGAGCTTAGGCTAGGGTTTTTGCCCGAAAATGGATGTGGGGGATGTTTTCATAGGTAGAGGGAGCTATGAGAGGGATATTGAGGTGCGGTTTTCGCCCACGCGATCGTGATCCAACGGCGAAGAGCATGAGGGGGTTTTGGATGGACTTGTGGGCTGGTGAGAAGGGGTGCTGGGCTAAAAGAGAAAAGGCTTCCGCCGGTTAACGCGGTTAACCGTTGGGGCATCAAATGACCTCCAAATGGAACAAAATTTGACAGGCGGTCTACCGGTGATATAACAAGACCACTTGACAACTCTCGGCTCATTCCGAGGATATTTTTATCCCGCTCAGAAAACAAGACTTGAGAGGTGCGACGGGCGCCGTGTGAGAGAGTCGGAATCCGAAACGGACAACGGAGAGGACGGAGACGATGCAACTACACACGGATGCAAGTGAGACTATGCCAATGCAATGCAAATGATGAAAATGACATGGTGATATGCAACACACGCTCAAAGTAAAACACAAAAGACCTGAAAATGATGGAGCCTAAAATGGAATTGATTAAGTCAACGATGAATATATTTCCATATTGGGAATTGTTACATCTGGGGCGTTACAAACTCTCCTCCACTATGAAAAGATCTCGTCCCGAGATCTAGGACTGGAAGAACTCCGGATATTCGGAACGGAGGTGATCCTCGCGTTCCCTTGTAGCTTCTCGATTGATATGGTGTGACCACTTCACTTTTAGGAACTTGATTGATTTGTTGCGAGTCTTTCACTTGGTCTCTTCAAGGTTAGCAATGGGGTGCTCATGATAAGACAAGTCGGCTTGAAGATCAATTTCTTCGAAGGCGATGGTGCGCTCGGGCATCTTAAAGCACTTGCGGAGTTGTGACACATGGAACACGTCGTGCATGTTGGAGAAGTTTGGAGGAAGCTCGAGTTGGTAGGTGAGGTCTCCTATTTTTCCAACAATCTTGAAAGGCCCCACGTATCTTGGAGCTAGCTTACCCTTGATACCGAACCTCTGACTGCCCTTCATAGGAGAAACACGGAGATATAAATGGTCTCCATTGTCGAAAGCCAAGTCACGATGCTTGCTGTCATAGAAGCTCTTTTGGCACGATTGCGGGGCCTTGAGATTCTCACGTATGACTTTGCACATTTCTTCGGCCTCAGAGATCAAATCATTTCCAAGGAGTTGACGTTCACCAGTCTCAGACCATTTGAGATGGGTACGACACTTTCTGCCATATAGAATTTCAAATGGTGCTTTGCGTGAACTTGCTTGGACTTATTGTACGAGAACTCGGCAAATGGAAGACAATCTTCCCATTTCATACCGAAGGAGATTACACATGCCCTGAGCATATCTTCGAGAATCTGATTCACTCTTTCGACTTGACCACTTGTCTGACGATGGAAAGCTGTGCTGAAGAGAATCTTGGTACCCATAGCTGACTGGAAAGAATCCCAGAGTTTGGAAGTGAACAAGCTTCCACGATTTGAGGAGATTACTTGAGGGATACCATGCAAAGAGACAATTCTGGAGGTGTACAGCTCTGCCAGTTGGCTGCGTTGATGGATTCCTTGACTGGAAGAAAATGAGCCACTTTAATGAGCTTATCAATAACCACAAAGATAGCGTCGTTCCCTCGCTTGGACTTGGGGAAGCCGGTGACGAAATCCATCTCAATGTGATCAAATTTCCACTAGGGAATAGGCAAAGGTTTGAGAAGTCCAGCTGGACATTGATGCTCTGGTTTGACTCTACGACAGACATCACACTCGTTGATGAATTGAGCAATTTCTCTTTTCATGCAAGTCCACCAATAGGATTGCTTGAGGTCATGTTACATCTTGGAACTGCCTGGATGTATCGAGAGAAGGGAATTATGAGCCTCGTTCATTATGGCCTTCGGTAGGTCACCTTTTGGAACCACAATCCGGTCCTCAAAGAATAAGGTGTCCTTGTCATCAATGCGGTAGCACTTGTACTTTGGAGTACCTTTGGCAATACCGTGCTTCACTTTTTTCACCATAGCATTAAGAAGTTGAGCTTCACTGATTTGATCTTCCAAGGTAGGAGCGACTTGGCGGTTGGCAAGAAATCCTTGCAGAATAACTTGAAGGTTGAGTTTCCAGAAATCTTCACAAAGATCCGGTTGGAACGGTTTGAGGATGAGACTATTGCAATAAGCATTTCTGCTCAAGGCGTCTGCAATCACGTTGGCCTTGCCAGGAGTGTACTCAATGCTTGGGTTGTACTCTTGAATCATTTCAACCGAACGAGTCTCACGGAGGTTGAGATTTGGTTATGTGAAGATATACTTCAAGCTCTTGTAATCGGTGAAGATGTCAGCCTGTCTGCCCAACAAGAGGTGTGTCCACGTGATCAAGGCGTGGACGACTGCCGCCAACTCAAGATCATGAGTCTGGTAGTTCTTCTCATTTGGCTTGAGCTGCCGAGAAGTGTAGGCAACAATCTTCTTCTCTTGCATAAGGACACCACCCAGACCTTGCAAAGAGGCATCGCAAAACACTTGGTATGGTTTGGATTCATCCAGAGGAGTTAGAGCTGGAGCTGAGACAAGCTTCTCTTTGAGTGTATTGAATGCCACATCACACTCAGGAGTCCAAGAATACTTGACATTCTTTTGCAATAGGTTGGATATAGGCTTGGCAATGTTGGAGAAGTTCTCGGCGAACCTTCTGCAATAGCTTGCAAGCCTGAGGAAGCTTCGGAGTTGCTTGACATTTTTAGGAGGTTCCCACTTAACAATAGCTTCAACCTTCTCGGGGTTAACTGAAATGCCCTTGGCAGAGATAATATGATGAAGATAGAGGACTTCATCAAGCCAGAATTCGCACTTTGAGAATTTCACATAAAAGTGGTGCTCTCTGAGCCTGTCGAGAACCAAACGGATGTGCTTGGCGTGGCATTCTTTTGTCTTGGAGAATACCAAAATATCATCGAGGTAGACGAGGACGAACTCATTGGTGTAGGGGTTGAATATGAAATGCATCATCCGAGAGAAGGTAGGAGGTGCATTTGCAAGCCCGAAGGACATGACTGTGTACTCGACTACTCGTAGGAGCCATAACTTGTCCTGAATGCGGTATTGGAAATATATTGCTCACGGATACGAATTTGATGGTAGACCATTCGAAGATCAAGCTTCGAGAAAACCTTGGCTCCTTTGAACTTCTTGAACAGTTCATTTATATTGGGTAGAGGGTACTTATTCTTAATTGTCTTCTTGTTCAATGGCCGGTAATCAACGCAAAGCCGCTCCGTGCCATCCTTCTTCTTGACAAAAAGAACACCGCAGCCCCAAGGAGAAGAACTTAGTCTGATCAAACCCAAGCGTTCTTGCTCGTCGAGTTCTTCTTCAATTCCTTTAACTCTTTAGGAGATAGCTTGTACGGACGCCGACAGACTGGCTCCGTACCAGGTTCAAGTTTAATGACGAATTCCACTAGCTGGTTGGGATCCATCCCTGGCAATTCTTCAGGAAATATGTCTTCATATTCACAAACCACCGGAATCTAGGATATGGCATTAATTTCGCCCCTGTCGCTGAGAGAGAATAGCTTGATTGTGCTATCTCGAGCTGCGAAGATAATCACGTCTTCAGAAGGATGAGTTAGATTCACCTCCTTGTTAGCACAATCGAGAAGAGCTTCGTGCTTAGAGAGCCAATCCATTCCAAGAATGAGGTCGATGTCCGAATTACCGAGAGCAATAGGAGAAGCCAGAAATTTATAATTGCCCATCTTGATACTAATGTCAGGAACTACAATATGAGAGCTCATTCTCCTTCCTGGAGAGACCACACGAAAAGGATCTTGCAAAGTTTCTGTAGGCAACTCATGCTTGGACAGGAAAGGTTTTGAGATGAAGCAATGCGATGCATCTGAATCGAATAAAACTTTTGCAGGAATAGAGTTAACTGGAAGTGTACCTATGATCACTTGAGAGCAATTTTCCGCTTGAGCTGAGTTCATCAAGTTCACTCTTGCAGACTTGGGATTATGCTTCACAATTGCATTGCTTGACGGCTTGATGGGAGGAGGAAGCGGAAGGCGCCTTTGGGTGCACTTGTTAGCATAGTGACCTTTCTGACCACACTTGTTGCACGTAACCACGGAGAGTGGCCGATGATAAGGACCGCTTGGCCTTGGCGATTGAAACTGAGACTTGTTCTGGTTGCTTGGGTTGGGTGGGTGGGAAGATCCACGACCACCTGAGTGCTTGTTCTGACTTGGAGGACGGAATACTGGAGGTGGCGGAAGCCAGAACTTCTGCTGCTCAGCAACCACTTGTGAGGAAGAAGAAGAATGGACTTCATCTCTGATTCTTTTCTTTGAAGCCTCACACTTGAGCTGAGCAGCTTCTTGCTTGAGAGCCATGTTATAGAATTGATCAAATTTGGCTGGCTCGAAGAGAGTGAGAGCAAGCTAGAGTTCATCTTTCAGACCACCACGGAATTGGTAGATCTTGCTCTTGGCATCGCGAATATATTGCTTTGCATAACGGGCCAGATTCTGGAACTTGACATTGTACTGATAGACAGACATGTTGCCTTGCTCAAGGTTGCGGAATTGCTCACGCATTCCTTAAATGACACTAGTTGGAATGTGATGAGAAAAAAAATCATGGCAGAAGTCAGTCCAAGAGATCTCACAACCCGCTCTGGAGTCTTTGTATTGCTGCCACCAATCTGCTACCTGGTCTTTCAGCTGAAAGGATGCGAACTTGACATAGTCCACTGGGTTGACATTACCTACACTCGAAGTGTTTGTTGATGTCAGTGAGCCAATCCTCGGCATCGAGCGAATCGACACAGTAGCTGAAGTACTTGGGCTGATTTGCAAGGAATTGATTCAGAGTAGCAAAGTGGGGCTGGTTGTTGAAGTTAGCTTGGCCTTGATTCCCTTGATTGTTCTGGTTGTTCTGAATAGCTTGAAAAGCTTGCATCATCTGAAGCATCATCTGAGTATTGGTCGTGGTGGCTTGCATCACAGCCCGCCATGCCTCAGGCAGAGGAGGAGGGGATGGTGGTTGTTCATCCTCAACCTCCGGGTTCTTGTTAGGAACTCTTTTGGGTGCTATCCTGGAGATGACGACAACCGTTAGAATCCCAATTGCAAGATAGATAAATTGAATCAAAGGCTAGACATGTTGTAACATAAATCTTCACAATATCAACCGAACAGAGCAATGAACGAATGAATTCCATAAGCTTAAATGACACATCAACTTGTTGAGAAGCCACGTGAAAGATTGAAGAATAAACCAACAAGGTAACAGCTGGAACAAATACATGATAGAGGTTTCGTCCAAAATTTTCGTGATGAGGCCCCTCGGGCACGACGTTACAAAGAACATTGCATCCCCGAATCAGCTTAGCCAAGGATTCATTAAGATGCACCCCCCAGTGTAAAATCGACCATGACAAATGAACTACTAGACGTTGAACCCCAACCTCATATCATGCATCCGTTGGAAGATTTCCTCCGAGCTACTTGAATTCCCATCTATTAAATCTCGAAAAAATTTGGTTATGCAATCTGGTGTTGGGGATACAGGGGAAGCACCGTATAACACACAACTAACAAGTCCTACATCCAACTGTATCCATCCGTCAACACATAACCACGCACCTTCGGGAACCGTTTACCTTAGACCTTCGAAAAGCATCCGCTATACTAGCTGTGCCAGTACTCCCGAACTATCCCCCCCCCCCGAGTACTAGGTGACGTTGGGGTTATCTCACCACCAGACATGCATAGAAGCATTTTCGATGTCGGCCACCTCTGGTATTCCAGAACTGCAACGATACAATTGTGACGACAACACATCGGAGCTCAACTCCCAGGACACTGCCACAACCCCTAAATCACAGGAAGCACCAAGAACAATGTTCTCAGCACAAAGGTATCAGAACGATCCCAACAATACCCGCGTGATCCTAAAAAAATAGTGGAAAAGAGGGTAGGCAATCAAAACTTCTACGTCAGGAGTCCTCACCAGAGAGACGAAGGGGATAGGGAGAAAAAGAATTCCTACTCTCCGATATATATAATCCTAAGACTCAGAACATTTTTTAAATTCTAGACTCAACATCGGTAGCGGTTCGATCAAGCAGGGGCTCCTAGGTCGGGGAAGGCTCTGATACCAACTTGTAACACCCAAGATGCGACTATATCTCCTACGTGTCGAGGCACGACTTAGAGGTATAATCGCATTTTGGTATGATCGCAACATGGTCATCTTCACACATTCCCATGTACAAGAACAAAGGAAAAAAATACATAGTTGGCTTACAATCGCCACTTCACACAATGCATAAATAAGTCATGCATTCATCCAAGTACAATCATGGTCCGGGTACGGACAAATCCAAATGAAAAGAAGATAACCACCCACTATGCTCGATCGGCCCTAGTAGGAACCACTACTGATCGTCGGGATAAGTCACATACATTCGCCCATGTTCCTCATCGAACTCCCACTTGAGTTCCTGGCCATCACCTGATTAGTACTCTGTTGTACCTGCACCTGTGTTGGTAGTAAACTGTGAGTCACGAGGACTCAGCAATCCCATTCCAGGGTATCAAAATTATCAAAGCCTTTGGGTTAGGAGAAAGTGTATAAGTGGGCTGCTGCAAGCGCTAAGCGTAGATGAGGTGGCTAGCTTACGTATCATCAGAGCGAGAAGAGAAGTGAAAGCCATCGGTTGTGAACTAATTCATGATCACTAGATGATCCTGTCTACCTACGAGTCATCCATGACCCAGCCGTGTTCTCTTCCCGAACTCCCTCGAAAAAAGACCATCACGACTACTCACGCGGTAGTGTATTAAGTTTGAGTTTTGTGTCTAGTTATCTACAACCGAATATTAACAAATTCCAATCCGCCATATAACCGGGGGCACGGCTTTCAAAATATCATAACCCTACAGGGGTGTCCCACCTAAGCCCATCACAAGCTCTCGCGATCAACAGAGGTAAAAACCCCTTATCTTAGGGACTACCCGATCAGACTCGGAATCCCGGTGTACAAGATATTTCGACAATGCTAAAACAAGTCCAGCAAGACCTCCCGACGTGTCGACACCCCGATAGGAGCCGCGTGTATGTCGTCTCAGGCCACGACGGATGAGCTATGGTTACATCAACCAAAAGACCCCAAGTTGCCAAGGGGCGGTGCCCCAAGCTGCTCTAGGTTGGACCAACACTCATGAGGAGCACTGGCCTGGGTTGTTGATTAAGAATCCACACGGTAGCTAGTCCCTATTCAAAACTTTAGTTGTTATTAGGCAAATGGTAAAACCAAGGTTGGGCCTTGCTGGAGAAGTTTTATTCAAAGCGAACTATCAAGGGGGGGGGCATAAATCCCAACCGCGTTAGGAACGCAAAATCAAGGAACATAACACCAGTTTATCGGTTCCTAAGGTGGCATGAGTGGAACAAAACACCAAGCAAAAGGCCAAGCCTTCCACCCATTGCCAAGTATATATGTGCATTAATGTAAATAATAGATATTGTGTTATTCCCAAAACCCAATCCACATGGAGCAAACTTCATCTTCACCTGCAACTAGCAATGCTATAAGAGGGGGCTTGAGCAAAAGCGTAACTTAGCCAAACAATGGTTTGCTAGGTAGGTAGTTAGAGGATTCATGGCAAGGTGGGGGCTGACATGCAAAAGGATAGGTATCGCGACAAAGCAATAGAGCGAGGCATCTAGCATAGCAACAATAGAGGTGATATCAAGGAATGGTCATCTTGCCTGGTAAGTCTTGAGTGTTATCGGGACCTTGCTCTTCGTAATCTTACTCAGCGGCTGTCTCGACCTTGGACTCAAACTCGTTTCCCGGTGCTACCCAAACATAAACAAGCATCCACATAAACACACTTGACAAGAAGAACACATGCTATGCAAGAGAGATGCAAGTATGATGCTACGGAGTTACCGGCATGAAAGGAGATGAAGCCAGAAGGACATGTGAAGGCATGATGGATGTGGGCAAGATCTTGGCAAACCAAGCATGCCACTAGATATATTGAAAGATTTGGTCGAAATTGATTTAAAGATCATCGGAATCGGATGCACGGTTTGCAAATGACAAGCAAAACAAGATGCAATGCAAAACTGATGTTAACAACAACATGGCAACTTTGGAGCAAGGTCTAATTGTGCTACATCACCCAAACATGATGAAAAAAGGCATGGATGTTAAGTCGACATGATTCTCAACATAAATGCACTCAGAGCACACCCAAAAACTTACTGGAACACATTAAACTAGCATGGCAAGATTTAATAAGTTAACAAGTTTTCAGACTTAGTGAAAATTACTGGACATGCAACCAGGAACAATATGTTGCTACCTTTGTAGGCACATACTAACATGCAAAGCAATTATAACAAGCATGAAAATTTCATGAGCATGAAGAAGACATAATATACTTCCAATTCATACAATGAAACAATTAATTCCATGCAAGGTTGATTAACATGAGCCTTGCCAAATTGAATATTCTGTTAACAGGCTGACAGTTAAGATTTCAAGCATTTTGAGAGCAAGATACCAACAAGCTACAGTAGGGCATATATGCTAACAAAGGCATCGATTGATAGAAACTTTCATGGAAATCAAGACATGCTCATTGTTTATTCTAAAACATGCATGGAAAAGATTGTAGCATCAAGTTTACATGGCAACATGTTATAACAGATTCCAGACTTAGCAGTTTTTCACTAAGTGTAAAACCAACAACAATGACATGGCATGTTTACAAGCTTGTTCATGTCACCACAAGGCATATCTTGAAAACCAATTACACCACTTCAAAGATAACATGATTATGCTCCTAAAACATGTTGACATGAGGCTCAATGGAAGAACATACAAAATGCTACGAAAAAGACAAATCAACAAGTTGTAACAATTTCAGCATCTTAGCAGCAACAAGCAGTTTTGTAACAGGGTTAATCATGGCATAATGCAACCTAACATGTATGAAAATGCATCCATCATGAAGATCATCACAAGATAATTTGACATATCATACACTCCATTTGGACCAACATGCACAAAGATATGACCTCACAAACAAGCTATCATGTTGTTGACAGACATCTTAAGCTGAAATGTAACAGCAACAATAGTTTGGCAACGAATATTATGATATCACGATGAACCCTAACATGCATGCAAATGGTATCAAAATGTAGAGCACTATGAGACGAACAAATCCATTTATCATACACGCAAATCGGAGCTATGTGCACGGAGATATGACATGGCAAAGAGGGCATCATGATATTGGGATTCAGGGACTAAGTAGATTTTCACCTCGCGAAATCGGGACGGAGAGGAACTGGGACGGGGAGATCCGGTCGGACAGCGAGGCGTTTGGTTCCAGGACTTGGTGGGTCTGCTCCCGCTTGGACCAAATCTGGCCGAGGTCGACGGCGGGCCCGGTGGCGAGGTCTGTGGCGGCGCGGCCGGCGGCGCGGCTCGCGGAGGAGGCGGCCGGCGGTGGCGGCGCGACATGAAGGCGTGGCGGCAGGCGGCGAGGAAGCCTCGGGGCGCGGGTGGCGTCGGCGGGAGTCGGTGGCGGGGTCGGAGGTGCCGTGTTGGCGGCGGCGGCGGCGGCGGAGGTCGCGGCGGCGGAGTGGCGGCCCCGGTGGACTGGCGGCGGGGCACGCGCGAGGGCTCGGGAGGCAGAGCCAGAGTGGGGCGGTGGCGGATGGGCTCGGCGGGCCCGAATCGGGTCCGCGGGCTGTGACGGCTCGGGGCAGAGAGGAGGCGCAGAGGTGGCGACACATGAGTGAGTGCGGGCAGCAGTTGGACACGTCCGGCCGTCGGCGGACATGTCCGGCGCGGTGGGAGGAGGTCGGGCTAGGGTTTTTGCCCGAAAATGGATGTGGGGGCTGTTTTTATAGATAGAGGGAGCTATGAGAGGGCTATGGAGGTGCGGTTTTCGCCCACACAATCATGATCCAATGGCGAAGAGCATGAGGGGGTTTTGGATGGGCTTGTGGGTTGGTGAGAAGGGGTGTTGGGCTAAAAGAGAAAAGGCTTCCGGCGGTTAACGCGGTTAACCGTTGGGGCAGCAAACGACCTCCAAATGGAACGAAAAAGGATAGGAAGTCTACCGGTGATATACCAAGACCACTTGACAATTCTCGGCCCATGCCGAGGAAGTTTTTATCCCGCTCACGAAACAAGACTTTAGAGGTGCAACGGGCGCTGTGTGAGAGAGTCGGAATCCAAAACGGACAACGGAGAGGACGGAGATGATGCAACTACACACGGATTCAAGTGAGACTATGCCAATGCAATGAACATGAAGAAAATGACATGGTGATATACAAGACACGCTCAAAGTAAAACACAAAAGACCCTAAAATGATGGAGCCCATAATGGAATTGATCAAGTCAATGATGAATATATTGCCATATTGGGAATTGTTACATCTGCGGTGTTACAGTTGTGCCCACCTCGGTGACCTCCCGCACCGCCTCTTTACGATATAAATTCACGAATATTCTTAAACCCTTCGGTATAGACCTAGATCAGAAGTTCCTCTGCCGCAGGCCGCTGTAGCCACCGAAAACCAATCTAGACCCTTTCCGACACTCTACGGGAGGGGGAAATCATCACCGGTGGCCATCTTCATCATCTCGGCGGCCACCATGATCAGGAGGGAGTAGTTCACCCTCGGGGTTGAGGGTTTGTACTAGTAGCTATGTGTTTAATCTCTCTCACTCTCTCGTGTTCTTGAGATGCACAATCTTGATATATCGTAGGCTTGTTAATATAGTCATATCATATGGTGTTTTCCCCTCTCTATCTTGTTATGATGAATTGAGTTTTCCCTTTGAGAATTCTTTGGATTGAATACTTTTATGGATTTTAGAACACTTGATATATGTCTTGCAATTGAATACTTGTGGTAACAATGGGGTATCGTATTGATTCACTTGGTATGTTTTGGCACTAAACTCGCGGATTCCCGAGGTGACATTGGGGTAATCTATGCATAGGGGTTGATGCACGTTCTTGTCTTTGTTTCTCCGGTAGAAATCTTGGGGCACTTTTCGAAGTTCTTTGTCTTGGATTGAGTATTATGAATATGAATTTGTTTTGGTGATTATTCTAGTACGAACTCTTGATAGATCGATCGGAAAGAATAACTTGTGTTATTTTAGTACGAACTCCTCATAGATCGATCGGAAAGAATACCTTGTGTTATTTTAGTATGAACTCTAGGATAGATTAACAGAAAGAATAGCTTTGTGTTATTTTAGTACGAACTCTTGAATAGATCGAATAGAAAGAATAGCTTTGAGGTGGTTTCGTACCCTACAAACAATTTATTCTTATGTTCTCCGCTAGATAGGAACTTTGGAGTGATTCTTCATCGCACTTTGAGGGGTGGTTATGTGATCCAATTATATTAGTATTGTTCAGAGATTGCACTAGTGTGGGGACCCCGACTTAGAAGTCGAGATCACCGAATGCACGTGTACAGTGATCCCAGAGATCAATGCTCACTGAACACACAGAAGCTGAAATAACAAGAGTCTTACATCCATACAAATAGTCTTACACGAATTAAGGCCATTATAGCCAAGTCTTACATAGATAGAGCCTCACGGGCTTAATAGCAAATAACTCAAATAGCGGAAGTCTTTGATAACGGGTAGAACTCATGCCATCTTCCTTAACCCTACAGGCATTCTGATTGGGATAGCGTCCTAGTTCGCATGTTTGTCTCCAAAGAACTCTTCCTCATATTCTTGTTCTTCCATGCCTGGCCAATTAAATAACCAGTGGCAAGCCAATGAGTACTTTGAATGTACTCGCAAGCAACCCATGATGTGGTAACAATGCAATGGAACAATAATGAACAATCTAGCAAAAGGCTAGAATAAATATTCTCCCATCAAGTTAATGCATCAATAAACTCGCGTAACCTCGAAGACAGGTTACCGATATCAACATGAATACGATTCAACTCATCGAGTCAAGTCACCACCCTTGACTTATCACACACATACTATCACCGATGAAGTAAAATTCTGGACATAGTTTAAGTAGCACCACCCAACTGTCCATGACCGTGGACACGGCTATTCAAATAGTTTGACACTCTGCAGAGGTTGTACACTTTACCCACAAGATCCGGGGAACTTCCGTGTCATCCACGACCCGCGGTACCTCAAGTACCCGGGGTAAGCACCCGGTCATTACCTTTCCTCAGACGACACTAACATAGAGTCCACTCGTTGGTACACGGCCCTCGGGTACAAACAATAGATCACGGGACTTGCCCTAATTTCAATGTCACGCGTACCCGAAGGGACCAACTGTGTGTCCGGTGCCCTGTGAAAACAGTCATGGTCGTCTATCCAAGCACGACCCCGTCCCGGGAAAGACCTCAAGTCTTCCCGTCACTAGTAATGCGGGCACCATGCTAGTATCGACCTAAGTAATCAATAAAGCCCCGTCCCATAAGGGGTAGTGTGGTTGCACATGTTTGGTTGGGACGGTAGTCACACATAAATCTAATCCATCATTTCACCATGCACATGATTTTACTGGCACATCACTTCTTCCTCAAGTGATGACCTAACACATCATCACCCTCGGGCATTAGGGGCACCCGATGGGTTCATGCAAAGATTTCAACTACGAGGGTTAAAATCACACATGCATCATTTAAGCTTCATGACCAACTATTTGCATGTCATCTAGCACTTAGCAAGATCAAGATCAACCATGCATCATGTGGTGGGTTCAACTAGGTCACCATCGTGAATCTATCATCATGCATCGGAAACAACGGGTTCCGCAA
The DNA here is from genome assembly GCA_902687465.1 of Secale cereale. NCBI lineage: Eukaryota > Viridiplantae > Streptophyta > Magnoliopsida > Poales > Poaceae > Secale > Secale cereale. The sequence goes on from LR738713.1 coordinate 293,906,332, forward strand.
AACAAGTGTATCATGGTCAAAGGGCTGCTTACCTGGATTGGCTTGGTCTTCAAAGTCTTCAAATCCTTCTCCTTCTTCTTCCATAGCAACTTCGTCAAATACGGGATCTATACGTCGCATAATAACCACGGGAAAATAAGAATACAAACAAAACAGAAAAATTAAAGTGCTCAGATAAATGTCAACTCACTTTTGTAAAATACTAGAGGAATTTCTAAGATGGGGAAAATTCATAGTTGGAGTTTTGGAGTAACAGAATGGAATATATTGATTTTAGAACAGGAGTTTTACTGCTCAAATTTGAATTTAAATTTGATCAGAACAGAAAAGTTTCATGGATTTGAGTGAAAGTGGTACCATTAAATAAGTTGGAATATTACAAGATTTTAGGAGTTGGAATCATTTTATTTGGACCATTATTCTTTTCTGTAGAAATGTTTAAAACAATCACAGAAAAGAAAAAAAAGAAAAATGTGTCCTGTGCACTGGGCCAGAGAAGGCCACAGTGCACGGCCCAGGCGGACCAGCCCAGCCGCACGGGTGCCAGCGCGCGCATGTCAGGTTTTTGAACCTGACGGGCGGGGCCCGTGGGTTTCCGGTCACCGGCGATGTTTCCGGCCACGGCGACGGCAACAGAGGCCAGGGATGGACTCAGCGCCGAGTGGCGGTTGCAGTGGTGGTGGTGCGGCACGCCGGGGAGGTCAGGTTCGCCGGCGGCGAGGTGGGACGGCGGAAGCTCGTCGGAGGGTCGTTTCTCCAGTCGTTTCCGACTGCAAACGGAGGGGGAAACAGGGGGGAAAGGGTCAGTGGAGCACGGCGGTTCCGAATCGGGTGAAAGGAAGGGCAGGGGTGGCTCGTACTGCAGGATCACCGGCGGCCCGACGCGGCGGAGCTCCGGTCGATCCCGAGCACTGGGACGACCTGGGGAGGAGTGGACGGTGCTGGGGGGCTCAGTGGAGTGAAGTGGAGCTGCTGGTGCTGTTGGAGAGGCTCGGGAGGGGCTATATATAGGAGGTCGACGGAGGCCCGTGGTCCAGTGCGCCGGCGAGCTCCGGTTCGAGGCTACAGCGCATGGGAGGCCAAGGGGATGAGTCCACGGAGTTCCTGGACGAGCCCCACGTCCAGTAGAGGTGAGAGGAGGAGCGGGGGACCTTCCAGTCGACGCGCGCGTGCGAGGCAGAGGAGTGGCCGTTGCGGGCGGCCAGCGCGCGTGCAACGACGGCTACTGGAGGGCGCTGGAGGAGGGGGGACAACGCCGGGGAGGTTGCGGACGTCGAGATGCCTCGACTGGCGCGAAGGGGAGGCCCGAGGCTATCGGGGGAGGCTGATTGGCTGGAGCCACCGTGCGGAGGTGCACTGTAGCGCGCTCCAGAGCGTGCGTATTGCTGGCATCATCGCGCTCTCGCCGTTCTGGTCAAAACCAACGTGTCCAAGAGTGTCTAGAAGGTTGAGGGGGGAGTAAAGAAATGGCCTGCGGCCTTGGATGCCCTGGAGATGCTGAGAGAGAGTGAGGGTGCTGGTGACTTGGTGAAAACTTGCTGTCCAGCAAGGTAAAACATGGTTCTTACCCCTCAATCATGGAGCTGGGGTGCTGGGGAAGTTACTGGGGGTAGCTAGTAACTCAATGATCATGTGGTAAAAAGTTGAGGCCATGGAGAAGAGTCAAAGTGATCAGGATGAGGGTTTTAGTAAATCTGCAGAAGGTGTTTGATCAGTGCTTGGTCAAGCAAATGACCTCCACTTGACATGGCACTTAATAGGATTGAAAGACATGAGAAAATAGGGTGCTTCAACAAATTTGGGCTCATTTGAAGAAACTAGCCAATGTAACTTTGGTGAACCCTAGAAATCAACAGAAACAGCTTCATCTTGTTTGAGTCAAGCTAATCATCTCCCCTTGATGCACCACTTGGTGTAGCATCATCATTTGGGGTATTGATCATGCCCACAAAGTTTGAAGCTCCAGATAAAAAGTTGGTAATGTAAAGTTGTTCAAATTTGCATTTGAACAGAAAGGGTTTTGAGGTGATCAGATCAAGTTGCTCTATTCCAAATCTTGTGCCATTTGGTCTAGATGCCTTATTAGGTCATTCTAGCATGTGCACCAAGTTTGAGAGCATTTGGACAAGTTTGGCAATGTAAAGTTGCTCAAACTTCAAATATGGACATAATGGTTATGAAGGGGTTTGAGGATGTTTTCTTGCTTCCCAAGGCATGGGACTTGGCAAGATCATCACATATGTCATATATGACATGATAGAATTTCCCTGGAATTTTTGGAGAATATTTCCTTTGTAAATATTTCAAAAGCTTGAAATATCCAGAAAGGGTTTTAGAGGGTTTAGCCCATTATTTTGAACATGACCAAGTGTTGAAACTCTTATATATGGATAATATATGTCCTCTGAGTCTCTCTGAATTTTGGCAATTATTTTTGAAACAGTTAAATAATTTTCCCCTATTAAAGACCATTTCTGGCCTTAAGAAAAAGCTTTTAAATAAAATAGGAAAATAACTTTTAAAATTATACCTTTGAGGTTTCTGGAAGTCCTATGACTACTAGGTCTCAAATAAACCTTTTGAAATAATTTTCTCACCCTGAATCAAGTACTTGCAGTGCAAATCTCAATTCAGGGGTTTTTGGAAAACTAAATTTATAAAATACCTTTTGGCCAAATTAATTTTGTAAGAAAATACTATACTGTTATATAACACTTGGCATGATCATTGGGCAAAAGTTTTGGGTATGGGGATGAATTCTACAAGAGGTCATAGTTGACTTTAATGAGCACATGAAAAAGCATATGAAGAAAACTCAATTCCAAATAAAGCCAAATGATGCTAAAATTTTTGCTGGTCCAAATTTTCATGCTTCAAAGATACAAATAACATGTTACAAAATGCAGGGTGTGGCAACTAGCGAAGTACGGACCCTAGGCCTTGTTTTCAAGCATTGCAATACCATTCGTGCTCCGTTTTATCAATTGCTACCTTGCTGTTTTTTATTGTTACTATTACAAAAATCAATATCTACTATCCATATTACACTTGTATCACCATCTCTTTGCCGAAATAGTGCACCTATACAATTTCCCATTGTATTTGGTGCGTTGGGGACAAAGGGGACTATTTATTATTTGGTTGCAGGGTTGTTTGAGAGAGACCATGTTCATCCACTTCAGGGAAAATTGCTACTGTTCTACAAAACTCTGCGCTTGGAGTCCCAACACGTGTCTACATGAATAAAGTTACGTAGTAGACATCAAGCTCTTTTCTGGCGCCGTTGCCGGGGAGGTGAGTGCTTGGAGGTTTATCTTTAGATCTTGCAATCGAATCATTTAGTTTCTTCATTTATCACTAGCTTGGTTTTGTAAAGAAAACTAAACAAATGGAATTGAGGTTGCATCATATTATTGATCATCTTTATAATATCTTTCTTGAAAATGATGGATCGGAAAATGGTGCTCAATTGTTAGAAGAAGAAGTCAATAAAATGTTTGGCATAAAATATTTGAATGATGAGCATGATTGCAATATTGTTAATATGAATTTGTCGGTGTATTTGGATCGACACCTATGGGATCACAGGAATCCCTACTATGGTTGCGGGGCGCGGGGTTGAGAGAAGAGCGGATCCAATAGTTAGCACACGCTTCATTTACCCAGGTTCGGGCCGCAAGGATGCGTAAAACCCTACTCCTACTTTGGTGGATTGTATATATGTGTTCTTAAGCTAGCTATGGGAGGTGAGGAGTTCTGAAAAGACGAATCCTTCTTACTCGCCTCGGGCCTCCTTTTATAGGGAAAAGGGGTTGCCACAGTGGCACACAGAAGGTGGAAAGGGTACAGTGATGCGAGGTTATCCCTCGTATTACATGACAAGGTGCATTTAATGCGCTTAGCTTAGGTGTCCTTGCTTTATAGGGGACGGGGGAGACATCCGTCTTGTCCGTCGCCGCTCCTTCTTGCGTCGACACGCGCCCTGGCCAGCGATGCCTGAAGTGCCATGTAGGCAGGCATGCAGCTGAGGTGGCGCAATGGTGGGTCTCCACAAAGATCTGCACGTTGCCACGTAGGTGCCTGCCCAGCTGGTTGGGTCGGCAGCTGCATGGGGTGGTGGAAACTCAATTGGTGCGGGCCTGATGGTGGCCCTGCGAGTGTCCTCGGCAAGGGCCTAGCCGGGGCCCCGGCAAGGGTCTTGCCGTGGCGCCTGCTGTCATCCCCGGCAAGGTGCTTGCCGGAGGTCTTGTGGTCCTCCTTGGCTGGGATCCCGCCAAGGGTCATTGTCTTCTTTGTGTGCGTATCTGTCCTTAAATGTCTTCACAAGCATCTGCATGCCACCACGGGGATATCTCCCGAATCCTTGCCCCATGGGGGCAGTGGACTAGGGTGATCCGCTCCGTAGGCGCGGGGCGAGCTGCCGCGGCAAGGGTCTTGCCGGGGCTGCCAGAGCCGTCCCCGGCAAGGATCTTGCCGGGGGAAGCCGATTCGTCCCTTTGCTCTTTCTGGTATTGTTCTTGGTGTTGCTCCAGTTCCATCGAGCTTCGGTCTAGGCTCACCTCCCCTACCATGCTTGGTGTGGTGGTGCCCGTGGCTCAGACTACCCGTGCACACTCATAGGGGTACAAGAAGTGTACCCCTCTTTTTGTACGCCGACAGGAGCCCCCGGGCCTGGGCCACACATAAGCGCGACGCGTTGTTGGGCTAGGCCCAGAACGGTGCGCGGGCAGGCGGGGCGGTTTTCACCGTGGTAAGATTTTCCGCGCGCAGCGCCTCCCACGACCCGTGCACGCGGCGCGGGGTGGAGGGGCGTGCGTGACATGTGCGGCATGCGCAGGGCGGTTTCCGCAAGCATGCGTCACGGCGCAGTAAATGCGAAAGGAGGCGGCTTCACGCCTTCCCTATAACTGGGGGGAGGTGTGGAGACGCGGCCCATTTACTGAATGGGGCCGAGGCGCGGTCCTCAAGGCGTCCACTCCCCACGATCACGGGGTGGGGAGAGGTCGCCTTACCCGTCCCCTCGGTTCTGCACGTCTGCCATGTGCCTCCCATGCGCTTGGGGTGGCAAATGGTGGAGGCGGGAAACCAGGCCGTCGCTGGTTAGGGCGGCGGCTCGGTCCCAGCTCCCCGCGCCTTCTGCGTCTTGATTGGACGAGCGGGGCGGTCGAGCCCCAGCCCCGCCCCTTTATAAAGAGCGGGAGGGGACGGACGGCGCCCCGCACTCCTCCATCTTCTTTCCCCTTCAGCTTCTGCTCCTCTCTTCTGTTCGCCATGGAGAGAGGAAATCCCGGCCCTTCAACGGTGGTGGTGAGGGTCGCCGCTCGGAAACGTGTCCCTCCTTCTCCTGCACCCGTGGTGACAGAGCCGGCCACGAGGGGAAGGGGGAGGGGGCGAGGCCGTGGGCGAGGCCGGGGCGCTCGGGGAAGAGGAGGATGGGGCGGCCCGTCGGCCTCGCCCCCGCTAGCAGCTCCCCCTCCAATGGAGGGCCATATTGGGGATGACCCTTGGGAGTTCTTCGTCAGGTTGCGGCGGCCGCCGCGCCGTCGCCTTCGTCTCCCGACCCCATTTGCGCGGGAGATGGAGGTGGATCCACCGGAGTCGCTGCGGCTGCACATGAGGGGCCGTGGGATCAGTGGCACGCGGGTCCGCGTCGACTTCCCTGCTCCCCACGTGATGTATCTTCGCCAAGGATGGAAGACGTTTGCTCGTATCCACAGCCTGACAGATGAGCTCACCTCCATGTCAAGTTGATGGAGGATGGCCGTCTCTACGTCAAGGTCTTCGGGCACTTCGGGACTCGTGCAAGGTGTTGCGTGGAGAGCTCCTCCGATGACGAAGACTCCTCCTCGAACGAGGGTGACGAGGAGGACAGCGGCAGCGACGATGAGGGCGGTGGGCGGCAGGATGACGGGTCCGACTAGGTGTCGGGCGCCGCTCCCGGTGGCACCGGCGACCCCATCATCCGCGTCGCCGGCTCCTTGAACTTCTCGGGGCCGTCCCCTTGGCGGCTGGGGTAGGGAGGCTGCAGAAGAGGAAGAGGAAGAAGGCGGGCGGCATGGTCGTCATGTCGGAATACGCGGGCACCGACGCCTTCGACGCGTACTGACGTCCTGCCGCCTCGTCTTCGAGCTCTGCTTCCGGCGCCGCCATCACCATCCAACCTTTGGGCGGCCACCAAGATGTTCTCTTGGTTTCTTCTGCCACCCGTACCTCGCCTAGGCGCTACTTTTGCCCTTCTCGCCTTCTTGACCTACCTCCTGAGGAGAGGGACAAGAAAGGCATTACGGGCATCTTATCTCTTTTTAGTTTGTAAGCCTTCGGGCATCTAATAAATTTAGAACTTGTAATCCCCTTGTTCATGTTTTTCATTCCCTACGAATTGTACCTGAATGAAATATTTTTAATGAAAAAGGGATGTTTGCCGGGTCATTTGTTTGCGGGTGAAACCCACGACAAGGAATAAATCCTTGGTATCTTTTAAGATAAACACTTTCTCGCCCGGCAACAGGCCTTGCCGTCCCCCTACTTCGCTCGACCTTTCTCGCGCCCTTAGCGGAGGCAGGGATGAAGTGGGCTTAGGCTCCTCGTTTCATCCTTTCGCTGCCACGACTACGACCAAACTTAGTCCCAGGAACGAGCCCTAGGGCCTAGAGTTATGGGAGCACGGTAGCTTAAGGAAGAGAACGAGGTTTCACATACCTCAGTCCATTATGGAATGCATGATAAGGGATGAAGAACTTATCTGAAGTTGCAGCCCCCGGCAACCCTGGTTCGCCATGGGTGAATCTTTGCTCTCGTAGCCCCCGGCAACACTGGCTCACCAGGGCCTTGATGCTGATATGTTCCTTTTCTTTCCCCCCAAGTGGTTTCGGCAAGGATACCTGTGCGTCCTGTGAACCAAAGGAGATAAAAGAAATACAAAGAGACGCAAACTTGGCCTCTAAGCTAGGGGTTAGCCGCCGCTAAGCACTATCAACCCTAACCAAGGACGAGACTCGCCTCAGCATGCATGCTATAACTTAGGGCGCCAGCGCTTCATTTATTTATTCTCAGGGTCTGCGCCTGGCTTTGTACAAAGGGTTACATGCCTTGCTGGCAAGGCTTGTACAAAAGGGTGGCTTGCCGGGGGGGCCGGCAAGCCGCGCCTTATGGGTAAAACTTGTGAAGATGCTCACTGTTCCAGGAATTGCTCACCGGAATGGCATTTTCAGTCACCGGGCCTGATGACTCGTATTACCCGATAAGGGCCTTCCCACTTCGACGTCAACTTGTTTGTATTCTTGGCCGATTGAACGCGCCGAAGAACAAGGTCGCCTTCCTCAAAGCTTCGGGCATGGACCTTGCGGCTATGGTAGCGGCGCAAGGCCTGCTGGTAGCGGGCTGCTCTCACAGCCGCCCAAAGACGATCTTCCTCAAGGAGCGTTGTGTCATCTTGCCGCAGTTGCTCTTGCTCAAGCTCATCATAAACGAGCACTCGAGGTGACCCGTATATGAGTTCAGTGGGGAGAACTGCCTCTGCCCCGTATACCAGGGCAAAGGGTGTCTGGCCGGTGGCTCGATTTGGCGTCGTTCTGATCGACCAAAGAACCGTCGGTAATTCATCAATCCAGTGCCTCCCGCTCTTGTGCAGCCTGTCAAAGGTCTTTGTCCTTAATCCTTGCAGCACTTCAGCATTTGCCCTCTCAGCTTGACCATTGCTTCGGGGGTGAGCAACGGAAGCAAAATAGACTTTGCTGCCGAGGTCTTGGGTATATTGCATGAAGGTGCGGCTTGTGAACTGCATGCCGTTGTTGGTGATGATCCTGTTGGGTACACCAAAACGGCACACTAGTCCCTTGAAGAACTTGACGACTGACTGAGTTGTGACCTTCCTTACTGCCTCCACTTCCGGCCACTTTGTGAACTTGTCGATTGCAACGTACAAGTACTCAAAGCCCCCGACAGTGCGGGGGAAAGGGCCCAGTATGTCGAGCCCCCAGATCGAGAAGGGCTAGGAGAGAGGAATGGTTAGAAGGGCTTGAGCTGGTTGATGAAGTTTCTTTGAATGGAGCTGGCATGCTTTACACCTGGTGACCAGTGCCGTCGCATCCTGGAGGGCAGTGGGCCAGAAGAAGCCTTGCCGAAATGCCTTGCCGGCAAGGGCTCTTGACCCTATGTGGGATCCACATATGCCTTCATGTATCTCTGCCAACAGCCCCAGTCCTTCCTCTCGAAGGATAAACTTCAATTTCACGCCGTTCGGTCTCTTTCTGTACAGGACGTCATCGACGAACTGGTACATAGCAGACCGATGGGCTACTTTTTCCGCTTCTTCCTGCTCCTCAGGAAGTTCCCCAGTTTGGAGGAATCGGATGGTATGCTATGCCCACGCTGGAGCCTGGGGCTCGACGGCGAGGACTAAAGGCATTTCCTCCGCGATAGGAGCGGCTGTCTCGACGGCAAGAGCTTGACGCTCCGCCGGAGCTAGCCGTCCAGTGGCGGGCTCAGTGTCTCCGGCAACATCCTTGCCGGCGGCTCCGGGGAGCTCGACGGGAAAGTACTTGCTGGGCCCTGATTTCCTCCTCTTGTTCTGCTCTGTTGATGGATCAACGGATGGCTGAGAAAGCTGAAGCACAAAGGTACCTGGTTCCACAGGTATCTTGAGGGCAGCGCTCTTTGACAGGTAATCGGCGATGTCGTTCTCCGCTCGGGGAACGTGCTCCGCCTGTATACCATCAAAGCGCTCTTCCAACTTTCTCACTTCATCAACGTAGGCCTTCATCAACGGGCTCTTGTAATCCTTGTTGACTTGTTTGACGACAAGCTGCAAGTCGCCCCTGACAATGAGCTTCTGGATTCCGAGGTCTACCGCGATCCTAAGACCAGCAAGCAGCCCCTCGTACTCAGCAGTGTTGTTTGTTGATACCTCCCTGGGGAAGTGCATCTCGACCACGTACTTGAGGTGCTTTCCAGTGGGCGCGACCAGTAGTACGCCAGCCCCGGCGCCCTGTAAGGAGAAAGCTCAATCAAAGTACATGATCCAGTTGCAACTCGCCTCTTTGCCGGGGAGAGCAGTTTCTTGGACTTCTTCATCAGGCGTCGCGGTCCATTCTGCAACGCACTCCGCCAGGACTCGGCTTTGAATTGTCGAGGTACTTTCAAACTTGAGGCCAAAGCTGGATAGCTCCAGTGCCCACTCTACAATTCTTCCCGTTGCATCTGGATTGTGCAATATCCGTTGTAGAGGGAGGCGAGTGACGACAGTGATCTCGTGCGCCTAGAAGTAGTGACGTAGCTTCCTCGAGGCCATAAGAAGGCCGAAGAGCAATTTCTGCACACCAGAGTACCTTGATGTAGCCCCCTGCAAGAGGGTGCTAACAAAGTAGACCGGGTGCTGCATCATTTTCTTCTTTGGCTGCACTCCAACCGGCTGTGTCGTCTCTGCACCTGTGGCATCAAGCTCTATCGCTGCTACCACCTCATCATCAATTTCTCTCTGCGCCACTAGTGTGGCGTTGACCACCTGGTTTGTTGCCGCTAAGTATAGCAGCAACGGTTCTTGTGGCCTAGGCGCAACTAGTACTGGTGTGGAGGAAAGGTACCTCTTCAAGTCTTGTAATGCTGCTTCAGCTTCTGGCGTCCATTCCATTGGGCCCGCCTTTTTCAACATCTTGAAAAAGGGAAGGGCGCGCTCGGTAGACTTGGAAATGAATCTGCTCATGGCGGCAACGCAGCCAGCAAGCCGACGCACATCCTTGACCCGTTTGGGTGCTTCAATCTACTCTATAGCTTTGATCTTGTCCGGATTGGCCTCTATCCCACGCTGCGACACAAAGAACCCAAGAAGCTTGCCGGACGGGACGCCGAAGACATACTTCTCAGGGTTCAGCTTGAGGTTGATCTTGCGTAGGTTGAACAATGTTTCTTGTAAATCCGGTATAAGGCTTTCCCTGTTCTTGGTTTTGACCACTATATCATCCATATAAGCCTCCATATTTCTATGGAGCTGGGGTTCAAAACCAATCTGGACTGCCCTTGCAAACGTCGAGCCAGCACTCTTCAACCCGAAAGGCATTCGTACGAAACAGTACGTCTGACATGGGGTGATGAATGTTGTCCTCTCTTCGTCTTCTCTTGCCATGAAGATCTGATGGTAGCCGGAGTAGGCGTCGAGGAATGACAACAGGTCACACCCAGCCGTGGAGTCAACAATCTGGTCGATGTGCGGCAACGGGAAGGGGTCCTTGGGACAAGCTTTATTGATATCTGTGTAATCAATACACAGCCTCCACTTCCCATTTGCCTTGTGCACTACCACTGGATTGGCCAACCACGTTGGATGGAGCACTCCTCTTACCAAACCCGCTGCTTCCAGTTTCCGGATCTCCTCGGTGATGAACTCTTGTCGTTCCAAAGCTTGCTTCCTAACCTTCTGCTTGACGGGCCGCGCATGAGGACAGACAGCAAGGTGGTGCTCAATCACCTCCCTGGGAACGCCGGGGATGTCGGATGCGTGCCATGCAAACACGTCGACATTCACGCGCAGGAAGGTGACGAGCGCGTCTACCTATTTGTCGTCAAGGGTGGAGCTTATGGTGAAAGCTCCTCCCGTGCCGTCCTCCTAGACGGAAACCTTCTTGGTTCTCGGCGGTGTGGCCCTGGACCTCTGGTTTCTGCCGGTGGAGCTCTCTGGCATGTCCTCGACGGGAGCGCGACACTCCGAAGAGGTGCGCTTGCCGGAGTGGGTGTCTGAGGTCTCACCGGTCTTCTTCTTGCCGGTGGAGCTCTCTGGCACGTCCTCAACGGGAGCACAACACTCCGAAGAGGTGCGCTTGTCGGAGTGGGTGCCCGAGGTCTCGCCGGTCTTCTTCTTCTTCCCTCCCGGGGCTCCAGTGGCAGGAGCAAGTGCCCGCGTGGCTGCAGCTGCTGCAACCACTTGCTGGTATAGTTGGTCAGCACAAATCAGCGCATCTTTCTTATCGGAGGGGATGGTGATAATCGTCATAGGTCCTGGCATCTTCAGGGTGTTGTAGGCGTAGTGTGACGCTGCCATTAACTTGGCCAATGCTGGGCGGCCAAGGATCCCGTTGTAAGGCAAGGGGATCTTGGCAACATCGAACACGATTCTCTCTGTCCTGTAGTTCAGATCACTTCCAAAAGTCACGGGCAGCGTGACTTTCCCCTTTGGTTGACTTCTCCCTGGGTTGACCCCTGAAACGTGCCCGTCTCTTCGAGGTCTCCATCAGGAACTTGCAGCTTCTCGATCACGATGGGCGAGAGTAGGTTCAGATCGGCCCCACCATCGACCAGCATCTTTGTCACCTTGAGGTTGCGTATTGTCGGGGAAACCAACAATGGCAAGCACCCGACGGCAGTAGTGCGATCAGGGTGATCCTCAGCGTAAAAAATGATAGGTGTGCTGGACCATTTCAGCGGCTTTTGGGCCCCGGACGACGGCTCCGCCGCTGTAATCTCACGCGCCCACTGTTTAAGTTAGTGGTGAGAAGTATGCAGCGAGACGCCGCCATCGACGCACATGGCCTCCGTAGCCTTCTGAAATTCTTGGTCGCCGGACTCATTGTCCTCTTCGTGATTGTCGTCTTCGGACCTTCTGTCATGGCCCCGGGCGGGCCTCTCCTGTTGTTTATCCTTGCCGCGACGGCCTGCTTGGCCGTCATGTTTCTTGCCGGACCCTTCAGCACCATCCTGGCCCTTCTCCTTGTCCCGCCTCTCATATTCAGCCATCTGCTTCTCAGCAAGGAGCTCAACCTGTCGGCAGTCCTGGAGATCATGGCCCTTGGTGCGATGGATCTTGCAGCATCGCTTGCCGGAGTTTCCTAGCTTCTCGACAACCGCCAAGGCCCGGCAGGCGACACACCCGGCAATTTCCTTGCCGGGGTCACCCGCCCTGGTTTTCTTGGCGGAGCCGGTGTCATCAGATCCCTCGATGGCAAGCACGGCTTTACCCTTGCGCTTCCTGTTGCGGTGCCGGCCTTTCTTTGCCGGGGTGGTAGTATCGTCATCTGAAGAGTCGGTTTCCGCGCCGGCATCTTCGCCGAGGTACTTCCTTCCCTCTTCAGCCCGGGCACATCTGTCAGCAAGAACATAGAGTTCTGCCACATCTTTCACCTTGGTCATCGCCAGCTCTTCACGCATCTTGCGGTTACGCACGTTCTGATGGAACGTGCTGATGATGGCGGCAGGGTGAACATCGGGGATATTATACTGTACCCGGCTGAACCTCTGTATGTACTTGCACAGACTCTCGCCTTCCTTCTGGGGAATGACGTGCAGGTCACTTGCTTGGCCATGGGCTTGATGACCTCCAGTAAAGGCGCCAACAAACTCATGGCACAAATCCGACCAGGAGGAAATAGAGTCTACCGGCAAGTGCGTCAACCATGACATGGCTTTGGGTTTAAGAGCCAACGGAAAGTAATTTGCAAGCACCTTATCGTCGCGAGCTCCAGCAGCATGTATCGCGATGGTGTAGATGCTGAGGAACTCCGACGGGTGGGTCTTGCCGTTGTACTTCTCGCCAACGTCGAGCTTGAAGGTGCGGTGAGTAGGCCACTGGAACTGCCGCAGCTCATGGGTAAAAGCCGGACAGCCTACCTCGTAAGGTAGACCTCCAGGGCTCTCTGGTGTTGGGCGGTCCACAACAGGCCCCGCTCGCCTGTCTGACCGGTGGCGCGCTCCGCGCCGGCGCTCGATGGTGGTTCGAGCGTCTTCATGAGCTCGCTCCTGAAGAACTTGACGCTGGTCGCCGTGGGTCCGTGGGTCGGACGACGCTATGGAAATGGCGTCGCCCGCGATGTCCCGACGAGTCGACACACGCGGTACTGGGCGAGGGGGAGGCGAATGCACCGTAGCCACGACGCTGCCGGTCCCCCTGCCACCGGTGCGTGGGACTCCATCGGAGCCTCGACCTGGGAACTCCGCTGGATTTGGTTCATCCTTGTTGGTGACTGCGACAAGGCTTCGGATGGTGGCTCTCCATTCGTCGAGTTTCCCCGTAACGGCAGGAAAGTCGAGGAGCAATTGCGCGCGCGCCAGGGCTTCGGCTGGGGTTAACGGTAGCGAAACCTGCGCGGACCGCGATGCGCTTCGACCCCTGACCATGTCAGGAGGAGCTCCATCACGATCCCGTGGTCGCATACCGTTTCCACCAGTGCTTCGGCGGGCAGGCAGGTCTTCTACGTCCCGGGAGTGGTGCTCGGGGATCTTCCCGCGGCGACGCCCGAGATCTTCAGCGTGACGACGCCGTTCATCGCGCGCTGCTTGAGAGCAACGCGCCGCTGGCGCCGGCATGGGAGTCCTGGAGGCCCTTGCGTCGCCCTCGGGTGATGCGGCAGCGACCTTGGAAGGCCCCGCGCCACTCGCAGAGGGCCTGGCTCTGTCTTTGGAACTGGCGGTGTGTGGCCCGTTACCAGGCGCACAAACATCGCCACCTCCCAAACTCCGGCTGCTGGGACGGCGTTGGTGTTCGCGAGCAGCGCCCCGGGTCCTTTCTGCGACCGGTCCGCTGCTCGCCCGCGTCGGGACGGGCAGTCCGGCTTCCGACTGGCCAACCGCCACTGTCGTCTTCTTCTTGGGCGCCATGATGATGAAGAAGCGTCGAACTGACTGCTAAAGCTGATTCTCACAACTGCGACCCCCTACCTGGCACGCCAAAGATGTCGGTGTATTTGGATCGACACCTATGGGATCACAAGAATCCCTACTGCGGTTGCGAGGCGCGGGGTTGAGAGAAGAGAGGATCCAACAGTTAGCACACACTTTGTTTACCCAGGTTCGGGTCGCAAGGATGCGTAAAACCCTACTCCTGCTTTGGTGGATTGTATATATGTGTTCTTAAGCTAGCTATGGGAGGTGAGGAGTTCTGAAAAGCCGAATCCTTCTCCTGCTCGCCTCGGGCCTTCTTTTATAGGCAAAAGGGGTTGCCACAGTGGCACACAGAAGGTGGAAAGGGTACAGTGATGCGAGGTTATCCCTTGTATTACATGACAAGGTGCATTTAATGCGCTTAGCTTAGGTGTCCTTGCTTTATCGGGGACGGGGGAGACATCCGTCTTGTCCAGCGATGCCTGAAGTGCCATGTAGGCAGGTAGGCAGCTGAGGTGGTGCAATGGTGGGTCTCCACGAAGATCTGCACGTTGCCACGCAGGTGCCTGCCCAGCTGGTTGAGTCGGCAGCTGTATGGGGCGGTGGAAACTCAATTGGTGCGGGCCTGATGGTGGCCCTGCGAGTGTCCTCGGCAAGGGCCTTGCCGGGGCCCCGGCAAGGGTCTTGCCGCGGCGCCTGCTGTCATCCCCGGCAAGGTGCTTGCCAGAGGTCTTGTGGTCCTCCTTGGCTGGGATCCCGCCAAGGTTCATCGTCTCCTTAGTGTGCGTATCTGTCCTTGAATGTCTTCACAAAGATCTGCATGCCACCACGGGGATATCTCCCGAATCCTTCCCCCATGGGGGCAGTGGACTCAAGGGTGATCCGCTCCGTAGGTGCGGGGCGAGCTGCCGTGGCAAGGGTCTTGCCGGGGCTGCCAGAGCCGTCCCCGGCAAGGATCTTGCGGGGGAAGCCGATTCGTCCTTTTGCTCTCTGTGGTCTTGTCCTTGGCGTTGCTCCAGTTCCATCGAGCTTCGGTCATACCTTGGCTCACCTCCCCTGCCATGCTTGGTGTGGTGGTGCCCGTGGCTCAGACTACCCGTGCACAGTCATAGGGGTACAAAAAGTGTACCCCTCTTTTTGTACACCGGCATAATTCTTTGAATATCCATGATGCTAATGATATGCAAAGCCATAAGCTTGGGGATGCTATATTTGATGAATATGATATTTTTAGTCCCCCAAGTTTTGATGCGAAAATTTATTATGATGATTGCATGCCTCCTATTTATCATGATTATATTGATGAAAGTGGATTTGGAGAGGTCATGACTTTATTTAGTGATGAATCCACTACTTTGGAGGATGTTTCAATTGACTATGATAACAAAGTTGCTATCTATGATGATTATGGTTATGCCATGTGTGCTATATTGAATAATGATAACCATGAAACTTATCATCATAACTTTAATTTTCAATCTCATGATAGTTATTTTGTTGAGTTTGCTCCCACCACTATTCATGAGAATAAATTTGATTATGTGGAGAGTAGCAAAATTTCTATGCTTTTGCATCATGAAAAGAATTATTTTTGTGATGGCTATATTGTTAAATTCATTCATGATGCTACTGAAAATTACTATGAGAGATGAACATATGCTTGTAGGTATTGCAATAATATCAAGTTTCCTCTCTACGTGTTGAAAGTTTTGAAGTTTTGCTTGTTTTGCCTTCTATGCTAATTGATTCTTGCTCCCATAAATTTATTGCTCACAAAATCCCTGTGCAGAGGAAGTGGGTCAGACTTAAATGTTCTAGCCACATGATTCATGATGCTCTTTTGCATTTTCAATTCATATGTTTTATGTGAGCATCAATGAAATCATCATGCCTAGCTAAAAGGCATTAAAGAAAAACGCTTGTTGGGAGACAACCCACCACTTATACCTACGGTTTTTGTGTGTTCACATGGTTAAGATATTGTATTAATCATGTTTTATAGCTTTTGATTCAATAAAGTGCCAAGCAAAGCCTTAGGATCATGTTGGGTGATAGTAGATTTGATCTTGCTGAAAAACAGAAACTTTTGCGCTCGCGAGAAAAAATCTCATTTTTTACACAAGAGTGCTTTTAAGTTGATTTTTTTTGCAGAAGTTTAATATACAAATTTCCCACGTTGTCATATTTGTTTGAAGATTTGTAGAGTTGCACAAGTATGGTGAATGTTCAGATCATTACAGAATGTTCTGTTTTTGACAAATTCTGTTTTCAACGCATAGTTTGCTTGTTTTCTAGTTTCTATGGCTTATACTGATCAATATAAATAATAGAAATGAGATGCTACAGTAGGCATTATGTGATAACAATTATGAATCTTGTCTTTGACAGTACCCAAAGTGAACGATTTGTTTTATCATACTAACCCATCTCACGAAGTTTTGTTAAGTTTTGTGTGATTGAAGTTTTCAAGTTTTGGGTGAGATGTCAATATGAGGAGAATAAGGAGTGGCAAGACCCTAAGCTTGGGGATTCCCAAGGCACCCCAAGGAAATATTCAAGGAATACCCAAGCAACTAAGCTTGGGGATGCCTCGGAAGGCATCCCCTCTTTCGTCTCCAACATTAACGGTAACCTCACTTGAATCTATATTTTCATTCGTCACATGATATGAGTTTTGCTTGGAGGTTCATTTTCTTTTGTTAGGATTTGCTTGTTGGTATTTAGAATAATGGTTTTTATCTTTTATTCCAATAAAAGTCTCAAGGATAGCCTTTACCATGCTTATTTTGCAAGACTATATGTTGTTGTTTGAAAACAGAAAATTTTCTATCATTGTCTGAGATCTTCTGGATAGTCAGAACGTGATAAAATCTTGAATTTTTTAAAAAGTTAGCATGAATAAGTTCTCTGTAACTTGGGATTTTTTAATAATTGTTAGAGCTAGGGAAGTATGAGAACAATTCCACTCTTTACAGACTGTACTGTTTTGGCAGATTGCTGTTATGTTTGCATTGTCTGTATATGTTTGCTTGTTTAATGATTTTATATGAGGATAGGAGTATTAAATATGTAGAGGCATTTAGTATGCAGTGTTGAATAATAATTTTAGTGGTTTTCTACAGTAGAGGATGGTAAGGTTTTGCATTGATTTATACAAACTTATCTCACGAGTTCTTGTTTAGTTTTGTGTGGATGAAGCTTTTAAGATTTAGGGAAACCATGATATGAGAAGAATTAAGGAGACAATAAATCTCAATCTTGGGGATGCCCAAGGCACCCCAAGATAATATTTCAAGAAGTCTCAAGCATCTAAGCTTGGGGATGCCCCGATAGGCATCCCACCTTTCTTCATCAACAATTATCAGTTAGTGTCGGTTGATCCTATGTTTTTGCTTCTTCACACGAGAAGTGCTATTCTTGAAATGTCATTTTCTTTTGCTCACTTGATGTTTTAATAAAATACTTAGATCTAATTTTTTAAATAAAATAGAGCCCCCAAATAGTTTCCAGGGAGGCTAAGTAATCAGAATTCACATCCCGACAACGAAGCTCTTTTCTAGCGCCGTCGCTCTAGTGCTTCACTTATATCTTTTTGAGCACGGTGTGCTTTATTATTTTTGAAGAAATTCTCTCTTTTTTCAATTAGATTTATTTGAGAGAAGAAAAAAATTATGATCATGAACTTCACTTATATTTGTTTGATCTTATCAGAAGCAACACATAAAAATTAGTTCCAAAGTGATGGATATCCACGAAGGATATAATAAAAACTTTCATGAAGATCATTGGACAAAATAAACTTGATTCCTTGTAATAGTTTTGAGACATGATGATGTGATATGTGAGTCATGTTGATGAGTAATTGTGCTTTAGTAAGAAATTGATGTTAAGGTTTGTGATTCCCGAAGCATGCACGTATAGTCTCTCATTATGCTGGGAAGTTCGAGCAAAATTTATCCTTGATTGTATATCTTTGTGTGAAGGTCGGGGCACATGACGGTTAACTCCTACCAACCTCCCCCCTAGTAACATGCATAGTATTACTTTGCTTCGAGGGCTAATAAACTTTTTCAATAAGTATGTGAGTTCTTTATGACTAATGTGAGTCCATGGATTATACGCATTCTCACCCTTTCATAATTGCTAGCCTCTCTTGTACCGCGCAATTTTCGCCGGTGCATAAACTTTATTAAACCTTCCTCAAAACAGACACCATACCTACCTATTATGGCATTTCCATAGCCATTCCGAGATATATTGTCATGCACTGCCATCATATAGTTGACTTGAGCATTCATTTTTCATCATATAGAGTCATACTATGTTATAGGTATCGAGTTGTAATTTTTATTTCTTTTGAGTTATAAGTAAAGAGAAGTGTGATGACCATCATTATCCATTATTAGAGCATGTCCCAATGATGATAGGATGATGGAGAGCATGATTCCCCCACAAGTCGGGATGAGACTCCGGACTAAAAGAAAAAAAAAGTAAAAAAATGATGAATGAAAGAAAAAGGAAAAGGAAAGGGGCATGCAAATACCACACTTGTGCTTCAAAGTAGCACCATGTTTTTCAAATAGAGAGTCTCCTATGTTGACACTTTCACCTACTAGTGGGAATTTTCTATAATAGAATTTGATGCATACGTACATAGTTTCATATTGAGCTATCATACACTTATAGCTCTTAGTGCATCCGTTTCATGGCAATCCCTACTCCTCACATTGATATCGATTGATGGACATCTCCATAGTCCATTAGTTTGTCTAGTTGATGTGAGACTTTCTTCCCTTCTTTTGTCTACTACCACCACATTCTACTCCACCTATATTGCTATATCCATGGCCTGCGCTCATGTACTGCGTGAGAGTTGAAAATGTTGAAGCGCGTTAAAAAGTATGAACCAATTGCTTGGCTGACACCGGGGTAGTACATGATTTATACTTAGAGCTGGGAAGACAGAGCATGACAAGACTATATGATTTTGTGGGGATAACGTTCTTTAGCATTTTATATTCTAAAAGACATGGTTGCTTATTGATATGTTTGAGTATTTAAATCTCATATCAAAACTAGGCTATTGCTTTGAACCATATAAAAGTACAAATGTCCATGCTATAAAGAAGAGAATATGATATGACATGTTAGGCAGCATTCCACATCAAAAAATTTGTTTTTATCATTTACCTACTCGTGGACGAGCATGAATTAAGCTTGGGGATGCTGATACGTCTCCAACGTATCTATAATTTTTGATTGTACCATGTTGTTATATTATCATTCTTGGATGTTTTATAATCATTTTATAGTCATTTTATATCATTTTTTGGTACTAACCTATTGACATAGTGCCAAGTGCCAGTTGTTGTTTTCTGCATGTTTTTTACATCGTAGGAAATCAATATCAAACGGAGTCCAAACACTTCAAAACTTCTTGGAGATTTTTTATGGGCTAGAAGACACCCAATGGGCCAAACCTGCACCTAGGGGGTGCCCCGAGGGGGGCACAACCCACCAGGGCGCGCCCAGCTGGGTTGTGCCCACCTCGGTGACCTCCCGCACTGCCTCTTTACCCTATAAATTCACAAATATTCTGAAAACCTTCGGAGTAGACCTAGATCAGAAGTTTCGCCGCCATAGGCCTCTGTAGCCACCGAAAACCAATCTAGACCCTTTCTGGCACTCTACCGGAGGGGGAAATCATCACCCATGGCCATCTTCATCATCCCGGCGGCAACCATGATGAGGAGGGAGTAGTCCACCCTCGGGGCTGAGGGTTTGTACTAGTAGCTATGTGTTTAATCTCTCTCTCTCTCTCTCTCTCGTGTTCTTGAGATGCACAATCTTGATGGATCGCGGGCTTGTTAATACAGTCGGATCATGTGGTGTTTTCCCCTCTCTATCTTGTTGTGATGAATTGAGTTTTACCTTTGAGATTTCTTTGGATTGAATACTTTTATTGATTTCAGAACGCTTGATATATGTCTTGCAATTGAATACTCGTGGTGACAATGGGGTATCGTATTGATTCACTTGATATATGTTTTGGCACTCCACTCGCAGATACCCGAGGTGACATTGGGGTAATCTATGCATAGGGGTTTCTGCACATTCTTGTCTTTGTTTCTCCGGTAGAAATCTTGGGGCACTCTTTGAAGTTCTTTGTCTTAGATTGAGTATTATGAATATGAATTTGTTTTGGTGATTATTCTAGTACGAACTCTTGATAGATCGATCGAAAAGAATAACTTATGTTATTTTAGTACGAACCCTTGATATATCGATTGGAAAGAATACATTGTGTTATTTTAGTACTGATCTAGGATAGATCGAACGAAAAGAATAGCTTTGTGTTATTTTAGTACGAACACTTGAATAGATCGAACGAAAAGAATAGCTTTGAGGTGGTTTCGTACCCTAGAAACAATTTATTCTTATGTTCTGTGCTAGATAGGAACTTTGGAGTGATTCTCCATCGTACTTTGAGGGGTGGTTATGTGATCCAGTTATATTAGAATTGTTGAGAGATTGCACTAGCGAAAGTACGGACCCTAGGCCTTGTTTCAAGCATTGCCATATCGATCGTGCTCCGTTTTATCAGTTGCTACCTTGCTGTTTTTTATTGTTACTATTACAAAAATCAATATCTACTATCCATATTACACTTGTATCACCATCTCTTCGCCGAAATAGTGCACCTATACAATTTCTCATTGTATTTGGTGTGTTGGGGATACAAGAGACTTTTTATTATTTGGTTGCAGGGTTGTTTGAGAGTGTCCATGTTCATCCTACACCTCCTACGGATTGATAAACCTTAGGTCATCCACTTGAGGGAAAATTGCTACTGTCCTACAAAACTCTGCGCTTGGAGGCCCAACACGTGTCTAAAAGAATATATTTGCGTAGTAGACATCAAGCTCTTTTCTGGCGCCGTTGCCGGGGAGGGGAGTGCTTGAAGGTTATCTTTAGATCTTGAAATCGAATCTTTTAGTTTCCTGTTTTATCACTAGTTTGATTTTGTAAAAGAAACTAAAAAATGGAATTGAGGTTGTATCATATTATTGATCATCTTTATAATATCTTTCTTGAAAATGATGGATCGGAAAATTGTGCTCAATTGTTAGAAGAAGAAGTCAATAAAATGTTTGGCACAAAATATTTGAATGATGAGCATGATTGCAATGTTGTTCGTATGAATTCTTTGAATATCCATGATGCTAATGATATGCAAAGCCATAAGCTTGGGGATGCTATATTTGATGAGAAAATTTATTATGATGATTGCATGCCTCCTATTTATGATGACTATATTGATGAAAGTGTATTTGGAGAGGTCATGACTTTATTTAGTGATGAATCCACTACTTTGGAGGATGTTTCAATTGACTGTGATAACAATGTTGCTATCTATGATGATTATGTTCATGTCATGTATACTATATTGAATAATGATAACCATGAAATTTGTCATCAAAACTTTAATTTTCAATCTCATGATAGTTATTTTGTTGAGTTTGCTCCCACCACTATTCATGAGAATAAATTTGCTTATGTGGAGAGTAGCAAAATTTCTATGCTTTTGCATCATGAAAAGAATGATTTTTGTGATGGCTATATTGTTGAATTCATTCATGATGCTACTGAAAATTACTATGAGAGAGGAACTTATGCTTGTAGGTATTGCAATAATATCAAGTTTCCTCCCTACGTGTTGAAATTTTTGAAGTTTTGGTTGTTTTGCCTTTTATGCTAATTGATTCTTGCTCCCATATATTGTTTGCTCACAAAATCCCTATGCATACGAAGTCGGTTAGACTTAAATGTTCTTCCCACGTGATTCATGATGCTCTTTTGCATGTTTCAATTCATATGTTTTATGTGAGCATCAACGAAATCATCATGCCTAGCTAAAAGGCATTAAAGAAAAGAGCTTCTTGTGAGACAACCCAACACTTATACCTACAGTTTTTGTGTCATCACATTGTTAAGATATTGTAGTAATCATGTTTTATAGCTTTTATTTCAATAAAGTGCTAAGCAAAGCCTTGGGATCATGTTGGGTGATAGTGGATTTGATCTTGCTAAAAACAGAAACTTTTGCGCTCACGAGAAAATTCTCATTTTTTACAGAAGAGTGCTTTTAAGTTGATTCTTTTTGCAGAAGTTTAATATACAAATTTCCCACGTTGTCATATTTGTTTCAATATTTTTAGAGTTGCAGAAGTATAGTGAATGTTCAGATCATTACAGACTGTTCTGTTTTTGACAGATTCTGTTTTCAACGCATAGTTTGCTTGTTTTCTAGTTTCTATGGTGTATACTGATCAATATAAATTGTAGAAATGATAAGCTACAGTAGGCATTGTGTGATAACTATTATGAATCTTGTCTTTGACAGTACCCAAAGTGATTGATTTGTTTTATCGTACTAACCCATCTCACGAAGTTTTGTTAAGTTTTGTGTGATTGAAGTTTTCAAGTTTTGTGTGAGATGTCAATATGAGGAGAATAAGGAGTGGCAAGGCCCTAAGCTTGGGGATTCCCAAGGCACCTCTAGGAAATATTCAAGGAATACCCAAGCAACTAAGCTTGGGGATGCCTTCCGGGGCATCCCCTCTTTCGTCTCCAACATTATCGATAACCTCACTTGAATCTATATTTTTATTCGTCACATGATATGTGTTTTGCTTGGAGCATCATTTTCTTTTGTAGGATTTTCTTTCTAGTATTTAGAATAATGTTTGTATCTTTTATTTCAATAAAAGTCACAAGGATAGCCTTTACCATGCTTATTTTGCAAGACTATGTTGCTGTTTGAAAACATAAAGTTTTATATCATTGTCTGGAATCTTTTGGATAGTCAGAATATGATAAAATCTTGAAATTTCTACAAAGTTAGCATGAATAAGTTCTCTGTAACGTGGTATTTTTTAAGAATTGTTAGAGCTAGGAAGTATGAGAACAATTCCACTCTTTACAGATTGTATTGTTTTGGCAGATTGTTGTTATGTTTGAATTGTTTTCATATGTTTTCTTGTTTAATAATTCTATTTGAGGATAGGAGTATTAGATATGCAGAGGCATTTAGTATGCAATATTGAATAATAATTTTATTGATTTTCTACAGTAGAGGATGATAAGGTTTTGCATTGATTAATACAAACTTATCTCACGAGTTCTTGTTGAGTTTTGTGTGGATGAAGCTTTTGAGATTTAGGGAAACCGTGATATGAGAAGAATTAAGGAGACATAAAATCTCAAGCTTGGGGATGCCCAGGGCACCACAAGATAATATTTCAAGAAGTCTCAAGCATCCAAGCTTGGGGATGCCCCAATAGGCATCCACCTTTCTTCATTAACAATTATGAGTTAGTATCGGTTGATCCTAAGTTTTTGCTTCTTCACATGAGAAGTGCTATTCTTGAAATGTCATTTTATTTTGCTTGCTATTTTAATAAAATACTTAGATCTAAAAGTTTTTAAATAAAGTATAGCCCCCAAATAGTTTCCAGGGAGGCTAAGTAAGCGGAATTCACATCCTGACAACGAAGCTCTTTTTCTAGCATCGTCGCTCTAGTGCTTCACTTATATCTTTTTGAGCATGGTGTCCTTTAGTATTTTTGAATAAATTCTGTCTTGCTTCACTTAGATTTATTTGAGAGAAGAAAATTTATGCTCATGAACTTCACTTATATTTTTTTGACCTTATCAGAACAAAACACATAAAATTTAATTCCAAAGTGATGGATATCCAAGAAGGATATAATAAAAACTTTCATGAAGATCATTGGACAAAATAAACTTGATGATGTGATATGTGAGTCAAGTTGATTAGTAATTGTGCTTTATTAAGATATTGGTGTTAAGGTTTGTGATTCCCGAAGCATGCACGTATAGTCTCTCGTTATGCCGGGAAGTTCGAGCACAATTTATGCTTGATTGTATATCTTTGTGTGAAGGTCGGGGGCACGCGATGGTTAACTCCTACCAACTTCCCCCTAGGAGCATCCGTAGTATTACTTTGCTTCAAGGGCTAATAAAATTTTGCAATAAGTATGTGAGTTCTTTATGACTAATGTGAGTCCATAGATTATACGCACTCTCACACGTTCATAATTGCTAGCCTCTCTTGTACCGCGGAATTTTTGCCGGTGCATAAACTTTATTAAACCTTCGTCAAAACAGCCACCATACCTACCTATTATGGCATTTCCATAGCCATTCTGAGATATATTGCCATGCACTTTCATCATATAATTGACTTGAGCATTCATTTTTCATTATATAGAGTCATACTATGTTATAGGTATCGAGTTGTAATTTTTATTTCTTTTGAGTTATAAGTAAATAGAAGTGTGATTATCATCAATATCCATTATTAGAGCATGTCCCAATGATGATAGGATGATGGAGACCATGATTCCCCCACAAATTGGGATGAGACTCCGGACTAAAAGAATGAAAAGAAAAAAAAATGTTGAATGAAAGAAAAAGAAAAGGGGCATGCCAATACCACACTTGTGCTTCAAAGTAGCACCATGTTTTTCGTATAGAGAGTCTCCTATGTTGGCACTTTCATATACTAGTGGGAACTTTCTATAGTAGAGTTTGATGCATACCCACTTAGTTTCATATTGAGCTTGCATACACTTATAGCTCTTAGTGCATCCGTTGCATGGCAATCCCTACTCTTCACTTGCTAAGTTATGACAACTTCCTCCGTCGATGATGACTTTGTTTGAACGGCCTTGGATTCCTGCTTTGGTGTGGAAGATATGACATCTTTGATCTTTGTCTTGTTGTTGTTGAAGTTTCAAGACTTCAGAGATGAGGGAGCTAGAGTTGAGTTGTTCTCGCAAAAGACGTGGTGATCTTCATCTTCGTTCACTTGGTGGTACATGGCCACATGTTCAATCGCTTCCATCTCGTCTTCACTCATGGAGTCATATGTGCCATCATTGTTGACAATCATTGTGCGTCGATTGGTGCATTGGTATGACTTGTGCCCTCGGCCACCAAAGGTAAAGCACTTCATAGAACTTGTCCTGACTGGGTCCTCTTGTGGCGCCGGTGTGGACGAAGTTTTGGACTTGTACGAGTTTGCCCGTGGACGACTTGAAGAAGATATCACTTGCTTGGAAGTGGACTTGTCGTCGGTGTTTCGAAATGCTCACGATGTAGGACATGCCAGAGTTGTAGTCGCTTGAGTGTATGAGCCAAAGTCTTGCAAGAGAACTTTGCATATTTGAATTCTTCTTGGACTTAGCGCTCTGCCTTGGTTGCTTGATGAACTAGCTCGAGAAGGGTCGTGTATGGCTGGTGTTGGGGAACGTAGTATTTTAAAATTTTCCTACGATCACGCAAGATCTATCTACCAGATGTATAGCAACGAGAGGGAAGAGTGTGTCTACGTACCCTCGTAGACCGGGAGCGGAAGCGTCAAATGACGCGGTTGATGTTGTCGAACTTCTTCGCGATCCAACCAATCAAGCACCGAACGTACGGCACCTCCGCGTTCAGCACACGTTCAGCTTGATGACGTCCCACGAGCTCTTGATCCAGTTGAGCTTCACGGGAGAGTTTCGTCAGCACGACGGCGTGGTGACGGATATGATGTGTTCACCGGCGCAGGGCTTCGCCTAAGCTCCGCGACGGTATGACCGAGGTGTGATTCTGTGGAGGGGGGCACCGCACACGGCTAAAACAATTCAACTTGTGTGTCTTTGGGTGCCCCCCTGCCCCCGTATATAAAGGAGCAAGGGAGGGAGGCCGGCCAACTCCTCCTGGTGCGGCTAGGGAAGGAGTCCTACTAGGAATAGGATTGCAATCCTATTCCTAGTAGGATTCACCAAAAGAAAGAAGAGGGAAA